>JACDOX010000052.1:3322009-3785704 GCA_014549065.1 Cardinalis cardinalis | reverse complement strand
AGGCGCCGCTCCGTGCCACGGCGGGGCGGGATGCCGAGGGACGGAGGGAGGCGCCGCTCCGCAGGTGCGGCCGCGCCCCGCGCAGCGGTACCGCCACCGCGGCTGGCGCTCCCCAGCAGGGCGGGATGCCGAGGGATGGAGGGGAAGGGCCGGCGCCCTCCCGCCCGCGGCGCTCCTCCGGCGGCGGCAACTCACTTTGTTCAGCATCTGGAAAACAATGCGGGGGGGGAATGGAAAGCGTGAGTGTCAGTTAGAGACGGCGTCCCACCACCCGCCCCGCAGCCCCAGCACTGTCCCCGCCGCCCGTCGCGCACCTCGGGGTTGATCTCCATCGGCTGCCAGGCCATGGCTGCAGGGCGGCGGGAGCCGGGAAGAAGGCAGGCTGTGCCCCACGCACGACGATGTCCCCCGCGGCAGTTCCGCTGCCGAGCCGCTGGCGACGCTGGGGCGCGGAGCCGCCCACCCGGCTCTTATATAGGGGCGGGCTGGCCCACTCGGCGCGGCGGCGGGGGGAGAGGGAGGAGCAGGGCACGGCCGAGGCGGGGGGGCCGGGGCCGAAGGGGCCGGGGGAGCCCGGTCGGGGCTGCGGGGCCCGGTCACGGCGCCTCCGCGGGAGCGGGGTGCGGCCGGGGGGACCCCGGCCCCCCGACGTTGGCGTGGAGAAAGTGCTGGAAGCTGGAAGCGGCTGGCAGCGTGGGCAAGCGGCTGGCATCACCCTGGGCAACAGGTTTCTCCGCCACCATCAGCCCAGCCCCTGGGCTTCGTGCATCCCCAAAGCCCGTGTCTACATTTGTGTGCCRAGCCGCTCCTAAGCATCAGCCCCTGTTCTGTGTACGTTGTGAAAAGTATACAATGGTTTTGATATTCAACAAAATCATTAAACACTTTTTTTAAAATTTCCAGTATCATTAATGTGACATGAAAGTCTCCTGTATGCTGATTGTATCTCTGCATGTGGACCAACCCCTGAACCAGTCCAGTGAAGCTGGTTAAAAAATAGCAGGCTTTTTATCTTTTATTCATGACCTGACAGTTTCTGTGCACAATGTCTTTGGACTAGAACATGTCTGAACAAGGAAACAAAACCAACCTGCTCAAAATACTAGAAATCACGTGGACTCCCAACAGCTTTTCAGATTTTACTGGTAAACAGCCTTGTGGATAAGCGAGATGCTTCACAGTTGTCTTTCAAACAATGCAAATACTGAACAAAAGAGTCAGCTGAATGTCTGCAGTCTGTTTGGTTTTGATGACTTTCTTCCTTTGGTTTTTCACTGTGTTTCAGAACAATTTGGGCCCCAGCAGAGCAAAATTTCTAAGTGCCTGTCTCATTTCAAGCACGTTTAAATTAACTTTAGATCTATTGCACTGTGATTTAGTGGAGAATCATTCACATCAGGTGGTTGCACATGTGCGTTTTTGAATTGAGACCTACTCATCAACATTACTGTTTACCGTGAACTTCTTGGGAAAAAAGCCTAGAGTTAATATTTGAATTATGGCCATAAAAGGTTCAAGATGCAGTCTCACACTAGCTCTACCTATAACAAGACTTAGTGAYGAAAAAAACAGGAAAGCAAGGCAGGCTTTGTATTTTGTGGCCAAAGCTGGGATGTTTCYAGACAGCATAAGGCCTTGAGCAACCTTGTCCGATCTTTTAGCTGATCGTGCATGGAGCAGGAGGTTGGTCTGCRGATATCCTGAGAGCCCTTCCTGAASTACCCYATGATCCTGTGATTTAGTCTATCACAGTAAAAAGAAAAGCAGTACACACTGTTCAAAACCAAAGATTTCTGAGGAGGATGGGGGAAAGTTTCACAGTAAATCACAGTACCATTTATTTCTGCTTTTTCCCCCTTTACTGTAGCTGAAAACAGTCTTTGATGCCTATAAGCAAGTCAAAATTGGCCCAAAATATTCTATATATGGTATCTTTGACTATCTTTCCTTTTACGATGAACTCTTAATGCACTGTAAGATGCAAGGATATCAAAGCAACTTGAATGGACAAGTCCAATGCTAATGGTCCCTGACAGATATGTAGGAGGGCCTGYATGCAGCTYCTCTGAGAGGGCAGCAAAACATTCATCTTGCAGCCTACAAAAGAGAAGGCTAAAAAAGGCAAGAAAATCCTATTTCAGAATTGTGCAGCAGCAAATGGTGGTTATGGTTTCAGCCTGCYACAGCAATGGCAGKGCTTAGATCCCCAGGTTGGCCATCCCTGGGATGGCTCCCGTGTCTAGGCTGTTGAGGGAGACTGCAAACAATTGTGTAAGTGTAATTTCAGGCTCTGCATGCCATGTGCAGCATGCAGGAAGTGATAGCAGAACTGTTTCTGTAGAAGCATCTGTCAAATCCATCAATACGCTAATTTTAAAATAAACAGTAAATGTAACAATATCAAWCTTCTAAAACTGCTACTGTTGCATAAAGATGTCTCTAGAAAGACACATAAGAAGTGAGTGCTGTGTCATATGCAGTCCCCATCCACCTCATTGCAAAGATGAAGGAAGCCTCTAGACCATTTTTCTTCAGAGAAGAAGATAKATGTGCCCAACACATTTAATCCAATTCATTCCCATTACTGCAATAAAATTAAAACTCACCTGGAAAAGTGACTGGACATACTTGTGAACTTTCTGCACTGTCCAAATATAATAATAGTACTTGTGGTGTTCAACACTGTTCACAGTGTTAAGGTTTTGCTCAGATGTCTAATCTAGAAACTGTGGACAGAGGAATCTTTGCTACATAYATGATCTTTTGACAGATTGCTTTCTCTTAGATATAGGATTTGGTGTCRGTATTTACCTTTCCACCATATTCCACTTGAAGGTTTACACAAGATCTAGATCTATAATTAAGGCCTGTTCCTGAGTTCAGAGGATCTCCAAACAAAAGTACCTACAACAAGTAGGGTAGAAAGGGGRCAAAGCTGCCTTAGACAATGCAGAGCTCCCAAAATGGAATCTGAGGCTGTATAATATTCTTTAGAAAACAATTTTCCTATTGTCCTGCCAAAATCCAAGCCCTGAGGCTGTCCAAGTCCACATCTTCTGCAGTGTCCTCACCTGCCTAGCAAACATCTCAGACGTGTGCTTTTCTTCATTTTCTCATAATGACTCAYGTCCCAAAAGAAGGTTTCCAAACCCATTCCTAGAAACCTCCTTAATTCCCTACTCCCTGCCTTCAAAACAAACAATTATTGTCCATAGCTGGCTGCCCAGACAGCAGGATGCAGGTCCTTGGCTGTGCAGGTGCTGGAGCCACAGGATTTGCTACATGTCACCATTCTCCTGGCGACTGYACATTTGCATTTACCCTTCCATGAGTACAAGGTGTTTGAGATAACTGTGCTGACTTACTATWAGTACCTCCATTGGCTTTGGGGGTAAATTCTGGCTGAGGTAAATCGTGCAGTTAGCTCAGTTTTACCATAGCAGTGTGSTAGACAGGGATTGACTTACACACAGATGGACAGAGCAATGTTGATGCTCCCATGCTCCCTTTGCCATGCCTCCTGCTGTGACAGTGGCCCTGAAGCTGGAAACTCTGTGGGTYTCAACCCTAGCTCTAATGGCAGCTCTGGGCTGAAGTTGTGGCCCAGAGAGAAAGGTGTGGAGGGAACAAATGTGTCYGTGGAATGGTAGGATTATGCTGCTCTAAATCCTAATCCCAACCCCAATCCAAACCACAGCATTAWGACAGGCACCATGGAGAAAACAAATTTCATCCCAGCCAGAACCTGTACACTGTGTCACAAGGTATCAAACATAAAACATATCTGAGGCCACTGCAGGGACAGTGGGGGTCAGAGATCTGTGTAAGGCTGTAACATCCCCCCTTCTCTTCTGGTAAATGTCTGGAGCACTGYAGCAATTCCTGCATGAGAGTGCCCCAGCCTTTAATTAGAAGATCAGAGGGATCAATAGGCCAAGCAATTGAGTGCTTTTATAGAGGGCCTRGGTCCATGAAAGATTTGAGCAGGCAGAGAGACATCTGTTTATTTCTGAATTGCATCCAGGTTAATTTAAATACCTATGTGAGGAGTCTTGGTGAYTGCAAGTCATGCAGCCCAGCATGTGGGGAAGTCTAAGTCCAGTTGCTACTCAGCAGTTGGCTGTCAGCTGCTGCTCTCCAGGTCCATGGGCCAGGAGCTCTGGGCTGGAACATCTCAACTGTCAAGCAGGAGACTTGCAAATGAAAGAAATTCAAAGCAGTCTAGAACTGAGTTGGGAATGGGGGGAAAAAAACCCCAAGTCTTGCTTTACTTAATGTAAATGTTGGCAAATTTATGTTCTTATATTCCCTTGTCCACAAGAAGCATATGTTTTGTCTAGGAAATGGAATAATTAAGGGCTTCTGAGATGGAGACATACTGAAGGATGTGAACTCTGGGTCTGACCTGAGATGAAGACCAGCTGGAGAGAGGTAACAGAAGCAATGCAGATAAAAGTGTCAGGCTGATGAAGGTGGCTGCTCTGCCAAGGACTGCCTTTGTGTGTATTGACTGCTTGCAGTGACTCTGCAATAGCTCTGAGCTACAGCCAAGTCCAAAGGATATGTTCTACAGAATGCAAGAGCTCTTCTGGAAGTCTGTAGGTGGAAGTGTTAAACTGCTGAAATGTAGCTTTGAAGGCTTGCCTTAAGAGTCTCAGCTCTAAAGAGTGCAGCCATGGTTTCCTTGATTTCAGACCTGTCTCGCAGGATGCTGACGATTCTTCTTTTCATTCCTCTGAAAAATCACATCCACCAAACAACGATGGTGTCTATCAGAAACACAGCAACAGCATCCTTTGTTTCACAGTAGAAGTAGGACAAACAGAGAGTGACTTCCTCTTTTCACAAAGAAAGTTAGGAGGGATGTTGTTGTTGACAAGGGTCTCTTAGTTTCCCATGAAATGATAATACTATCTGGTTATGAAAGATGTGAAAACTTGCGAGGTTTGTCTCAATGGATAAGAAAGACAGTATACTGGCACCTGGGCAATCAGCATCTGTCTCCTTTCCCTCAAATGCTTTCTTTGYTGATGTAAGCCATCTATCCTTTCTCTTGTATAGGCAGGAAGAATCCCTCTTTCTAGTCCTGTAAAAGAGAACAGTCCATGCTTCCTTCCTCTTTGTTTTGTTGACCTAAACATTCTTAGGATTAGTGCTTTTATCTAGAGATGTAAAATATACATTTCAAGAGGACCTCATTCTGTGCAATGATTTAGCATGATACATGTAATAGCTGATAATAATGAATTTTTATTTCGATGTAATACTTGGATGATCTGTGATTAGGACTTGCATACCTACTTACATTTTCATCCAGAGAATGCTTTCCTCAGATTAACAGGCACAAAATGAAACAAGATGGGCCGTGTGATTTTAAACTACTGGTTGTGAGAAACATAAATAGCAGCACTTGACTCTTGTAACACACTCTCTAGTACAGCACTGTGCCTCTTTCCAAGCACTGTGTTGTGTCAGGCCATCCTGGGGTGACCCCAGTTKGCTTCTCCCCTGCACTCTTCAGTTTCTTCAGCAAAGATAGCAAAGCCTATCCTTAGATTTGTTTCTGAATGTTCAACAGCCATACAGTAGCACCCAAAAAACATTAATCTCTCCCTGAACTCTGGGACTGCTGGAAGAGCTTACCTTAGACAGGATGAGTTTCTTGTGAAACAAAATAAAAGGCTGCTTCAAATCAGCTCTGGAGCACTAGCCACTTCTAAGYTGGAGGAGAGCAGCAGAAAACGAGGAGAGATGAGAAATGTTGTCAGTCAGTGGACAGGATATCAAGACATTGACTCAGTAGTACTTTTACAGTAGAAGAGATGCACTTCCTCAGGCTTATGGGGTGCTRAGGGAAAGGCACAGGTCACCTCCCAAATACCTCTTTATGTCAGCAGTCTCCAASCTCTAGAATTAAACTTTCTAATGGAAAGGACAGAATATACACCTTAAGGAGCTGATGAGGATCTAACCTCTGGATCCAGTCTATTGTCACCTGCACTCTCTTTACATGCTAGTGTAGCTTTGGTTGTTTCTGGGGCAAATGTGAGGAGAAAATGAAGAAATTGGCTAGCCTGTTGTTGGATGAAGAAGGGAGAAGTATGACTCTACCTGAAGGGAATAGAAAGGCTTTYTGTGTCTCTTGAAAACAGAAAAAGGGGTTTGTCCAGCTTGCATGACAACAGAGGCAGCTATAGACAAGAACTCTCATGTGCAGGGGGTTCACTGTGAAATCTTGTAACTACTCCAAGTCAGCACAACAACCCCATCCTATGCTATGTCCTGGATATCAGCTATCTTCTTTTGGGGAGAAGGAAAAGCAGATTGATAGTGATGGGCAGATGTAAAAGGCATTCCTTCACTCTGTCTTTTTTATGCAAATGGGACCTTAAGCAGAATTTAAAATAGTTGACAACTGAAATCAGTGAACAACAAAGCCACTTAATGAAAATAAATAAATAAATAAATAATGGAAATCCCCAACCTCCTTTGTTTGTTTTTTTTCAGAATCCTGAAAGATGGTTGCTTTTCCACATAACTGACATGGTCCTGTATTCTTGTTGTATCTTATGAATGGTCTTTTTGTCAACTGTCTCCACCTGATTTTTATGTACATGTTCACCCCCACTTACAGAAATTCTGAAGTAAGTTGTGCTCAGGTTAACATGTTCTCTAGAATCTTCACTTGCACAACAAAAATGTCCTGGGTAGTACAAGCTACCCTGAACTCCTACACATCAACAAGGACAGATGTAGCACAGTATTTACACTAACTTGTGCCAAAGGATTTGCTGCCTAATCTACATGTGCACATTCTTGAGAAGTGTGGGGATTTTGTTTTAATTAGAGAAGTGCTCTGATCTAAAGCTTTAGCTGCAGAGAGTCTGAGATGTTCAAGCATGGTTCTTCTGTTGAAGCTACTTCACCTGGAGAGTGATGTTGGCACAGAGCTGCTGCCAGTCCACTGAGTGAAGGCAAGAGCTTGGGGTCCCTGGATTGCCCTGAGTCTGCCCTGAGCCAGTTCCAAAGTGGGCTGCATGGGAAAGACATTATCTGCATCTGAGACAGCGTCAAACTACCTCTTTTTAATCACTCCCAAGGCATACCTTAGAGTTCCCAGCCTCTACAYATACTTGGTGTGCAGGCCTGCCAGGGTAGTGACTCAGAGCAGCACAGCTTTGACCCTTTCKCACTGTGACCATGGTAAATAAAAAGCCTCACACATCTAGATCTGAGCTGCTCTTGCTTCTCCACAGCATATAGAAGCATTAAATGCATCCCTTAGTCAGGCTAGCAGATTGTGGTTTTCAGGCAACAAGACCTCCAAAGTCTTTGCTGTACCAATTCCTGTGTTAACGACAAATAACAGTAGGTATTCATTTGTACTTACAAGTCAAGGCTTTGATTTCAAAATATGTAAGAATAAGAGACTTAACTTTACATTGATAGCCACTTTGCAGAAGTACACCTGGCAGAGCATAACCTTTTGGTTAAGTTATAAGGCTGACACAAAGTGTTTTACACMTGGTGACCACCCAGAGTCTTGCTAATGCAGACCAGTTGTCCTGTACGTGCTGCTGGTACCAGCTGGGCCAGGCAGCAGCACAGAGGCCCAGCTGCACTGACACTGCTGGGGATGTCACTGCTGGAAGGTTATTAGGCTTGGCTCAAGTGCAAGGAATTAACATTAAAAACACAGTGAAACAAATCCAGTTGGGAAACATCAGCCCTTCCAAGCTGCCTTTGACCYAGCCACTCTTAGAACCTAATACTATAGTGCCTCCTGTGCATCTTCAGATGCTGCTCTCAGACCACCAGCCGTATAGGGAAAAGGAGGATTTTTTCCCTCTCTGCTTCAGGAATTTTTTCACACTACACAAAGAGGAGAGTATTTCCAAACATCCAACTTTAGAGGAGTGTTTAGACAGTGTTTGTCACTGATAGAGAAATTTGTTTTCTGAAGATCAGTTTAACCAGCGCTGTTTTGAATTGTTTACCCAAAGCACACGCTGGTATGAAGAACACCATCATTTGGACCTTGAGCCATACTGTCTCAGTGGAGGAGTTCAGCTTATGAGTGTGTCTGCTGAAACAAATCCCTGTCTCACTAGAGAAAAATATTTAGATTGCGAGGGAAACTACACTATGGATCAGAAAAACAATGGGACTCTATCACATTCTACAGCTGTAAATATAAAGGCAAAACAYGCTGCTCTTTCCTGTGTATGTTTATACACGTAGGGCAAAATTCCCATTGAGTGCATTTGCAGCCTGGGCTTTTCTAGCTGTATTTAGGACATTAGGCACTGGACTTTTGTCTCTCTTGTTTCAGAGACAAAGCACTGGCCTTCTGCTGTTAGCAAACCTAGCCTTTCCAACTTTATCTTAGCTTTCTGTACCTCTTAATGTGCATTAGCGGATGTGAGTGTGTATATATGCATAACATAGAATTATAAAATTCTAGAATGGTTTGGGTTGGAAGAGACACTAAAGATCATCTAGTAAGGATGATAGAATCATAGAATATCCTGGGTTGGAAGAAAACCACAAGGATCATCAACGTCCAGCTCCTGGCCCTACACAGGACAACCCTAACAATCACACCATATGTCTGAGAACATTTTCCAAATGCTTCTTGTACTCTGTCAGGCTTGGTACTGTGACCACTTCTCTGGGGAGCCTGTTCCAGTASCCAAACACCCTCTGGGTGAAGAACCTTTTCCTGATACCCAGCTTAAGCCCCCTTTAAAACAGCTTCATGGTGTTTGCTTAAGTTCTGTCACTGGTCAGCATAGAGAAGAGATCAGTGTCTGCCCTTCCCCTTCGTGAGGAAGTTGTAGACTGCAATGAGGTCTCCCTTCCCTGTCCTCTTCTTCACACTGAACAGACCAAGTGCCCTCAGGTGCTCTTGTGTATGGCTCCCTCTCATGACCCTTCACCAAACTTCATAGCCCTCCTTTGGACACTCTCTAATAGCTTCAGATCCTTCTTATATTGTGGAGCCCAAAACTGCACACAATATTCAACATGAGGCTGCACCAGCAGAGAGCAGAGCAGGACAATCCCCTCCCTTGCCTGGCTGGTGATGCTGTGCCTGATGCCYCCCAACAGTGCCTGTTGTCCCTCCAGGGCACTGCTGGCTTATGATCACCTTTCCACTGACCAGGACACAGAGGTCTCTTTCCAGGGTGCTACTTGCCAGCATCTCATTCCTCAGTTTGTATGTATAACCCAGGCGCAGAATTCATCGCTTCCCCTTGTGAAACTTCATACAGTTGGTGATTGCCCAGCCCTCTAATTTGTCAAGGTCTCTCTGCAGGACCACTCTACCTTCCAAGGAGTCAACAGCTCCCCATTATTTAGTCTTGTTGATAAACTTACTTTACTTTCAGGTCCTGCATCCAAGTCATTTATAAGGATGTTGAAGAGCACTGGCCCTGAAGTAGAGCCCTGTGGAACCCCACTAGTGACAGGTCCCCAGTCTGACATCACTCCATTCACAAAAACCCTTTGTGCCTGATGTGTTAACCAGTTGCTCASCCATCCCATGATGTGTTTATCCAGCTGAGTGCTGAATATTTTGTCAGAAGGATACCTGAGAGACAGTATAGAAAGCTTTACTGAAATCCAAAAAGATTACATCAACCGGCTTCCCTTGATAACTTAGGTGAGTTAACTTTTCATAAAAGCAAATTAAGTTAGTGAAACAGGACTGTCTCCTCATGAAGCCATGCTGACTGTGACCAATGGCCATGTTGTCCTTCAACTGTTTTTTAATAACTCCCAGAATAGTTTTCTCCATAATTTTACCAGGCACTGAAGTAAGAATGACAGATCTGTATTTCCTAGGGTCATCCTTCTTGCCTTTCTTGAAAATTGGAACAACATTTGCCAGCTACCAGTCAAATGTGACCTCTCCAGATTCCCAAGACTACTCAAATATCCTTGAGAGAGGTCTCAAACTCCCTGCCATGGGCAGCAACACCTGCAACTRTACCAGGCAGATTTCTCAAAGTCCCACATATAGCATGAGGCCATTCTGGCCTGAAGCATGGCTTTCCTGACTGCCTCACAGGGAGCTGTACTGGTCATCATCCTTGGCTGCCTGTTGGGCAGAACCAGCAGTGAAGTTCTTCCAGGGAAAGCTCCAAGATGCCAGAGTGGCAGGCCTGAAGCACAGCAGCTGCTGGCAATGGAGAGGTGTTTTCATAAAACTTCCAAGCTGTGTTTTATTTTGTGCTGTTTGAACAACAAAATATTTAGAGCCTCAAATGCAACCTGCATTGCAAAATCTCTGTTGTATTCCTATTTCTCAGTTGTAGGAAAATATTGGTGATCATATGTTTCAGCTCCCATCAGGCTAGAGTTCCCATTTTAAGCAGCCAAAGCAAGAAAATCTAGCTAGATGTCAGCTTTGAAAATGTGAGCTATTCTCTTCATTTGACTACCCATAATTACAGGCCTTGCCCTGTGACAGCTTTTGAGTATTTTTGTCCACCAGAGCYACATAAAAGAGCAAGCGGAGTTTGCAGAAAAGTCAACTCTGAAAGCAGCTACTGGCTTCTAGCAGTGCCTAAGCAGCTACTGTAGCATTTAGAAACTCTGCAGCTTCTTTGTTACAAAGAATTAATAGCTGCTATTAATTAATAGCAGCTTCTTTGTTACAAAGAGCAGCTTTCCCCCATCTGGCCCTTCCAGCTAGAAAGAAGTTCCCAATGGGCTGCTTACTGCAGTGGTCAGTTGGTAAGTTCTCCTGTTTTGAATATGGTGGCTATTTGTGAGCAAACACAGTCAACCTGCTTGCACCGCTCAGAAYCTGCCTGTAATAATAATAAAAAATGGAGCTGCCCATGTTTGGATGAGTGGGAGGGCTGGGTAAATTCACCATATAACCAAAGAGTTTATATGCCTGGTGGCCAGTCAGGTCAGGAAATCTCAATATACTGCTGTGTAACAGGCAGAGAAAGGAGAGACCAGAGAATTACATCGAGACAGATGTCTAAGAGATCATTTATAATTACTTTATAACTGTTCCTGGATGYAAGGCTTTGCATTCCTGAAGAGCTAGAGAGATACTTCAAAATTATCATTCTGCCTTGCTTGGCTTGCCAAGATATCAGAGATCTGCTGGCCTACAAATTGTTCCACTTGCACTTGTTCCTATACAGCCTTCATTAAGGTAGTGGCAATGTGCCTCAGGTAGCTAATACAGCAAATGGGAGAGGGCTCCATGAGTACAGCAGGAGGCCTTGATTTAGTTCCTGTTTTAACTACTGGAATAATCTTATCTGAGACTGATGTCTTGTGGCCTTTGCTTCTCTATAAATAGCACAGGGAAGTTTGTTCATGGCAGAATTAACCTTTCACTATATGCTAGCCCAGGGAGCACTAAGGAGACAGGAATTCAAAATAATGGGAGTGATACATGCTTTTGCACAGGTCCTGAGAAGCAACGTGTCTGGGGGACTGAATCCTCCAAGCATGTTCAAACCTGTAATGAAAAATTACATGCTATGAGTCTAATTCTTAAATCTCCAAACTGCAGGTRCACTGTGTGTGGTGGTTTTTGCTTTTTATAGAAAATTATTTGATTTTGCATTTAAAATGAAGACTTACTGTAGCTGCATGAAAATGTTAGAGACAGTGTTCCAACCATTCTGGTACAATCGAATTTTCTTAGTTAAGTTTCTGAGTTTAGGCTCAGTATATCCAGCCATATTCAGTGTATGTTTCTCTGTGCTATGGAAGCGCAGTAGCACCACTAGATGGTAGCCTTGCTTATTTCATAGCCACCACTTTCCTACTGCAGTCCGCCGCAGGGAGGAAGAGTTTCTAGAGACGGGATCATTGTGTACGGTAACTATCCCTCTGCACGGACTAACCCCTAAGTAAAAAGCTGCTACACAGAGAAAGCAGGGGAGAACCGATGAACGCCTCCTCAGAGCACACTGGGGGCACAGCCAGTCCTGGTGCAAGGCTGCAAACCCGTGTGGCAGTGGGGAAGGTCAGTGGCACAGGTTTACTAGCCTGTGGACATTCCCATGGASTGTCATTCCTTGTTGCAAAGTTGGAGAGATTTTGACCCAAATAAAATTGCAATCAATAGTTCACACACAGGAACAGCAGGATGATAATGCAATTCTTTTGGTATGAGCTGATAATATAGAAAGGCCTCTCTTCTCCCACTGTTGTTTATAAACACTATTTCACAAGATGTCTGTGTCTTAAGCAAAAGAGTAAGTGCCCAAGAGTTGGATTTTGATTATCATTGTGGGTCCCTTCCAAATAATGATATTCTATGATTCTATGAAATATTTGATGAGACTTGCTAAGCCTAGACAAGCACTGCATCCACACAGAAATGTTTCCAAGAAGTGAGTGTATTGGGCAGCAGTCCATTTAGGATGTATATGAAATTCCTTRTTTTGTTTCCCCAACACTTTATGGCACTGCTTGCTACAGTGCAATCCAAAGTGCCTTATATAGAATAGATAACTAAATATTAATCATAGTTCTAACCACATAGTGAAAACCACAATGCAGTGTTATTACATTTATTTTTATTAAAGGAACATTAATTTCTGAGTATCTTGCCTGAGCATTTCTGTCAGGGAAATTTATTAATAGGGTATTCACTAATAACCTTGGTAATCTGCTAGTTGTCTTGCATCTCTAAAGTAGATATAGTGCATATTCCAGGGAGAGTTCTTCTCCACTATGCTGTCAAAGCATAAAAGCTTTCCCTCCTGCTGGATGATGTGCTTTGTTGAAGAGGGAAGCAACCTGATTTGCAAATGCTGGAATGTGATGAATCACCTTTGGATGTCTCTGGAGGTCACAGGTCCTTCTAAAACTGATCACGATAACATGATTTTATTACAGATCATTATAACTATTTAGAGGCTTTTCTGGGCCATCTTCTTAAGTCTTCAATCTAAAAATATCAATTAAAATGTGAGTTTTAGCTCACATTTAGTGTGAGCTAAAGTGTTACATTAAATAATGTCCAATTTTAAGACAAATGAAAAAAGTTGAAAAAGTTCTACAAAAAGGAAAAAATACATTTAAGAGTAAGTTATTAAATATTAAAGTACAATTTTTAGGTGTTTTGCTCTGAATTACTTTGCCTAACTGCTGTATGTCTTCACCRAATTGATGTTTCTTCCTGTTCATCAGGATAGCACTTATAATTACAAATATTTTTTTCTGTTCTTTAAGCTGGTGGATGTCAATATGATCTTCTAAAAACATAAATATTTTTAATTAAAGACTTAATATTTCTATTAATCTTAATGATCCTTTAAACTGTTCTCAGTTCGTGAGTGTTCTGTTACGACCAGGAACATGACTGTAAAGGCAGGGAATGAAACACAGAAGAAGGTTATGGAATGCATAGGAAAAATCATCTCTTGCAGATAAAGAGATTTGCTGTTATAAAAGGTGTGATAAATTTTAAAGCAGACTTGGGCACTTCAGTAGGACTACTAAATGTGTCTACATTTACAAGAATATGCTAGAAAATGTATGAGACGCCAATTTCATTATTATAATAGATTTCTTTGACCTCCTTATACATTATAGGTCACTCCAATATGACACTATTTTACTGCTGATTGTTTTGCATCTGCTGTTCCAGGGACCTCCTAAAATTGTTAGGAGATGTAGAAGTAAAAGGTCTATTACACGCTTTCCACTGAACTACCACCCTATGTTGAATTTTTTGCTTTAGCAATGACCAGTTTCTTCCCCTGCAATCTCAAAAACCCAGCTTGACAGAACAGACAATATTCCACGCATTTGGAAGGTATTAAACAGAAACATCTTCATGTGGTGTGTTCTATTAAGCCTAATTTCTAACTGTCTTGGAGGTTGCTGTGATTCCCTACTCATCCATCTCAAGATGTGTGTAGGCATTTAATCTGAGCCGTAACCCTATAGCAGTGCACATAGGTTAGAGCAGTGAAGTTGCCAGGCCTGGTCCTTTACTCATTTGTTTTCTGCACATAAGAACACCTTGTTCCTTTCCATTCACACTGGTTACCTGAGCTTTGAGACCAACCAGAACAGAGCTGCCTGGAGCCTATGCTCATGCCAAGCACACTCCATTAATGCATGACCAGATGGGGTTTGGTAATGCTCATCAGCCATGTGTGTGTSTAACACACTGCCATGTTGCTACTTGGTGCCCATATCCACTGTGAAAAACAATACTTAAAATCATAGAAACATACAATTGTTAGGGTTGGAAAAGATATCCAAGATCATGAAGTCCAATCATTAACCCGACACTGCCAACATCCACATCCCCAAGCACTGCATCTACTCATCCTGTTAAATACCTTCAGAGATGGCGATTCCACCATTTCCCTGTTCCAATGCTGAACAACCTGTTCAGTGAAGAAACTTTCCTTAACATCCAGCATAAAACTCCCATGGTGCAACTTCTTCTCGTCCTATTGCTTTTTACGTGGGAGAAGTGACCAACTCCGAGCTGTCTACAACCTCCTTTCAGGTAATTGTACAGAGTGATAAAATCTTCTTCTAGRGCTTCCCAGCCTACCTGGCTGTCTCCCTGCCTACCTCTGTCTCTCGCTATTGCCAGAGGAGCACTGGGATACAGCAGGTGGCATTTTAGGAGAATCATTACCACATGCCAAGCACGAGCCAGACCCTTCTTTTTTCCCTAAGGAGAAAGAAAAATATWTTTTTTTTTTTCCCAGGGGGTAGACCTGCCTCACACACAACCTCTACTCCTTCTCAGAGGTGCATCTGCTGTGATGTGAGCCGCTGACCGCGGCGGGCCGGGCCGGGTCAGGCGGGCCGGGAGCAGGCCCCGCGGGCACGCTGCYGCTATGGCGCCGCGGCCATCGCCCCTGGCCCCGCCCGGCGCCACCCTGCGGGACGCGGCCCTGGGCGGCGGCCGGGGCGGAGGGAGAGGAGGGGCGGTGGCGGCCGGCGGCCGGAATCGTTTCCTGGGTAAGCGCAGCGGGCTGGGAAGCGTTTCCGGAAGGCTGGCCGCATCCCGCAGCGGCTTCGGGCGCCTCCGGGGCGGGCGGCGGAGCGGCGCGGCGGGCAGGTGCGTTCCGCGGCGGGCGGCGGGAGGGTACGGCACGGCACGGCACGGTACGGTACGGTACGGTACGGTCCTGCGGCAGAGCCCCGGTGCGCGGCCGCCCGCGGTGCCGCAGCTCCGGCCGGCCCGCTGCCGCTGGGACCGGGCAGGAGGCCGGGGGAGGGTCCCGCCGCCCTTGCTCGGGGCCATTCCGGCGCATCCCGGTCTCGAGGTGCGGGGCCGAGCCCGGCCTGCGGTCCGCTGCCTTCCCCCGGTGTGCAGGAGCGCTGCCGCTGCTGCCGCTGCTGCTGCAGAGCGCTGGCCGAGCCTGCGGCGAGCGTGGGCTCTGCTCCCGCGGGCGGCGAATAGCAGCGGCAGCTGCTCCTGTTCYGCTGCTGGTGGTGCGGTGAAAGGGCCTGGAAAATGGTAAAAGTGCCTGTAGTAGGTTTGTTTTATTTTGTTTTGGTTTTTTTTTTTGTTTTGTTTTGTTTTGTTTTAATTAGTAGAGTGAGCGGGTTGAGCTCTGTGATTAAATCGTACTCGAGGGTTACGCGCGGGGCTGCAAATGGGAAAAATACGGTCCTTGGAACAGARCGTGGACCCCATGAATCCGTCTTGGAAGTTGTCAGGAATTTGCTTGGGTCCCAAGGCAGCAGCGGAGTTACTTTTCATTGCGGCTAGAGAGACAGATAAAATAGAAAGTGTAACGGTTTGTATTTGTACTTCATTGCTTTGCCTGCTTGTTTGCAATGCTTTATAATTCTTGGCTGGGCTCTTGCTTGCTAGGGGAGGGTAAGTGTACTTCTAGATTTTAAACACAAAATAACAAAACCAAGAGAAAACCCCTCTGCAGTGGTGGTGCGCTGGTAGGCTTTGTGTGTTGTGGATGCTGCTGGTAGCTGTACTTGGTAAATGGTACCTGCAGTCAGTTGTTCGGGGTACCAGTGTCTGCTGCAAGTTTCAGTGCCTCCCCAGGATCTGGTGTGGTGCCCCAGGAGCTGAGGTATGGTTGCTGCTGAGCTGCTGCAGGTTTGCTGTGTCCTCTGGCTCGGAGGTGTGCTCCTGCAGTTTGTTCTAGATCCTACATGTCGTGCTCTGGTATTTTCTGAATGCCTGAATGAGTTGTCTGTCTTGTGTTTAAAACTATTTTCTGCTGGCATAATTGCATTTAGTTAAAATAAGAGTGCAGATGTCCTAGCACTTAAAGGAAGAGACATCCTCTTATGGTGACCTTGGGACAAAATCTTGGCTGATTAATTTCCTTGCCTGGAACAGTCATGTGGAGTGAGGATATTTTTGTTCTTCCTTTACAGCAATGAGTGTGTGATGAAATACTTTTTGGCTTGTATTTTTTGGGGTCTTTTGTCATCTGAGGGAAATCAAGGTCTGGAGAAGACTCTTTGGGATGAAGAGTAATTTTATCCTGTGTTATGAAGAAAACATAACTGTTGTAACATGGAGGAAGATTCTTGGCTCTGAAGCAGCACGAGTGCCTTTCCCAGCAAGAGTCATCTAAATAGTAGATTACAACTGTGAGAATCATTTGCTAGGAGAGGAAATGCATGACTTGGAAACCTGGATTATTCTTTTTGTTTTCAGTTTTGCAGCTAAGTTGGAAACCAGTGGCAAAATTGATCATTTTTGGTGTGGTGTTGTGTAGACTTTGCTGTGCCATTTGTCAGGAGGGACGGAGTCTTTGTTAGGAAATGCCTGAGGAGCCTGGAAAGGGCTGCTGCAGGATTAGAGCTGAAGAGAGTGGTGACTTCAGGAGCTTAAGAGGGAATTTGAGTACTTGAGATTGCCTGCTGTAAGGATTTTTTAGCAGAGGTTGTGAAAAACTAAAGTGAATCCTGGTAGTTGATGGTAGTGGTGAGCAACTGACTGATTACGTCTCTGTCAGATAGCAAGCTTTGACACAGGATKTGTAGTCACACTTGAACAAATAATCCACACTGAAAACAAACTATCCTGTGCATCCTTGTCTAGTGGGACACAAAGTCCGACCTTTGTGCCCTGCTGTGAGCAAGGAGCTGTGTTACAGGGAGGGGAGCAGTAGAGCCAGGATGTGCTGGGTGCACTGGCTGATCCCTGGCCAGGTTGCTGCTGTGGAGAAGTGAGGGTGATGGTGGAGGATGTCAGGCCAGGACACATCAGGAGCGGTGGTGGAATGGGTGTGAGCTCCTGGGGAGTGCCAGCCATRGGTTCTCTCACCTCTGCTGCAGGTGGGACAGTGCAGACTGAGGCTGGAGGACAGCAGTGTCAATTATTCCAGAGAAGACAAGGAAAGCCTGGCTTGTTTAGCCTAGCAAATAAGGCTGAGGTGGAGTATGATTGCAGTCTGTAAGTACAGCTGGGATATAGAAAGGGAGAGAGAAGCTATTTAAGCTAAAGAACAATGTTGGCATGAGAGGAAATGGATATAAACTGTCAGGGATAAACTTAAGCTGAAATTTACACAGTTTCTTCTCTAAATGGTCTCAGGTTGTAGAACAACCTTAAAATGGGATAAATGGAGTAAACCCCTTAACTGGCTCTTGAGGATATGTTGAGGAAGCCTGTATTGTATGCTTGGCTGTGGCAGTAGGAGAGAAGGCTTGGTAACTCAGGAAAAGCTTTTCTGTATGTCTGAGTTAATATAGATTTTATGTGTTAGAGTTTCTTATTTTTAAAATCTGACATTACAAAACTGGTATAAAAATTCCTGCTTTACAGCTTGTATTGCTACATGGTTGCAATGTGCTTAGTGGCTGCTTCCTGAAATGTTTTGCGTGTTAGTTTTTTTYCTCCACTAAAATAATGTATTGTCTAACAACTGCATCTAATTGTGTGGAAAATCCTTTTCCTTAAACTACAAGCTGTGTGAAAGGAAACAATGTGTATGAGCTGCTTGAGCTTATTAACTTTCAGGTTAAAAATGAACTGCAGCAATTCTGCCTCCCCCATATGCAAGTAATTCATAAATCCTCTCAAAAAGCAGTTCTTGGGGTGCTGTACAGTCGACCCAGATAGTGTGAACTGAGACCATGTCTCAAGGTATGCTGTGACTGGAAGACCATAATTAAATGAAGTTAAAACAAATTTGAAAACAAGTCTAGTGATCTAATTAGTTGTGCATGGGATTTTTCTCATTTGTTGTCCTGCAGAATAGCTGAGTTATTGGCATGGTGGTTGCACTAGTTGAACTTGTATGAGGTCTGTAGTTGGTTTGAAAAATATTGTGTGTGCAACAAGGAATGCAACCAGCTGCAGATGCTGTATAATGRGTACTGTGACTGTCAGCAGAACCTGACTGCTTCTCATGATGCTGAACATCCCAGCACCTCTGTGCCTGTTCCTTGTCTCGTTGTGGTTTGGACAGAGCACTGATCTATGCTGTCCCCAGAGATTTAAGAAGCAGAGCATTTTGTAATGCTTTGTGTGGTGTCCTGCTTTAATTGCCTAATTCTTTTTACCCTTCAGCCTGCTTCCCTTGTAATCTGTKGTCTTCTGCAACCTTTTTTCTTTCTTCCCTTTTCCTTTTTTCTATTTTGGTCATCGTGAAAGCAGATGTCAAAGGAAAAATAAGAACAGGATGCCCTTGTTCAAAACCTCTTCTATAGATACTCTCTGAAGCTCTGGCTGTTCTCAGCTTGGTGTTACCAGAATTGGGTGCAAGCTTTCCCTTCAAAACATTTGTTGGTTTGCCTGTCTGRTCTGTCTGCAGCCTCCTGGGACCTTGTTGCAGTCTCTATGGCCTTCAGCCAGGAGTGCTTCTTGTCTGTAGCTCTGCTCCTTGCTGTAGAAAAAATTCCTGCTTTTTGTTTTGCTTCCCCTGGATCCCTGCTGAGATTGTCTCTTTTACCACTTTCCGTTCACCTGCAAGGGGTGCTACAGGTAGGAGGCTGTAGAGCTCTGGCAGGAGAATTYGAGGGAGTTGTTGTGGTGTGGAGGGTGCCCTGGGGTTGCTGGTGACCGCTGGTTTATCTGTGCCTCATCTGGGAGGTCCTGGTTGCTGAAGGCTGCTACCAAGGGTGTAAGAGCAGACCCTGCAGCAAGGCTATGGAAGGTGAATGTAGGAGTCTGCCCTGACAAAGACAGCAGACACTTGGCCTCCATCACTCTCAGGATAGTGAATTAACCTTGTTAAGGAAAGTGGATTTCTTTATGACTTAAAAAGATGAAACTCGATTTAGCTGGAGATCTAAGGTCAGCCTCAAAGTTGTGTCTCCCATTGTTAAAGCCATTTTCTTTCTTTAACTGCAACATGCTGAGCTTCAGTCTCCCCTGAAAATGTGGTGTTTGTTTGGGTAAGTGTTTAGATCATGACTTTTATTGCTGAACAAACCCTGTATCTGAGTGTAACACTGATTAATGCATTTTTAAAGTGGTCTGCATACCAATTAGGTTGATTAACTAGATGCAAATATGTGCCTTTATCAGTAGTCTTTGCTGTATTTGATACTGAGCACTGATCTCAGATGAATGAAGCCGGGCACAGTTCAGTCTAGGAATTCATGAATGTAAACTACTAGGTTGAGTAGTAGTGCATTTAAAGTAATATGTGACAGAGGGAGGTTTCCTAGAAAATAATACATGCAAATTTTTCTTCTGATCCCAGTCCCAGATAGCCAGTGTCTGTAATTCTGGTTTGTTTWAACTTATAGTGCTATGGCTGTAAAGTACTTTAAGCAAACTCCTGGCAGACTTATATTTGACAGTTTAATCTGTCTGACTTCACRATTTAAAAACCCCCACTAAAATCTCAGTGGTGTCCTCCTGTAGCTATGCCAAAATGGAGTTATAACTCYGTGATTTATTACTGTTTGGCTGTTCTTATTTTCTGGAGAAGACTTAAGGGGAATCTTTTTTTTYCTTTGTCTTCTTTGCTGGATTACATTGCACTCCAGATAATATACCCTGTCAGACAAAGTATCAGCTCTGTCTGCCTTTGGGAAAACCCTCCTGGAAGCACTAGTCATGCTTCACTATGATATGCTTTTAAGCAATTTTGCAGTGTGTTTAGTTGTTTTGTTGGAGGTTTCTTTTTCTTTGYCTTTAGTGAAAGTACAGTTTAATTTTCAAAGGCACCAAAAAGAACATTTCTAAAGTACTTCTGCAGATTTCAAATGTAGATGATGTGTTTAAAAATACCATTTGGATCTAATGTTGGTGTTAAAATGCAGTACTCTCTTAGTCACAAGTGGTTTTTTCCTTATGTCCATTAATTGGTCATGGAGGGAGGTTTCCCAATGTAATTACTATATGTGAATGACAGATTCCAGAGAGAAGGAAATTGACAGGCCTTAAAGTTCCTTACCTTTATGAATTAACTTGTTTTAACAGAAGAAGCTACCATAAGCTTTATATGTTTTGTTGTTGTTGTCTGTTGTAGAAATGTATCTTTTCTTTGCAGTTCTCAGGATAGTTATTAAATGGCAGTCATTAGTGTGACTAATATTGCCACAAGTTAGTTAAGACTTTATTGTAAACCTTGTAAGTATAATTGCTCAGATGAATTGAAGGGAGRTGCTGCAGGGTTCCTACAAGTCAGCTGCAGAATTCAGCACATTAAGCTATCGTGTGTATCTAATATAGAATTTCATTTACCCAAACTACTGCTTCCACTTCATAAAGAAGTGTAAGCAGTAGTTTGGGTAAATATGGCAACTAATTCATTGCTCTTGTGTTTACACTTKCCTTGTTAATTCTATTTGCAAGGAGGTTTATTGTTAGGAAGAGCTATTTCTTAGCAAGGTGTTGAATTGTGTAGCTGTGGAGAAAGCTGTGCAGAGAACCATCATGAAACATGAAAGGGAGCTGCAAGGAAGAGAAATAAGGAGGAGGAATTCTCTCCCATGGAGAACTTGGCACTTGACAGATCAAATTGGGATTTAAATGCAGCRTAATGGAAAGAAAGTTTAATTACATTGTGTAAATGAGTTGGAGATACATAGGAGTCTGTATAAAATAAATCTGTGAACTTACAGCAAGATTCATTTGGAAGTAAATACAGTAGGCAGCCTGGGTGTTTGGGGTGCACGTGGCATTAAGAAAACCTTCAGCACTATGTGATGATCTTGGCACCCTGCATGCCTCCTGTGTGAGCAGGAGAGGCAGATCTCCATGGTACTGGGTTGATGAAGTTTTTTGTCTTTTTTTTTCTGATACCCATGTGGGTGTAAAACCTTTGGGGAATGTGAGATCTCACCAGGTCAGGCACTCTGGTGGAATGGCAAATTGGGAAATAACTCATATTTTTTGAGTTGTGTGGGAGTCTGCTTGCCTTTTTCTTCTTCTTTGGTTATTTTTTTTTCTTCTTCTCTTTCCTTCTCTCTCTCTTTTCCCCACCATAATTCAAGAAAAGAGTGAAACAGCACAGGAACCATCAGTAAAGGGAATGGTTTAACACAGCTGTATGTGAAAAGATACATGTACTCAGACAAACAGAATTTTAAAATTTTTTTTGAGAAGTTTGACATTAATTCTCCTAAAAAGTTCTCCAATTTAGGAAAAAATGTTTGATGATGCAAGTACAGATTTAAACATGGGTAAAAATGATGATTTTTTATCTGCCAAAATGTAGGAAGCTTTCTGTTAGAGGCATATCAGCATTGAGGGACCAGTAATTCTTTTCTGAAAACCAATATAGATATGTCCTAATGTGGTAAAGATGGTGCAGTTTGTCAGGGAAATGGCTTAAGTGTTCCCTGGGAAGTTTGTCTTTGCAGCCTAACAGCGTGTCAGTATTGTGATGCCCTTGCACTAAGCTGTAATCCTTGATGGCAGATCACAGAAAATTCAGGAATTCTCAGTGAGGAGTCTGTGTGGGGAAGGGAATCAAGAGGGGCAATTGGGAGACTCTGAGAGSTGTCAGTGAGGCTTGATGCCAAAAAAATCCTGGAGTCAGGGGATCCTCAGAGCATGGTTAAAGGTGTGTACCTCAGGCAGGAGTCACATTTCTGTTGTTTCTATCTTGCGTTGGGCTAAAACTCAGCCAGCGTATGTTGCATGTTGGTGTAGGGGGATACAATATAAGAAAATAAAGGTAGTATAGAATGGAATCTTACCCCCTAAAGAGTTGCAGCTGAGCCAATTATTAGAGATTAGGAACAGGCCTGACTTTAACAGGCTACAGCTGTAGCCAATGAGAAGAGTGTTGTAAAAGAGTGGATTGGTGGGTTGAGGGAACTGGAGTCAGYTGGCTKCTGYGAGAAGAAGGAAGAGTCAGTGCCTAGAGGAGCTGCCTACAAGAAATATCAAGGAGGTRTGAAACTCTAGCAATATGGAACCCTTGCAATGTAATGACAATAGAACCTTTGTAATGTAATGACAACGTGTTGGTTCTGAAAAACAGTCTCCATGCTGTGCTTTTGGGCAGCCACTGTGTAGGAACACATACAATGATGTGATAGGGTTTTTCTTGCTTGTTTTTAGGCAGAAAACAGGGGGATCCCTCAGTGCTTCCCCAGTCCAACCAGCAAGTCAGRGGGTGATGTTAGTTCTTCCCCCCTTTCCAATGTATGTGCACACCTTACAGGGAAGGGAACAGCTGACAGGCGGGGTATGGCAAGGTACGTCCCTAAATTTGCTGTTTCGCTGGTAGCAGAGGCTCTGGTGACCCGTGTAGGCTCAGAGATGTAGCAGCTGAGAGCTGTCACTGTGCTTGCCTTGCAGTAACCCCGAGGCTGCACTGAGCAGKGTRCCCTGCCAGTGTGGAGAGGCCCAGGAGCTGGTGGCTGGCTGCCTGCCATCCTGCAGCACAGAGCCTGCCTCTGCTGCTGCCAAACCAGCAGGTAGGAGTGCTGGCTGGGCGGAAAGCATTTTGTGGGATTTATCCAAAATAAATATCTAATTTTGCATGGGTGAGGCTGAAATTCTTCAGCTGCACCTCCTGCTAGAGCAGAAGAGAAGCCCTCCTTTTTGTCTCAAAGCTTTTCTAAGCTTCTGTGCATATGCAAGGTAAAGCTATTATTTTCCTAAATTTAAAATTTGAATCCTCTTTCCTTGAGTTGTGATGGATGTCTAGATCTATACTGCTTTGAAAATCTGTTTGAAGACACATAACCCAAACTTCTCTGAACCTTCCCCAAAAGGCTCACAATTGAGGCATTTAGCTCAATTTTTGCTTCTGCTCTGTGCTTCTACATAGTCCTTGAAGTGTAAATATAGAGCTGGAAAAAATAGCACTTGATCTGGTATCCCAGCTTGTACTAGGACTTAAATTAGGAAATATGAGCTTCTGCTATAAATCAGAAATTTGAGTTTCTTAATTTTTGGCCTGATAAATCCTCTTAGTCCTCGAAAGCTGTTAAGGTTCATGTCTGTAAGTCCCAAGGTAATTTTAAATCTGTGGGTTAAATAACACATATGCAAAGGTTTAAAATAAGGCTGTCAGCCCACACAGCATGCTGGCTGTAAAACCAAGACTGGACAGTGTGGGGCTGATTCAGGATGTGCTGATCCGACTTCAAACCTAGCTAGTGTTGAGCTTTAGCTTCTGCTGCCTATACTGCCTTTGCTGCAGTACAGGGATGGAAAATTCACAGTCTGCTGATGTTTACTCTGGGAGAACTAATGACACTAGAACAAAGGGTGGGTACTTTTGGCACAGTGTCACCAGGCTGTCCTAGAGAGCTCTTCCGTGGCACGCAGTGTGAGCATGTCCTGAGTTCTCTTGGAGCACTCTCCCTTGGCACACAGTGTGAGCCTGTCCTGAGCTGTCCCTGCTGCTGAGTGCAGATACTTGATAACTTCCTCAGGCAGCCGGTGTTCAAGCAGGGAGCAGGGCTTTCCCCATTCTGGGGCTGTTCTTTGAGCTGAGATTGCAAGCAAATATTTTAAGCACGGGTAGATGCAGTGTGCTGTTATGGCAGGATGTGTATCCTCCTTGCACAAGGTGAGCTTGAAAGGAGGTGTTGAAATTCTAGATCCTTGATGGTAGAGGATGGAACTGAATTTGAGTAGATTTTAAACTGGCAGAGGAGATGCTCTRAGGAGAGCGACACATATACCCTGCAGTTCCAAAAGAAGATACTGGTGCTCCCAAAGGCTGGCTCAGGAAAGGCACCTGCTAGAGGACTCAGGTGGAGGCAGGACCTAGTACATAAATAGAAGAAGAGGAATTTGAATTACACAGAGAAGCTAGATGATGATATTTGCTGCAAAATGCAACAGTAAAATAAGCCTAAGTCATTTGCACAGGGTTAGACACCAACCTGGGTATAAAACTCTTCTGTGGAGCAGTGGGGAGGCATAGTCTGTGCAAAGTACAAATAAATACATTTTAAAATGTTTTCTAGGTTTCTTTCTTTCCTCTCCTTGTCTGTTTCAAGGACAGGCCAGGCTTTATCCTGTAAGATTCTAAGAAACCGAATTTGAAAATAATTGTTTTGTTTTGCAGAAACTGACGTTTCCACATGGGAGTTTCACATACAAGCTATGTTCCTTTGCATTTTCTTGGCTATTCCTAATGTAGTGGTGTCTGTGGCTTTTATTATCTCCAATTCAGAAGCATAAGCTACCTCAAATGCTTTCACAGCACAACAGAGAGTTTTAATAGGCCATGAGAGACCCTGTGCAAAGCTTGTCAAGTAGCCACAGCTGGTTGGTAAAAGTGGATGTTTAAAAACCAGTGTTTTCCAAAGGCTTGTAAGCTGAGTGTGACAGGCTCATTGATGAGCCATGTTTCTACCCCTCTCAGAAGCTGTGGGTGAAAGAGCTTTTTCTTTGAAACAGGGCAGTGCGCACAGGAATGCTTGACTCTTGTGGAAGGTAATGCTTTCTTACCTCAGATGGTATCTGCACAGCATACAGGAAATGGTAGTGAAATGATTGGTACTTTTCAAATGGGTATTGTCGAGGGGTTTTGCCATAACTAGAAAGCAACAGAATATCTTAAACTTGATAAAATGTTTCAGTTTGAAGCAATACAGTTTTCTGTGTGAAGAGCACATCACAATTTTACAAGGTAAAGTAGATTGGTTTTACTGAGTGTTTGCTGAGGCAGGGCACACAGAGGCAAAGCGCTGTAGTGAAATGACAGTGTGGGTTGGATACACTCTGATGGGGAGCAAGTATTTTTTTTAAAAAAGGTAGCTCTACTGGGAAGTCTAGCTCTAGTGCTGTTATCTTAAGGGTCACCAGGGATGGATTCAGAAACTGAGCTCACTTTAGAACAGCAGCTTATTGTCAGAATCAAGATCATGAAATTCACTTCTTGCTTCCAAAGAGTAGTAGTGCTAGGAAGCTTTTACATGCTCGTTTCCCTCATTTACTCCATGCTTGTTCATGGTATAAAAATATCTGTGTTTAAAACAACCTTTTTCTTAAAACATTTATCTTTGAAGAGAAAAGCAAAGTGCTTTTCAAATTAGATGCTSTGAGCACAAAGTTAAGAAATAGCATGCCAATGGGAATTTTTAGATCTGCTGGTTTTCCTGTTGTCACATGGATTTCACCACATTAATACAACTTTTGATAATTACACCCTTGACCCAGTTACTGTTTTTATGCTTTCCTTTCCACATCATGTCAGGCAAGCATAAACATTTAATGTATATTAGAAATGAGAAGTTTTGTCTTCAGAAATTAATCACAGTAGAAGGGGAGAAGGGAGAACAGCCAGTCTTTTGGGTTTTTTTCCCCACATTCTAAAAGAAATTGTTAGGTAGATGCTGTGTTTAGGTGCCACCACACCAACGGGGTTTCTCCCTAAATACTGATTAGGGTAGATTAATTTCTTAAACTAAATTAATTTTTTGAGCTGAAAACTTTGTATGCAAGTTGCATGCCACCAGTGACTGTGTTGCCAAAGAAGGTCTATTGATACCACCACTCAGGCAAGTGGCATATTTTGGACTTTTACTCCTGTGAGGTGGTGATTGACTGCTGGTGCATATTATAAGGGCAGAAGAAGGCATTGAGAAAAAGAGAAGGTGCTTTTTAAAAGAGAGAGCAATTACCATAATAATTTTCTGTGTAGGGCCATTGGTAAATTAAAAGAAGGGGGTCAATTCTTTTTTTTTTTTATTCCTGAGGGTAAAAATAGGAGCTAGAAGTGATGATGGTATACTAGACACTTTGAGATTGCTTTTATCACAGATTATCTGTTTTCCTGAATATCCACAGGTAATCATTATCACTTAGTTCCTTCTGTCTTTGTCTAGAGGAAGCAAATCTTACTTTTAGCCTCCATCCTGGTTTTGTCTAAATCCTTCACTGCTCTTCTGTTTCATTAAGCTGCAGCCAACCATCAGATGTGGGATCATATTATTATTATTATTATTATGGGACTCTGATGCTTCAATTACCTGTGTGCCACATTTTCAGTGCTATAGAAGAGAGGTTACACACTGCCTATGCATCCAGGCAGGCATAGTGACAATAGTACTGGGATTTTTTTCTGTGAATTTTTGAGTGACTGTTATTAAGACTGTCATGTGTATGTAACCTTTAGCATACAGAGCATAAATTGCTGCTCCAACTAAACTTAGAATATGAAAGCAGTAGAGCTTTACTCCAATGAATTAATTCTCGTGCTCTCAGGTATCAAAATTGGTTGAAATTTGGTGGCTTAATTTCACATCAGTAACCCCTTTGTACAAACACATTCTTGTTATCTCAGTGCAGCAGTGTGGGATTTCTGAGGAGGAGCACTGCAAGCTGCTAACTGAGCTGAAAGGTCTCACGAGTCTCTTCCCCAGCATGGAGTGACTTAACACCTCTCAAGGCCTGTGACACAATTGTGCTTGTCTGCAATTAGCTGCTTGACTAATTCCCAGTGTTGGTGGTTACAGAGATAGCATTGCTGTTGCCCTATACTAGGTATTTTGTAAAGAACAGAAATTAATAGATATATTTTGTTGCAAAAAACGTGGATTTCCCTGAGGTGACTTTTCTTATTGGGAGGGAAAACAAACTTTTAATTTCTCCTTCTCAGCAGACTGCTGCTGCTTGGAGTAAATGAAACAGAAGCTGTAGGAAAAGCTGTTATTTTCTTGGGTGCCTAGCGATATTTTTTGTTCTCCATATAGAATGATAGAATAGCTTGGGTTGGAAGGGACCTCAAAGCTCTTGTTCCAACCCCCCTGCCATGGGCAGGGACGCCTTTCACTAGAGCAGGTTGCTCAGAGCCCCACCYAACCTGGCCTTGAACATCTCCCCAGGGAGTGAGCGGTCACAGCTTCTCTGGGCAATCTGTTCCAGTCCCTCGCCTCTCACAACAGAATTTTTTCCTAATATCTACTCTAAACCTGCTCTCTTTAGGTTTGAGGCCATTTCCCTTTTCCTGTCATTATATCCTCTTTCTCCATCTTTCTTGTAGACTCTGTGAAAGAGAACTGCATGGGCTTTGGTGTGGGGTTTTTTTTTAAACCTCTACTCTGAGCAGTGAAGTATTACGTTTTCATTCTCTACATATTTCTTGATTTGGTTCAAATAGAATATAAACATGTGTGAAAGATATTTATTTTCCAAAGTGGTAACAGCGCCTGTTGTGTTTGAAGCATAGTGTGTGTTTACAGAAGAAACAGACTGTTAAATTTTAAAACATATATTAAAGGAAAGAATAGTTAAAGCCATGTATGGAAAATGGGACAAAATGCAACATAAGCTAATCTGTTGGTGGATTATGTCAGAGTAAATGACCCTTTATTTTCTTTTTTCTAACTTAAGATGTGAGTCAGGATAAATATTTTTATTTCATCTGGTCTTTAATAAAACATTTGTTATGGCAGTCATTTGAGTCACAAAGCAGTTAAGAGTTGTACCAAAGGGGAAACAATAGAAGAGCAAAGGAGATGCCTAGATTGAGGAAGACTAGGGGTGGGATGTTACCAAAAAAAAGTCAACCAGAAGTTAGGAGTGCTCAAAAGGTGCATTAATCTTGCTGGTATTAAATGAGATTTTACAGGTGTATTCAGATAGACTAAACCCTTATACAGAAGAACTAGAGCCATTATACAGTATACTGTAGAGTTCTTCTCTAGGAAGAAATTAATAATTTTAATAATGAGAACTGAGAAAGATAATTTGAAATCCAACTTGGTGTAAGAAGGCTCCTTGTTCTGAACACAAGCATTGGCTTTACCCCACACAGTACTCAGCATGTCAGGGGGACATGCTTAGGATTTCTTGTCTCTTGCTTTATCTGGTCTTTCCCTGCCCTGATGTTTTTGTTCTCACCTCTTCTTTCTGAGGTTGTACAGTGCTCTTTGTGCTTATAGCTCTGGAAAAGCTAATTGGAACAAGATTTTGCTAATTGTCTTTGGAAGTGGCACAAAGAATGACTGGACGGGCTTGCTCAGCCTGGGAAAAGGGAGAAGTGCTCTATAGTTCCTGGCTTTGAACTGCTTGTGGCTGTATGGTTTCCCAAACTGTGGTGGCAACTTCCTATTTGGCTGCTTGGAGGTGAATTCCAAAAGCTTCCGCAGAGTTTGGTGTTTCTTGCTGCAAAAGCTTTGGCAAGGATTTCACTGCATACCTAGTTATAATAACAGTGTGTTAAATACAGAAGGTTGTATAATACATTAATATTTATTAAATACTATTATTATCTGAATTTATAAAGTTCATAGTTGTGTTGTTTGTGACCTGGAACTCCCCAGGTTTAGGGCTTAGTTTGTATATTAGGGTTGCCTGTCATAAAAATACCAAAGGACATCTCCTCTCCCTGATGTTTTTAAGTGTCAGTGCAGCATTATGGTGCGTAAGTGTTTTGTATCTTTGAACACAGTGCTGGAGAAGGATGGGCAGTCCTAGGAGCAGTGCTAGGATTTCCCTGCTCTCAGCTTTCCCCAGTTCATGGTATGTAAGTTATGGGGCTGCCATTTCCAGCCCATGAAGACAGGGAATGATGATCCAAGTAGTCTCTTCTTGTTCCTTGCAGATCTGCATGGCAAATCAAGGCAGCTCTGTAAGGYTGACAGAGAAGATGTTAGAGCAAGAATGAGGGTTAGCTTCTCTAAATACTCTGCTGTATTTAAAATCTTAATGGCGGCAATTGAAGATTTTATGTAGACAGTGAGTGGTGAACCTTTAATACATGTGGTAAGATCTATCCTGTGTTAGACTCAAGGAATAGTGTAGAAAATAAATTTTTCCTGCCTAAAGGAAAGCATTTGCTACCCTTGTTACTGATGGGTGGTATGCTGATTCTGAGTAACTATTGTAATTGGCGTGGGCAAGATAAGATGGAGGAGAAGTGTTAACTTTGAGTCAGTCATGGCCAGGAGTTAAATATGGCATTGTGCATTCTTAATTCTCTAAAAGATGTTGTTTCCAAAATTCCTAAAAACCTTTGAATCTGAATAGCTTGGGTTGCTGCTATTAAGTTATGACAGGGATTTTGGTGTTCTGGGAAAACATTTTTACCTGCCAGGATAATATTTGTTCATTTCTCTTAGCAATATGTGGTTCCTTTGGCTTTGCTTTTGTATTTTGGGCAGTACTTTAATGTCTTCAGTGCTTTGATTTTGGCCTACTGGTGCTAGTAGAATAGATGTGCTGAAGTGCTTCCCTCTGATGTAAGTGGGCCCTGAGTCATGTTTGAAAGCCATGTCACTTTGTTCATACAACATTTGGCTCTCCCTCCCCAAACTGGACACTGGGTCTTGACATTGGGTCATCACACAACAAAGGGGGCAGAGACAGCTTCGCTCTTCCTTGAAGTATCTGGCTCTGAACACWTTGGCTTTAGGCTGACAGTGTCCAAGCATCAGCCAAGTTGGAGCATGTTTTTGATRTTCTTTCCTGGCAGACAGTGAGACCTTTGTAGTTTCAGGATTGTTTTCAGAGAAATGCTTTTAGTCCCAGTTTCAGCTGGTACTTTAAAAACATGATATATATGCAAAACCCATGAGAAACTACTTCTCTGATGAGGGGGGGACTGGAGTTTGAATCAGATTGGTGATATTCTGAGATCAAGATACTCTTTAATTGAAWATATTCCCTTAATTCTTGCTATAAAGCATAGTTTTTGCTATAGAGCAGCTGCAAAACACAAGGTAAAATTGCCCTAAGCWAAAGATTTATTGACTTTGCTTTTTTTCTTTCCTCCCTTTCTAAAACAATCTGCAGTGTGTTGTGAAGTAGGGTAGCTGTGTTTGGACTCAAAAGTGTTTTGCAATGCTTAACTGACTGCAGTGGGTTTAATACAGAGCAGCATTCAAAAAAAGCRTGGCTTTGTGTGAAAGGCAGGAGCACAGCAACACACAATTACTGATGGGTTTTGTACACGATGCAGCGGGAGTAGGGAAGCTGTGGCTCAGAGCAGAGGAGCTGTRAGCTTCTGTGCTGTTTGATATTTCACTCTGCTCTGGTGGGTTGGATCATAAACATATCTCCCTGTTTCCCTTTTTGTGTTTTGCTCCCTGCCAAGGCAGATGTAAACTTGCAGTGTTATTTGAGGTTTCTCTGTACAGATGCACCTTTTAACTGCAATTATGGCAGAACACCTCCCTCCCTGGTGAGTAACCTGCAGTAGCATTGCTCATGTCCCTGTGTGACCAGAAATAAAGGTTAACAAACACTTTCCTGCTGTAAAACTTTCCCCCAAGTTGAAATGGATAGGAAAGTTCAGTGRGGCTGATTAGTTCTAACTTCTCCCCCTGCCCCAAGCAAATAATTAAAGGTTGCTGTTAAATTCACCTCATTCTCTATTAAGGTCATATTAAACTGCCTTACTTAAGTTGTATTTTTAGTGTTGGTAGAGGAAAGCATTATATTGAGAAAAACACTGTATTGTGGAACAATTTTAAAATTACATGGAAACATAGTATTTAGCCACCAATAAAATTATTTGTGTTGCAAGACACCAGAACAAAGGAGTTATGAATGTTGTGTATCTGCCATGGAGGTGCCTGCCTTCAGTTCCTGCATAACCTCTTTGTGCTTAATCACGAAAGGATCTGTCTACACTGGCAGTGCTGGGGAATTTAACACGTGCTCTAAGGATGTTTTTCGTTTATGTAAGGATTCCTACATATTTCAAATACTTGGTAGTTGTGYTTGTGTGTTTTGGGGGGAAAAGTGGAGGGAGGTGGCTTGAGTAATGTTCAGTTGGTAGTAAAATAGTTACACATCTATCTTTTCTTACTGAGTCAGATTTGAGATATAGGTGCCCTTAAGGCCTTGCTTTCCATAGTCCCTGGGGAAATTTCTCCACCTGGATTCTTAGCCTGGTGTTCAAAGTACCAGCTGCAATCGAGTGTTTGATCATGCAAAAGATAACCAGCATGGTAAATACATCTACAGGGATGTGTGACATCCAGGAATGGCAGGAGGGAAATTCCTCTGGCTGGTTGTTGGTTTACATGCAGGTCARCTCTTCTTTTATTATGGATGGTTAAGTGAAGAAAAGACTTGGAGTGAGTGCCAGGCTATTTCTCCTTGAAAGAGTAGTCAACAGATTGTTTGAGAACTTACAAACTGCAGGAATTAGCAGCCTGGCAGCCTAAGCTCTTACAGGCTTTGAATAGCATGGGCTCAGGACCATTTTTCCTTTGCCTTGTGAGGACAGCTACATTTTACAGTGGTCATTATGCTCCTGGCAGGGTTTGCAAACACATCCAGTTGAGTTTGGCTCGATTGCTCGATTCCTGTTGCTGCGGTGTTCTGTTTTTCCAGAGTGCCTTTAGCTGCTATTCAACACCTTTTATCAATCTGGCCTTTCCACAGCATGGAGACAAGGAAGGCTTCAATGGAAAGTCACTGTCTAGACATGGACTGATGTTACTTCTGTGTTTCATCATCCTYTTCTCCTTCATGGATGTTTTTGGCCACCGAGGTAGGGAAAGCCTACCAGCTCAATGGCAACACGAGAGGCAGCGTTGTAATGGAGAAGTTTTCCCTGTTGCTGAGTGGTGGTTTTAAGTTAGAATGGGGAGACTTTCTTAAAATTTAAGATTTTGTGTGTTCTTGAGTAAAGAGAGGAMTTTTTTGTTTTTTCTGAAGTTACCTAATGCCCTGAAATATGTGCAGTTAGAGGTTTGGCCAAAGTTGTGATCCATCAGTACATTTCAATGAAAACCACAAAGTGTTCATGGCTAAGGATACCTTTCATGAACTTCCTGTTCAGCTCTTTAAAACAAATAATATTGAGGTATTCTGTTCTAACTCCTTTCTTATTGTAAAAGGCTTTGGTTTTTTTTTTAATTTTTGGTRTGCCTTGGAAACTGCACTCTTCATTTTAAATGAGCTTAAGAATTCATCTAAGAGAGATTAAAACAAAAGGCTAAAAATTTCATTTGTTTTACTTTTCTCTGTTCCATTTCTTTCCAGACTCCTTGTACTTCTGAAGATTTGAGRCAGAGAGTTAGAGAAGCTGGAGGAGGTTGTAAAGTGAAGGTTTGGGGATTAGATGTAAGTGCAGCCATCCCACCTGCAGGGATACAAGAAGGGCGCTGCTCTTCCAAARCCTTGTTGTTAAATCCAAAAGAAATCTCTTGAAAACCTTCAAAGACTTGAAAACCTTCAGACTAAATGTAGTGTGTGGTTTTAGATTCATGCTCTTTTTCAAGAGCTTCAGGCCCCCATCACCGAGCACAGATGAAAAGAATATGTGGAGAAGTCAAAGGAATAATAACAGGCATCTCACTGCAGCCAGCTGCCCTCTAACTTGGTGCTATCTCTTGCCATTACAAAACCAGTGTGGCATCCTTGGTTGTAAAGCTGCTTGTCGAGGAGGGTTGCATTCTGCTTGGTGSTTCTAGCTGAGGACATGCTTGTTGAATGATTAAAAGAACAATTTGGGAAAGATGTCGCTTATGTCACTTCAGTGTTGTGCAGTGTTGGGGTAGTTGTGGTTGATGTATCTGTGCTGTGAGRATGGTAATAGCCTTCTTAACTCGAGTAGAAGTTGTGCAGCTTAGTACTTCAGAGCTTCTTTTTGGCAGTTAAGATAAAAGATATACACTGTGGTTAATGAAGGAATAGCGATGATACGAAAAGAGTACTATCAGACACTGTTTTAACAGCTGTGGTTTCTATGATAAAGACAAATCCTTTCACATAAAACAAACTGCAGTTTAGTAATTAAGCCTGTTTTGAATATAAATTTATATTTAAATTCTGAGAGGAAGCTTTAGTCTGTCTCCCTGAAGCTGTGTGAAATCCTTTGAGGGAGAAGGGAGGGAATGCTTAGAAAGCCATTTCTGATATTAAATGGCTTCTGAAAAACTAAGCTCATCAAACTCTGAGTTTGGGGGTTGGAAGTTAGTGTTCTCAGGGTGGGCAGAACTTTATTGTGGAGCAGCTGATTCCAGAGTGCCAGAGGTTGGCTGCCCTGGAGTACCCTTTGTGCCCGGGCATCGCTCCTTGTCCCCATTCCCCTGCTGGAGGAGGGGGTGCTGGGGGCTGGCTGCTCCCCCTGGCCAGGCTACTGTGAAGCTGAACAAACTCCAGTGGTAGTCAAGCTTGTAATCAGTTAGGCACAAAGTGAAAATAACAAGGAAGAAAACCAAAAGACTGAGTGTGAAATAACACCAGGGCTTCATTAAGGGACATGTGTTTGACAGCTACTCAGCATCTTCATCCCTGTGTGTGCAAGGTGAGCCAAGGCCTCCATCTCAAGTGCTGCAAAGGCTAACTCGATTGTATCCCTACATCTAAACATCCTTTGCACATTTCAGGGTGTCCTCTGCTTCTAAATAATGGTTTTTGTATCTCTGCTCTATCTGATGTGGATGTTTACCTCCCCCTTGCTCTCAAAGGCCTCTAGTCTAAACATTTAGTCTAAACCTGATTTATTCAGATCCTCTAACTTTGTACTTAAGTGGTGTGAACAATTTTAACCGATGTTCTGAGAAGTTGTGAACTCCTGTCATAGTTTGTACTCAGCACACTTTTTTGGAAGAAGATAAATGTGAAGAGCATGAATTAGAATTCAGAAATTCTCCTCCTGCTGTGCTCAGTGTGAGAAGGGAACCCAAAATCTGGAGGGRAAAACTGTTGTTATGGCAGCAGAAATAATTTTTAATTGAGACTTGCTATTCAGACATCACTTTCATGTTTCCTATTTCAATCTTGAAAGAGTTGTTTATTATATGATGAAATAAATGACTTTTTAATATGCATATAACTAGTATCTCCCAAAACTCTGTAATTTARGCACTTATGTGAATAATAGCACATGATATATAATAGTATGTTGCCTTCAATTTTCCAAACTCTATTAGAAAGTGCAATGATGCACAAATGTATAACTTCATTAGGTCTTTATATTTAGTACTTTGCAGCCCACTTTATGCAGAATCTTTATTTGTATTGCAGTGCAATTGAATCACTGGCATAATCTTCTGAGCAGCTAGGCTGCCCAATTATGATTGCAGTGAGTCTGCAGAGATTAATGAATACAACAACTTGTCTAGGTTTTAATTTTCTTTCCATTGAACAAAGTGTGCTGGAAGGAACAATTGGGAAAAATAATCTGGTTTTAACTTACTGGGTTAGCATACTGCTTCTGTCTGAATGGAAGCATTGGCTCTCAGCATCTGCAAAAGGCAGCTGCCCCATGGCTGAGGCTTTCCTCTGAGATGTKGGGCTCTGACATCTTCATGTGAGGGTGTCAGTGATTCCAGTTCCCTCCACTTTACCTGCAGAGTTGCTGTGTGAGGGGGACTTTCACGCCAGTGTAACGGAGAGAGCAAACTTCCTCACTGTTTCTGGAGAGAACTAAAAAGGCTCCTCAGTGGAGTATGTTTGGCCTGGAGTCCTTGAGCACCTTGAGTCCTTGCAGTGGGTGGGATTTCAGGAAAGTCAAAATGTTCTCATTTTAAGTGCTTCTTGCCTCCAGTTTTCCCCACCTTTTTTTTTTCTTTTGCTTTCCCTCCTTCTAGTGTGCTGCCCACAGTGAAACGTTGTACGCAGTGATGTACAATTTGCCACAGAAGTCACCTGTATTTTCCCATTGGTGTCCTGTTTTTGTTTTCATGACTTTGCTTTTAGCAGAAACACCCTTTCATTATAGCTGAAGCATAGATTTTATGCTCAGACTGCACATGACACTTCCTTATCTTTCTTTTGCAAGTGCTTGTTCTTTTTTTCAGACTGTGTTAAGGTCCAGACACCAAAACGTCATCTTGAAAATACCAAAAAGCCTCTGGCTATTCTAGAAGAATTGAAATTGAATTCCTATTTTCATCAGGACACCATTAATCATAGGCTTATGTGATGGGCAACTCCACTGTATGTTTGAGTTCAGATAGCTGTTGGGAACTGGTCTCTTGATACTTGCACTGCTCCCTTCAGGTCTTCATTTTGCTTTGATCTTAAGTGGTCACCTTCAATATGGAGGTGAATAGATCTGGACAAGCCATGTTTTTCTACAGGCTGTTACCTGAAGTGATTGGTCTCCCAGAGAGTAAAATCTACCAGGGCCCAAAGGTGAATGTAGAGCAGAGCAGCAAGCAGTGAAATGTGCTTTTTATGACTGCAGTTGATGAGTTTGAAGGGAGACCAGTGCAAGATTTTCAGTTGCATCTCCTTCAGTGATGCCAGTCATATCTTGCAATCAGACAGACTTGTTAAGTGTTGGTATTGCACTCGTCTGTGGGAACAGGTGCGAGAAAAGGAAGGAAATGACAGGCTACATGTCTGTTAGTATTTTACAGTGGTTATGTGTGTATGCAGCTCTGTCATTGGCATGGCATTCCTGAAGCTCCATTACTGAATATTCCATCCCTCACTGGGACTTATCAAAACAGTTTGATGGATAGCTGGGCAGTAACTGCTGAGCTTTTGCCCAAGTATGGAGATACTTTCTTCATGTAGGAGGACTTAATCTCATGATACTGATATCAGTAGAGTGAGAGAATCTGGCCCTCATCTTCTGTTTGGGTAGAGATGGTGTCTGGGCCTTCAGTAGGGAGAGAAAGTGAATGGTCTTTTGCAGACTAGAATGGATTACTTTTCCTGGGACCATGTCTTGGGACAAAGGGACTTTTAAAAGGAGACCCTGAGGAGAAGGTAGGATTAGGATGAGGTAGAAGAGGTTACTCACTGGAGGAGCTAACATCCTGGAAAARCAATGACTTGGACAGCAATACAGGTTACCTTCCTAGGATAGAAAGGAAGATGATATAACGAATCTTGATGGTTTTCAAGGACCACTTAATTAACTCTGAACAGCAGAAAAATGTAATCTCAGTTTGGCTTGCAGAGTGGGAGAAAAAAGCATAAAACTTTTTTTCATCTGGAAAGAAATTCATCTGGGCTTGTTTTGAGGGCAGCAAGATAGATAAATCAATGTCCCTAAGATTAAATTAAGCTTCAAGCTAGAACATTTTTTCTTCAAGAAATAGATCTTTGCTCGTGGTAAATATATGCTTCCTGAGGTGGATGGATTGAAAAGTCTTCAGCAGCACAGGCAGTACTGAAAAGATCATTAAGAAATGTATATGTTCCCAGATGCTGAGCATGCAATTTCTGAAACAATTTAAACTTTGCACAATTTATGGAGGGGATTCTGGTGTGTGTATTATGTGAGGAACAACAAGAGGAGGAGGGAAGCTCTGTGGCTGGGATAGATGCCTGACAAATGTCCAGATGCACCAAATTGTCATTTCGGTCAATATTTTAGAACTAGGGAAGAGGTAGATCTAAGATCAGAAAGCATTCAAAGGAGGGCTGTTTTTCCTTCTTGAGAAGTAGGCAGCTCTGTAGAGGTTGAGCATTTCTCTGAGTTACCCTTGTGTGCTGTTCATGTGGAGCTGTCCTTCCCACTTGCATGAGGATCAGTGTGCAGGGCCTTATGTTTTTCTGTATAGTTGGCTTTGTGTATCTTGGATCTTTTTGTCTCTTGGTACTGTTTGTTGGTGATCTCTTRTTTTCCCAAACAGGTTGGCTTTGTGTGGGTGGTAGCAGGAAAGCCAGAGAGGACATTATAGGGCAGGTAGAATCATSGAGTCATTGGATGTTTTGGATTGGAAGGGATTTTTAAAGAACATGTGGTYCAAAAACCCCACTGCTGTGGGYAGGGACATCTTATTTTTTGCTAGACTAGGTTGCTCAAAGCCCCATCCAACCAGACCTTGAACATTTATTTAAAGGGATGGAGTATCCACAACTCTAGACAATCTGTTCCAGTGCCTCATCACCCTCATAATAAAAAAAWTTTGCCTTACATCCAGTCTAAATCTACCCTTTCTCACTTCAAAATCTGTTCCAGTCTCAGCAAGTGCTACTGCTCTTGTGTAGGGCTCCTTTTGTCTGGTACCAGAGCCAGACCCACTGTGGAATGAGCTCTATGTGTGCCAGACAGAGTGGTGCTGTTTGAGCCTGGGGAGGTTGTCAGGGTGGATCAGACCCTCTGTCCCTCTATTKTCAATACCTTGTCCATGAGGTGTCACTGCTGTATGTTTCCAGAGGAAAAAGTAGAAGCATCTCTGGGTTTTATGTGTATCTCTCCCACTGTTTTGTTGTGGTCTGTAATGGTAAGAGGTAGGTCTGATTGTTGATAAATGAATCTTAGTAATAAACCTGGTGTAGATGGAGCAATTCTCCTGATACCCACATAAAATGTCCCATACTTGACTTCCATGACTTCCTGCCAGGATTAGTTTTTGTATTTAKATACTCACACACTCTTCTGCATATGCAAGCAGAAACTGCCAGGCTTCCTTTTCCAAATGGTTTTCTGTCWTATCGTACTTGGGTGTATTTCAGCAGATTTGGATTGTTCAGGAAGACAGTGTACTTTGAGGGTTTTTCCATTCACAGAGCCAGACTTGTTACCTCTTTATGAAAGAGGTAACCTTGTGTTTTGATGTGACTAGCACAGCATGTTATAAAAAAGCAATGCACTGGTGTCCTCTTGAAGACCTTAATTAGGCTAACATTACTCTTCATCTCAGTTCTGTTTATTCAAAGCTATGGAATTTGAGGTTCTGCTTTTTAAACCATGGYTGTATCTTGAACCTTTTGCTGAGCTGTTTCAAGTCCCTTTCTAAATGTTATAATTAACAGTTTAGTTTAAAATCCTGTGAGGTTTTATAGCTAGCTTAAAAGCTTGCATTTAATGCACATTTTTTAATACTCTGATCTGTTATTGTTTTATTTTTTGTCCATTCATGTCACTTATATCTCTGCAGATTCCTCATGGTCCTGCCAGATACTGCTTTATATCAGAAACTGTCATTTTCTGAGGTTCGTACCTGTTTTATCTCTCTGCTGCAGCCTTCCTTTCAGCTCATTGCATTGTGRGATACTTGAAAAGACAAGAATTTGGGAGATAGGATGCCACTCTCTGCTCTTGTGCTCACTGAAGCCTTTYGCTGACCCTTGCAATTGGTCTCCCAGGCAGGGTTTGGTATCTGTGCATCTCACCACCTGCCCATCATCTGGTTATCTTGGCAGRCCCATGCTGCCTGGGGAGGTGCATGTGGCAGTCCTTGCTTTCTCCTTGGTTGAGTGAGCAGTGCAGAGCACACTTCATTTAAAGTGCATCAGGGACTACTGACTGACAGACCTGCTCTCAGACACCAGTGTGCCTGTTGTGGTTGGCCATGTTACTTTGGAGAAGTTCAGGTTTGGCAGTTACTATTCAGTGGTATTCACAGAGCAGTCCAGTACAAGTTCTTTTTGCATTGAATGAATTTTGTAAAACACATCCACGTTGATGCTATCACATGTAGTGCACCAGTTCAAAGAATGWAGGGCACTTCAGGTGAATAAGGTAGTCTTGCCTTGGTAACTACAGCTGTTTAAGAATTAGGAAGAAAAAAATTATTTTGGCTGAAATTATTTGAAGTGTTGTCTTCTTTGGCCAGTAAATGTCAGTTGCTTTGGAGGCATTAAGAACTTKGATCTTGTCCAGCTGTTCTTGTTCTTTTCCCTCTCCTTATTTAGCTTTATGCCAAGAAACATGTCATCTCTAATGACTCAAGCATGAGAACTCTATTTTCTTTTATTTTTTTAGTCCACATTTTATGTACACATGTACAGCCTGTTAACTATTAAATAGGAACTGTTTGGAATTAAAACTAAGTAGTAGTGGTGAAACTCTGTGTTGATTCCAKGGTGTAAAAACTTAAGAGTAGTTCAGATTTGTGGAGGGGGGGTCCCACATGCAGTGGGGTGAATGGGAAGCTGGCAGATGCTCTTGGTTGCTCTGAACTGTGTGARGAGGGGGCCCAGCCCAGGTTTCCAGCTGACTTCCACTACCTCCCATCCAAAATTGGTTGTTATGACTTAACTATCTCTAAAAACATGGTTGGAAAAGCATAAGATTTGAAATACAGCTTTCCAGGTATTTCTGTGTAGTAGCCAAAACTTTTCAGGAGCATTAAAGGGGTAGTTCAGTATTAATTTTTAGTGGCCCACAATGTCTTATTTTAACTCAAAATGCATAGTCCCTATCCTGAGGAACTAAGGCTGTATCACTTTATTAAATAAAACATCACACCAGATGACATATATGTGGTGAGCTTGAYGGTGGTTAGAGTTCAATTTGATAACAGCATCCATTCATGTGTTGCTTTGATTTGGCTGCACATGAACCTTAATTTTCAGAGATTCATATCTCTTCTCTATTCAAATGTTAAAAGAAATGTTGAGATAGCTTCCAGCAATAAAACTAAAYGGACCAGCTTTCCTGTGAAACTTCCAGAACTTCCGGCTTCTGTTCTGGCTTAAAATTTATGGTGTTAAAAAAACACCCTTTCTTCTGTCATTTCCACAGCTGATTTTAGCTGGAATATGAAAGCAAGGACACATTGTAACAGTAACAAATTAACTTAAAAATTGTCACRATAACTTTGTTTTCTAATGAAAATGGTCAGAGCTTCAGGTTTCTGGTTTTGTTTTTATAAGGAAAGGTACCTTTATGTCTTCCTGTACTACACATATTAAGATCTTGGTGCATACATATATAGAKATATATATATTTRTAGATAGAGAGAGGAAAACATGAGTGTAGGAAAAAACAAGCAGCCAAACAAATTTTCTCTAAAAATTACATAATTTGAGGAACAATTGGAAGATTGGACTGGATGCTGGAGTGTATGTTAGTTAGAGGTAGTGTGTGGATGCTGTCCTGGTGTTCCTCATGCAAGYGCAACTGCTGAGATCAAATTGTGTTCTCAAATTGTGTTTGAGCGTTAGTCAATAATTCTGTACACATAGGTCAAATACTTTCCAGCTCTTAATTGGTTTCTGCATATAGTGTGCTGATGCTACCCATTATTATAAAATCAYTTAGGTTGGGACAGGACCCTAAGATCATCCAGTCCAGCTGTTAACTTAGCACTGTCAAGTCCGCCACCAAACCCTATTTCTAAGAACCACATCTACATGTCCTTTAAATGTCCCCAGGGACAGTGGTTCCATCAGTTCCCTGGGCAGCCTGTTCTAATGCTCAACAGCCCTTTTAGTGTAGAAGTTTTTCCTAATATCCAATATAAATCTGCCTAGCACAACTTGAGGCTGTTCCCTCATGTCAAATGACTTGTTACCTGGGAGAAGAACCTGACCCCCACCTGGCTGCAACCTCAGCTCTCTTGAAGAATGTGAAGAAGCCCCCATGAGCCTCCTTCTCTCCAGATTAAACAAGCACAGCTCCTCAACCACTCCAYGTAAGACATGCTCCAGACTCTTTGCTAGCTTTCTGCTTATCTGGACATGCTCCAGCATCTCATTCAGTCTTTCCTGTGATGAAGGGCCCAAAACTGAGCACAGGACTGGAATTATGGCCTCACCAGTGCTGAGGACCAGACAATGACTGCCCTGTTTCTGGTGTTCTGTTTCTGATACAAGCCAGGATGCCATTGGCCTCCTTGGCCACCTGGGCACACACTGGCTCGTGTTCAGCTGGCTCTTGACCAGCATCACCAGGGCCTCTTCCACTGGGCTGCCTTCCAGCCACTCTGCCCCCAGCCTGTTGTGCTGCAGGGGGTTGTTGTGGCCTTGTTAACCTCATCCAGCTGGTGTTGGGCCATTGATCCAGCCTGTTCAGATCCTTCTGTGAAAGCCTTTGTCCTCCAGTTGATCAATATGCCCACCCAACTTGTGTCGTATGCAGACTGTCTGCAAATGCCCTTCATCTACTTGTCCAGGTCATTGATAAAGATATTACACTGGGCTCTGGGGCCACCACTTGTGGGCAATGCAGCCAGTCGGCTGTCAGCTGGATGTAACTTATCACCACTCTCTGGGGCTGACCATCCAGACAGTTTTCTACCTGAAGAGCAGTGCACCCATCCAAGCAATGATCAGCCAGTTTCTCTAGGARAATGCTGTGGAAAATYGTATCAAAGGCTTCACTGAAGTCCAGGCTRGCAACATCCACTTCCAGCATCTCTCCAAATACACAGCTTACAGTCTTATGGTAGGATGTACCAAATTGTAGCCAACATGCAGCAAAAGGATGGGAAGGTAAGAAAATGAAACCTAAGTTTTAACATCAATGAAGGAATAAGAAAAGGGTTAAAACAGTGAAATGGTTGTTAGTATTTGATATGTAAATGAGTATAATTCCTCAAGTAGGTTTTATTTATTGAGTTTAAATCTTGGAAGCAAGCTGATTTTAGATGGTGGTGTTTATGGCAAGATACAAATGCAATAATGCAGGCCAGTTTGCTGTCTTGTTCAGCCAAGCGTTGTTGGAATTTTTCTTGTAGTGAAAAGTATCATGTCCCCCCCACCTTCTGCACTTGGTTGTTGTAGAAGGATTATCTGCATTGCACATAAATGTGCTGTGCTGTGGAGGAGATCTGAGCTGGTTTCATGCCATCTGGCTCAGGACCAGAAGCAATGTGCCTGAGCTTGGGCAGCAGCGTGCAGCCTTGGCACTTTGGGCTGGTGCCATCTCAGGGATGGATCTCTGTGCTTTAGAGTCAGCATTGCTGATGTTCCTAGTGTATTCCTGTATACTTCTATTATTCTTGGTTTTACATCTGCAAGACTGTATTTAAAAGAAAAGGCTTTGTAGATTAAAGAAAAATAGTCATCACTTGCAACAGTAGTCACCCATCCAGGCATTTTGTTCTTTGCATCTTTACTTTGTAATGTGAATAAAGTTATATCTAAACAACAGCACTTGGACTCTACTATAATTTTTTATAGCACTATATCTGAAGGTCTTTAAGCTTTACTGTTTTATAAATTGGCATTGTGTTTCTGTGGGGAAAATAGTGCCAATATATATTCATCAAATTTAAGAGCTTAAGATGAAGAGGAAGTTAAATGCTGGGAATAATGTGTTTGAATTGCAGGAACACAGACAGGGTTGTATGAAAGATGTTAGGAAACAATCTGTTCTCTGTTACAGTTTTAGAGATCTTCAGTGAAAAAGAGGACCTTTGTGTTTTTACACACCCTGAGGAATGCACTTTGGTAGGTGGGGTAACTCTGAATGCTTTTAACAGCCTAATCAGTGCATAAACAAAACCACCCCATAGGCTGCTTTCTTAGTGAAAGTACTGTGCTTGTGTGGTATGCATTTCTGGCTAGATTCAAGTAGGGGTTTTTGGAGGTCTTTTGCATTTTTTGTGGTAACCCTCTGAACAAAATATTTGGAGCTCACACCCCTGTGGTGTTCTTAGGTCTTCTTGCTCATCTTTGTCAATGATCTGTTTGAAATCTGTGTTTAGAAAAAATGTACTTGACTACCTTTCCAAAGTTCACCTTTGACTTATTTCTATGCTCTGCATATTTAATATAAAGAAAATACTACTGCAATATGCTCTGAAGGTGCTGTTTGACAGCATAAATTGGTAGTTTTGGCAATGGCGCCTTTGTAGTGAAACTTCAAATGTTAGACTGCAGTGTTTGTGGCATGGGTTGCTGTGTAGTCGGACTTTTATATTAGAAGCACCTGGATGTGTTTGTGATTTCTGCAGAGAGTAAGCAGTTTGTTCTCTGGACAGATTTTCTTGATTAAATGTCAGACTCTTAACTTTCCAAAAGCCTGCTCTTATCTGATGATAGAAAATAATGCCTGATTGTTCAAGTTTGTGCTGAGAAAAAAGGAAGGAAAAGCTCCCTGTTCCCCTTTGTGCCTTGGGGTGGCCAGGCATCTCAAGCTTGTGCAGTGTGCTGAGCATCTCCTCAGCTCTGTGTGCTTCCCTGCTGTTGCTGCATTTCCCAGCTAGCCCTTTCCTAGCAATGGGTGTATATTCCTTTCTAGCTAGCTTATAGTCCTGCAGGCACSCTGACAGAATTGTTTCAAAAAGTGGAATAGTTATGCTTTAAAGATACTTCAGACTATGGAAGAATTTAGATTTCTGTAATGCTAATATATAACTAGTAGCTTTATGGTGCCTACCATGGACTTTTCATTTTTTAGGTGCATTTTTCTTAGAATTCAGCACAAATAGAGAGGGACAATTGCTGCCATCTGATTCACCTTTCCCTGGGAAACTGTGAATGGTTGCGTGTGACCTTAAAATCCAAACACTTCCTGGAGGACAATGCAGCAAAAATTCCTTATGAATACCTGTGTTCATGTTGGGTTTTGTTTTTTGTTGTGGGCATATTTGGGGGTTTTAGTCCTAGCCTGGCTTTTCTGTGGTTGTTTTAATTTCACTTTACTTTCTTCTGTCTTTTTATTTTGCTTATTTACTTACAGAGGCCAAACATTTAATATCTGAGTCAGCCAAACTGTGTAGGTGTACTCCCCTTTCATTGTAGCTGGATACTAGAGATATTTTTCCAGGAAGGTTTTGTGCCCTTTATTCTGTAGAGCCACAGGAGGTGCACAGGGATTTTCAATGTGTTTCTGCATCCTAAGCAACTGGTTATCAGTGACATAGRAACTCCATGTTAAAAGGAATATTGAATGGTTCACATATCAAGTTGTTTGATTACTTGGTTGAACAGAAGGAGCGTGAGCTTGATCAAAACAAATTAAAAAGCTAGATAAAATATGTTGCAAATGGAAGAGAAGAGAGTTGTTTTAAATAACTTAGTCCTTTTAGAAACATTTAGAGCAAAAGCTATCCGAAGTCCTGCCTCCTTATTCCCTTGCTCTTCTGAGCATTTTGCTCTGTACTGGCTGCATCCCTTCAGTAGCAGCCCCTGTGGATTGCAGGGCTACCTGCCAGCAYGGCAGAACCTCAAGGTGGCCACGATGACAGCTGGGCCACTCAGTCCATTTTTTCTGGTTTTGTTTAGGTTTTGTTTTGGTTTATTTTTCAATGCATGTTATAGTGTTTTCTCTTATGGTGATCTCTTTGTTTCTGTGCTTCCTATCTGTGGAGAAAAAGTATCATAGAATTGTGAGGGTTTTTTTCTTTCTGTCACCTCTGGCATTCAAAAGCAAGTGCCCTTGTGTAGGAGTACCACTGCAGTGTTGTGAGTAGCAGGAGGCTGGCTTGTAATTAAATGAGCCAAAAGGGACTGGAATTTTTACCCCCTGTCTTTGGAACATGTCTGTGTGATKGTGAGCTGTGTCCTGGGGTGTRTACAGCATCACCAGCCAGGCAAGGGAGGGGATTGTCCTGCTCTTGTCTGCACTGGTGCAGTCTCACCTTGACTGCTGTGTTGGTTACCACAGTGTGAGGAGGATAAAAAGCTATTAGAGAGAATCCAAAGAAGGGCCATGAAGATGGTGAGGTCTCTGAAGGGAAAGCCATGCSAGGACCAGCTGAGGTCACTTGGTTTGTTCTTGGGGGAGACTTCTTCATGTAGGGAAGCAGAGGAACAGGTGCTGAACATTTTCTCTGGTGACCAACAATAGGACCTGAGGGAACAGCATCAAGCTGCACCCAGGGGTGTTTAGATAGGCTGTTAGGAGAAGATTCTTYACCCAGGGTGGTTGAGCATTGGAACRGGCTTCCCAGAGAAGTGGTCACACCACCAAGCCTGACARAATTCAAGAAATGTTTCGACAATGCTCTCAGACATATGGTGTGATTGTTGGGGCTGTCCTGTGCAGGGCCAGGAGTTGGACTTTGATGATCCTTTGATGATCCTGGGTCTCTTCCAACTCAGGATATTCTACAGTTATATGACTTCTGTAAATTAACRTGTGCAAGCACAGAGTGAGGAAATATTTGAGACCTTTGCAGTGTGCTTTGCAGAACACAATTAAATACTTCAGCATAGCTCATCCTAAGAGGTTTCTAAGGAAAGATTTGCTGTGAAGAGTATTTTTTAGGCGGCTTGGTGTGGAGGTGCAGAGATGAACATGCTGCAGTTTTTGTTGGCAAGGAGCCTGCTTCTGGCTGACACATTACTTGGTAGGCACTTGTAACTTCTCCCTTTTAAACTGGTTAGTTGCATTAGATAGGACCAGGAGGGAGATGAAGTACTGTTTTCCTTTAGTGATGTTGAAATTAATTGGATTTATTAGATCAAGGGAGGGATAGAAGCCACAGGTAGAAAATGTACTCCTGTTCTACTGTATCTAACAAGCTCTTGCTTTTCAAATTTATTACCGTGTGTAATGTTACGCTTTACTAGTCTGGAGTAATTTTAGTGAAACTGAGTGCTCATTCACTGGCTTCTGCATCCCAGTGAAACTTGGGGCTTTAAAAGTGCTTTCTGTTCCACAGAACTTCTGTTCTCTTTAATTTTTTTGACTATTGCCTACTGTTGCTTTTCCACGCTCTTGCCATAAAGTGGTATGTTAAAACAGGATGCCTTTGTGCACAGACACCACCGTTTTGGGGGGTGGGAGAAGCTGGTGAGAGGGATCGAGTGGCTGGTGCTTACAGGCCCCTGGGGGAACCAGGCAAAATGGTGCCCATTCATGGGGCTCTAGTGGTAAAGTGTACCTTCCCCAGTGTTGCCCTGCTCTTTAATTTTGGCTGTGTGAGTTGCCCTAACTGCAGAGTGCCTGGCTCTCAGTGCTCTAGGATATTTTGGGTAGTGGGAGTGCCTCTGCCATCTTCTCTGCCCTTTGCAGGCAGCAATGAGGGCAGGGAGGTCCCGTGCTGGGGGGCTGCYGACAATGTCCCACTTGTCCCATTGCAGGTGTTGCTGAATGCAGACTGACCCTGTGCTGAGCAGCACTGGTGGTAGCTGCCTTTTGTCTTGTGCTAAACAGGTCTGCCAAAAGGTGGCTTTTGAGACTGGTCCTCATTGGTGACTATGTAGGTGCAGTGATTGCCTTGGCTGTCATCTGCTGCTGCCTGGCCSTCTGTCTGCTCCTGGGCAGTGGGAGGGGAAGTGGTTGTGGAGGGCTCCTGCTGCGCTGCGTTCAGCCATTGCTTTCCTCTAGGCACTTCTGGGCTCTCCCATGACTAAACCCTCAGGGCTCTTGCCAGAATGCTGCAGTTCTCAAAGTTCTGTGCAGTTTCACTTGGGAATTGTGGATGTGTAATAAAACTCACAGGAGATGGGGACAGGATTTCCTCTTTCCTTGATAAAAATAGCCTTTGTCTAGGGAGGAATCGCAATTCCCAAAAACTTAGCTCAGTGCACTGGGCAAAAATTGGCTTGCTGGGGAGCACTTGCTCCAGGCTTGCTCGTGAGCTTCCAGAAGATAGGGGTATGGTACCATCTCTGACAACCCTAATGCTTGGAAGAGAGTGGCCAGATGTGGAATGTGGGAGAGGAATATTCTGTAAAAATCATTTGACGTTGCCAATGGATTAATTTCTCTGAGGTTTTGGAAATTAGTCTTGGATATTTGGAGCTAAAGGCTAACTGACTGGTGTCTGGGGCTGGCATCCTCTTCAAAAATCAAGACTAACAAAGGGAAGGAGGTGAGTACCTGAGAATACATACAATTCTAATGTTAAAATAGACATGCGTTGTATTTTGAGAGAGAGGTAGATTTTTTCCTGTTTTGCAGTTCTCCCTCAAAAGAAATAAATAACAATCATTTTGAGTTCTGATTATTTATAAAACAGAGCAATTACATTCTTCCTGATGTTTCATTATCCCAAAATGTAAGTAGGAGGACTTGATGGGAAAACCCATAACCAGGCAGTGTGGGTGAGGGAGCTGGTGCTTCTTGTGCTGGCTCTGTAGTGTTTACAGCAAGCATAATTTGCTGTTGGACCAGCCTGGCCRTAGTCTGTTCTAGAGGTGTAGGGTGAGTGTGGGCTGCAGTACACTGTCTGACCCTTTTCAAATTAAATTGGTGTGGTTTAATAACAAAGATTTTTCCTCCTGTGTTAACAGTATGGTACCCCTGTGGCGGGTACTGCTTCTCACAGTCTATGTGGTCCCTGATGCCTTATGTGACAGAGGGAGAACAAACTTGCCCATTTCCTCTTCAGTGGTTGCATTTTGGCAGATAAAATAATGTAACAGCAGAAATCCCATTGTGACAAGTTTTGCCTGATGGGTGATGCATACCAGACTGGTTTTGTTACTAAATTACTTTAAAAAGGATACTTAAATGAATGATCTGTTTGTTGCAACGTTAGAGAACTCCATCTCAAGTTAATTATTAAAGGCTTGGCTCTATTTGAGTCCATAAGATGTTTGCTTTTTGCTTTTTCCTTCTTGAAAAAAGCTTGTAGTACTTCTGCTAGTTTGGACTATGGGGAATGAAAAAAATTCCAAATACGAACTGCAGTCCTCTTACTTACTGGTTACCATAGAAATCTAAATAAAGAATGCTCTGCAAATAGTATAAATATACACTTTGACAGCTCTTATTTTCTTAAAAAGACATGCCATTGTTCAGATTTCTGTAGTGACTGATCAGTAAGGGCCACTGCACACATTCAGAATAAGATTGCTGTGTAAGTGCTGAATTCATACTATTTGCAAGATATTCTCAGTATCAGAAAACTTTTGTTACTGATTTTTGGTATCAGTTTGTTGTTGAGACTGGCTGTGGTAAATTAGTCTAGAAAATGCTATTCTGCATTTGTAGTGAGAGGTGTAAAATGCTTAGGATTTTATGAATTATGAATGAGTCACCTATAGAACTGTTCCTATTATTCCAACAAGAAGTGTGACCCAGTGACACGCAGAGCAGCCACCTTAAAGCTACAGATAGAAACTCAAGAAGCTACAAGATGTCTCATTGTCTCTCCTGTTTTGCTTTCTCACTCAACTTGTTGCATAGCCTGAGGGTGGGGAATGGAGGGGAGGTGGCTTTTTGGGTGCCTTTGGCCTCTGCAACTGGCATGGTCTGACTCACAGCAAGTCAGTTTGTGGCCTTATATCTTTCTAGGAGCTGAGATTTGTTGCAGAGTAAAACTACTTCAGGTGTCCTCCAGTATCCTTAGGAACATGCATTATGCATTTCGTATCTGGTGGGACCTGATAGTATTTTCAGGACTTTTTGTTGTTTTCAAAGTAATAAAACTAATATTTTTGCAGTCACTCTGGTTGATCAGTTTTCTTCTGTGTTCACTCATCTTATATAATGTAAATCACTTTCATAGTCCATTGCTGGTTTTTGGTTTTTTTTTAATTTACTTTTTTTTCCTGGGGCTGCTTAGCTGGTAGTAGGAGCCTCCTTGCAGAAAGATGTAAGAATTTTAAATGAGTTTCCATCTGGTGTTGGTTTTGGCTTGGAACAGGAATAAAAATGCTTTGCGTTTTTACAAAGTAGAGGATTTTTTTTTTTCCTGATAAGTAAAAAACAGACTTGAAAAAGCAAAATGGAAATTTACAGATTTCCAGAGCCAGGTCACCAACTTATGACCTTATATCAGCTGAGTGAAACCAAAATCTGTACTATGTGATGCATGTGCAAACTGGGGGGGTCTGTGGGCAAATCAGAGCTGGTAGGGCTTCCCAAGAGCTCCCTCAGCTGTGTAGCTGTGCAGCTGAGATGCTGTGCTCTTGCAAGTCATTAAGTTAGATCTACTGGTCTTCTGTAATTAACCCAAATACAGTTCCCATGCCTACATTCCATTCTGGACTGGATCATTCTGTGCACCACTTCTTTGGGTGTTGGCAGTCCAATAGGTACTTAAAATCCTGGCTCAGGTTTGGAGAAAACTAGGCAGTAATTTTGGATGGGGAAGTTAGTGTTGATTTCTTGAATTTCTATTTCCCCCCCACCTTTCTCACCACTCCTGCTTCTCACCTGGCCCCAGCAGCTGTGGCTTGATGAGGTGGTTGGCAGTTCTGTCTGGGTGTGTGCTGAGGCTTTTGCAGAACCTGGTTTTGTGGCATTTGTCCAGAACACATGGATAGTGTTGTAATGAATGGATGAGGCTCCCTGAGAGCAGGGTTTGGAGGTCTGCTCTTCTTCCTCAGTGACTGCCATTATTTGGTGCCATTGGTGCTTGTCTGTTGCTGTCCTTCAGCTCTGTGCTCTGCATGCTGCAGAAATGACCATGGAAGGTGCTTTGCCTTTGTGCCACTCCAGTCTGAGCAATGTGCCTAGCTTGGGGTGCCTCCTCAGGGAAATCACATCACTTCTTATGGAGGACTGGTGCCTGAATGTACTTCTGAAAGTGAAGAGGAGCAATGCAGGCATAAGTTACCATGGCTGAGACCATTTCCTTTTGAGGTCAAAAGTATCTGGGGGACATATTATTTATTATTTAATAGGCTTTTTTTGATGTTTCAAGTTTTTTTTTTTTTTGATGTCCTGCCAAAAAAGAAATAGTTATTTCAGTAGTAATTTTACAAAACCTTTGTGATAAGAAGCTGACCTGAACTCAAAGTGATTTTTTTTGATGGATCTGCAATTTTGCTCTTCTTGTGTGTGTGTGTGTCTGTGTRTGTCCCACTTTCTAAAAGCCATATTCAGCAATTCTAGTGACTCTTGGCTGTGTTTTTAGATGCTTGCAAAAACAGTAAATGGTGGAATTTTAGCTAAGCAACTCTTTCCTTAGATTTGTGCTAATAGGTCATTGCATTTCCTTTTCTGTACTAACTCATGAAAATTGAAGGGAGTTCTCACTAGTATGATAAAGAAAAGTTGAATTTACATACAACACTAGAGTTGTGTTGTACCTAAGTTACCCTAGTAATTATAATTTAGTGCACAAATATAATATGTATCTTGAAATACTCGTAATTGCTTTGGAAACAATTTCAGCTGCAAACCAATAGTATGTTTTTCTATTTCTGGTTTATGTATGGTATTTGACAACTTGTAGCTGTGACAGTGATCACTGGGGTTTTCAGGTGAGGGGAGAGATGAGAATGTCGACTCCATGTTCAGAAGGCTTGATTTATTATTTTATGATAGATATATTACATTATAACCAAAATAAAAAGAAATAGAAGGAAAGGTTTCCTCTCAGAAGGCTAAGCTAAGAATAGAAAGGAAGAGAATGATAACAACAGCAGCTGGCTCGGACAGAGAGCGAGAGCCAGCTCTGCCGTGACTGGTCACTAAATCCAAACATCCACAGGAGGCCAATCACGGATCCGCCTGTTGCATTCCACAGCAGCAGAYAACCATTGTTTACATTCTGTTTCTGAGGCCTCAGCATCTCAGAAGGAAAAATCCTAAGAAAGGATTTTTCATAAAAAAATGTCTTCGACATGTAGCTATTATCTCTGCTGTGTTCCCCTTTTTCAAAGGAACAGAGATTCATAGAACAGCACAGAATTGCTAGACTGAAGGTTGAAAAATAAGGGAAAGTTTTAAGTCCCCAGCTTCTGGCACGGAAGGTCAGTGTGGYACTGGGCAGTACTCACAAGCCATGTCCAAGTACACAGGATGTGCCTTAGCAGGGTGTTGAATGGGGAGGTGGAGTTATGCAGCTTTCAGAGAAACAATGCTGCTTATTTCTGTATTTGTTTATTTTTTAATTACCACAACTTGGAGTGTAAAGTGAAATCACCCAGCTTTGCAGCCTTGCAGCTGTTTGTAATCCATTCAGTTTGGAGCACTTCTGAAAAAGAGCTTCAGCTGTTTGGGTACACTGGGAGAAGAGTTCTTATAAACAGAAGAGCATCCTTTGTGGCCACATGGATCTGAGTAAAATGAAAATAAAAATGAAGTGAAAATTAATATTACAGTTGAGCCAGTGAGTTACTGCTGGAAGAGGCAATCCTTATTCTTTAAGTTTGTTTTGTGGGATTTTTCCCCCGACGTGTTGTGTGATGTGGCCCTGCCTTCTTGTTTCAGCCAGTGCCATGGCTTGATTTGATATAACACAAAGTGTGAGTTAAATACAGTGCCTGGATTCATCCTACTCCCTGTGGAGGCTGCTTGAAAGGGTGCCAGAACAGGCACAGGGAGATCAGGAGGTGTGACAGAAAAAGTTGTCCTGAGCTTCCTGTGGTCTGGGATGCTCAGGGTGGGCTGAGTCCACCAATGAGTGGGAGCCCTGCTGAACAGAAGCAGTCTGGAAATCTAAACTAAGGCGTTTCTAATGAAAGGGAAGAAGGACCTGTTTGTTGCAGAGGAGCAAAACTTGTGTAGTTCTGTTGTTTCACAGGGCACAGTGATGTTGGATTTTTGGATGCCTTGGGTTGTATTTTTTCAGAAGCATCAAGAGTTTATTTCAATAGGGAAGAGATCCATCTTGCTAGCAGGAATTACCCAAATTGAAGACAGACATGAAATGCAGTAGTGGGTATTCATCTCCATTCAGCTTCCTAGAAGGTAAAAATGGAGCTTTGTACTCTTGAATCCTTTATATCTTGCTATCACCATTGCTGATGTTTGTGACTGTGCCTCAGTCAGATATTGCTTGTCTTATGCCTGTGTTGTGGGTGTGAATTCCCAGAGATCTTAGTCCTCTGGGTTTCCTTTCAGGGGTGGTGGGGAAGCAGCTGATCCTGCAGCATGCTCTCAAGAGACAGTGCTGTGAGAAATTCCCTCTTGCCTCTAACAGAACCTCCAGCAGCAAAGTGGTTACTGAGCCTATTTTACTCACCCTGTTTGTGTTCCTCTGACAAAGTACATCTATGCTAATTATCCTGTTGTGATTACATGGTGCAATTTCCTTGTTCATTATGGGCCACTATCAGCTTAAGGACCTTTGACACTAGTTTGGCCTTGAGTTTTGCAGACATCAGACATCTGTCAGAAAAGAAAATGCTACAAAGCATGAATGGACCTTGAGGAATAAATGCTTCTAATGCTTCCCCACCATAAGCATCAGCAGTATAAAGCTCCTGTGCTGTGGAAGACTGCTGCAGGTGGTGTGGGGGTTAAATCAGTCACACACTGACAGATGTCTGATAGCTGGGCCTGGCAGTGGGATACTGCAGCAGCAGCATCTCCAGAGAGGACAGGATGTGCATGAGCTCAGGTCTTTCTCCATGAAAGATTTATCCTTTCACAGAACTTGGTATCAGTGTTAGATGCTTTTGAAAGGCTTGTGCAAGTAGATAGTTGTTTAACTATCAACAAGGCTGTTGATTGTTATTTAGTAATTGTTGGTGTTGTCATGTAAGGACTGGGTTATTCCTGTAGGACACCAAGCAAGTTCTCCTGCAGCTGCTAAGGGGAAAGTGATTGATGACACATTAACAATTGATCAGTCTTGAGCTGCTTTTTCTGTTTCTTCATCCAAACCAAGAAGTTGAATTAGGTTGCTGCATGTTTGCTCACAACTCAACCAGTGTAGTAAAATGAGTGAAGATTAAACCTGCCCTGTTTTGAGGCATCTTGCTGAGGGAAGTTGCTCCTTTGGATTGCTGTGTTGAGCACGAGTGACCTGGTGTAGCAGTTATGTGAAAGACTATCTCTGACCCTTACAAGGTCCAGTCACTGACTCAGATACATACATTACCTTGTATTTTGTAAACTGTTCAGCCTCAGATTTATTGCTCACAGCTGCATTCCACCAAAGAGAGCAACTAAAAGGATTGCTTTAGAAGAAATGCATTGAGGTCAGGGGCATTTATAGACCTTTGGGGTTTCTGTGAGTTAAGATTTATCCTAATGTTAACTTTGGGCTTCACTCAAATTGAGGTATTTATTACTTGCTTATGCTTATTCCTTGGAATGTTGAAGTTATACAATAGATTTGGTTTTTTATTAGCTAGGATAAATTGCTGCTTTGTTTATCATGTAAAACAAGTAATCTTTATATAGGTGCTTTTTGTTTGTTTTGTTGTAAAGGACCTGTAATGAAGGAAACCATAAGAGCACAAAATAACAGTGTAGCTAAGGTTTACTGCTAATAGTGTGTGCTTGCATATTATCTTTTGTCAGTGGATCTGGATATGTTTTGCAGACTTTCAGCAAACCTCTACTGTCTTGGAAATTAGGAGATGCTAAATTGCAGCAGTAGGTGACAGTAGGTTCTTCACTCAATTTGCCTGCCTAGTGTGGGAAGGTTTGGCAGAATTCCTGGAGTTCTGTCTTATCTTGCAGTTAAGAATGGTTAGTCTTGAGTCTTCTCTGACTGTTGAGATAGTTTTATTTGTGAGTAATAGGCCACTTTGGTTTTCTTTGTGTCTTTTCATGTCTCCTTTACTGGTTTGTCACTTCTTTGGATCTTGCTATGATTCTCTGGTTTGGAAGTCATGAAGAGACTCCTCCAGCTCTGTGTTTTGTGCACAGGTTATACCTCAACTGAGGGTCTCCATGGATCAAAACAAGTTATTAATGCACTTGTAGAGAGTGTTACAGATTCTCTCTTCCAGGTTGTTCTAAGACACCTGTCAAGAAGCCGCAGGTACTACATGTTGTGGTTGTGATTTTAAGTCAGTTTGTAAACCACCCTACTATGAGCTTAAGCAATTTGTACAAAGCCCCTCTCCCTGTAAGTAGTAAAGTAAAATCCTAGATCTCTGTGCTGTTACTCTGTGTTTAGCCTCAGCTATGCTTTTTCGATGGCTTATTTTAAAGAAATCTTGTTAATGATGCTGGTTCAACTGACAGGTAAAAAAATAAATACAGATGCTCATATTATAGAAGTTGCATCCGAATTAATACATCCGTATGGTTGCAAGTGTTTGCTTTTACTGTATTTGAATGTGAGTGATTATTCAGCCTAAGGAGTCTGAGGTTTGTTGTCATTTCTGATGTTCTCTCTTGTTGTGCAAATAAAGGCAACATAATCCTTGCTAAAAGCGCATCTCTGAACAGGAAACAGAGGGTTGAGAAGCAGGTTTTAAGTGCAAAAGAAGGATCTGGTCTTTTCACTATCAGGTGAAATAAAATCACTTGTTCAAAACCTCTAAAGTATCTGTCTTTTTCCACTGTAGTAACTGTTCTTATGTTTCATTTCTTCCAGTAATCACCACTGCTTTTTTCTTTTTAAATAAAACTTTATTACCATCTTTACTGTGGACAGGGTCCTATTGTATCTATGTACTGGTGAATAAGCTGCTCTGTGTGTCATGAGGAATGTCTGCAGTGAAAGGATGTGTGTGTCTGTGAGATTTCTTTGGATACAGTTTCTAGATGTTATTTACTCAGTAACATTTAGAACAAGCTTTGCTGGAGTAATAGACAAATTGGAAGATAAGTGTTTTAAATAGTTATTTTTTACAGGAAGTTAATTTGTTCTAAACATGTAAAGGTAGTACAGTGTTTTAAATGTTTGTTATTTTGTATCTTTGCAAAGACAACCTTTGAGCAAATTGGCTTGAAGTATTCCATTGGTCTTGTTTTGTGCATCAGAAAATTGATCTTAATTGCAAGGCAATTGTGCTGTTGGAATGAAAACTGCTAAGCAGAATTTTCAGTCACTATTTAAAACCAACCCTTTCCTCTCAGCTGGAGAAAATGCAGCACATGTTTGGAAAGAGCAGATTGCTATGCTGTGTATTTGTATTTGCAGGCAGATGCCCTTTGTTTAAGAATGAAGTTTTAAAATAGTTGGCTGGACTATGTGCAGTGTAAGTGCAGTTTGCCTTCTCACTTGTTGGWTGGCACTGGAGTTCAGAAAGGGCAGGAGAAGGCAAATGTGGTTACTGGCCACAGCCTGGGCTGCTGGGGGGCTGGCAGCACCCTGGGCCTCTGTGTGCCTGTGCTGGGCACATGGCAAGGTTTTGGCAGTGGAGGTACAGGGGTGGCATCTGTGGAAGCTGCCAGGAGCTTCCACTGTGCCTGTCAGAGCCAATGCCAGCCAGCTCCAAGAGGGACCCACCCCAGGCCAAGGCTGAGCCCATCAGTGGTGATGGTGGTGCCTTTGGGATAGCAGATACAGTGTAAAAAACTCTTTGCAGCACTAGCAGCAGGCAGAAGATAGGAGTGAGAATATGTTACCATTTTGGAGCAAAATATACTAATTTGAGGGAAAAGGGGATTGTCATTTTCTTCAAAACTTACGCCTTCAGAAGTCTTTTTGTTCATTTTAATGTCAGCATTGATCTGTCTCAGAATCAGTGAAAAGAGGAGATGGTTTGGGGTAATGTTTTATTGTCTGATAGCCTCTCCATTTTTGGGAAGCATAAGTAATTACAAATAAGACATCAGAACATATGCTGAAACTAGGGCAATGGCAGAACTAAAATTATTTAAAAGTGTTCTTTACCAAGGGGGGAAGTGGACATGACCCTGGCAAGGAAATGCTGTCTCCAGTCTGGGAGGGTCACTGTCCGCTGCACCTGAGGAGAGTAAACATGCCAGATGACTTGGGTAACATTTATTTCCTCCCTTGGGGTCTGTTTTATTTAAGCCATCATAATAGAAATCTTTATTTAGCTAATAGAAAGTACAGTCTCTTTCCTGATTGTCAGGATTCACAGAATTGGCACAGTTACTACAGTACTGTAGTCAGATACCCTGGTCTGCCATAGCTTGGCTACTCCATTCTCTTCAGTTTGGAGGCTGTGTTTTTGCTGGCTGTACCAGACACATCAGAATTGTGTTAAATTGAAGCATAATTCCTCATGTGCCTGTGAGATGACCAACAAAGAGGGATGTAGTAATCTAATGGTCTGCTGCCAGTCAATAACCTCTGCAGTGTGGGTTTTGCATACTGGTATCCCTAATTAGRTCTTTATCTTCTGGAGTAGTGTTTCATTGAGTATGGTGAGCTCTTAAAAGTGTTCTCTGCTGCTTAAGTACAGCAATCTTGCAAAAAGATGAGCAGCAAAACCTGTGTTATAGGAATACTTGCTGAATAGCAATAACTGGTTTTTTTTAATCCTCTTTGTTAAGGTTTAAACATACAGCAGCATGCCTGTGCTACAGTACTTATGGTTTTTTTTTTTTGTAAGTAGAAATAGGTTTGAGTTTTGTATTTCTTTTAGCAGACTATCTTTAAGATAGTTCACAAGCTGCTTGTTGAAAGTACAGACAGAAACAGGATAAGTTGGAAAGATGATTGGTAATAAATATGCCAGGAGATCAGATGGCAGGTGATGACTGGCATGGACACACTGAGAATTTTAGGGCATCCTCTCAAGTCAGGTTTTTAAACAGATATCTGTCTTGGCGTATTATATGGAAAATTATTTTAAATTATTTGTACATTGATTTGTCTAAAGACTTCATGAATTCCTGGCTGAATGGATATGTAATGGAAAAGGAATGTAAAAAACCCACTTATCTTAATTATGAATACAGGGTACTGAATCTTAGCTCCAGTGATTTCATTTGGGACAGTTTTTGTCCGCTAATTACTGCTATGAACAAAGTTTTGCCCTTAGTTACACCAAAGCATTCTTCATTGATATAAGGTTATGCCTAAATTATTGTGACTGAAAGTAYCTTTGTGAAAGAAGTCTGGTTTCTGTTACATTTTCTTAATTCCAGCTGCCTTTGAACTATAACATTGATGCTTTCTCAAGCTTTGTCGTTGTTTCTACTCTAATACTATTGCAGCTGTTGCATAAACTGTTCAATTTGCAGGAGCACTGTCATCTCTGTCAGGTAAAAGCTTCTGTGGCCAGGAATCCTGTTTATGGGAACTTGTGTGATGTTTCTCCAAGTGAAACCTGGTGGCTACTTGTTGTACTCTGTCTCCCGTATCTACTGAAGCTCCCAGTACTCCTAGGTGTTCCCCAGCCAGGCTGATGTTTCTGACATAAGGTATTTCTTTTAAAATGCTTGCTACTGTGGGCAGCAAATGCCAGAAACTTCTAGATCCTGGGAGGGGGCTTTTGTGTTCCTGATGCTGGGATCACCTTCCCTTTGTTTCCCAGGTCACAAGGAGCAGGTCTGTCCCTGGGCCAGCTATTCATCCTCCTTCAGACAATGAGGATGATCTATTTGGCTGTGCTGAAATTAGATCAGGATGTGTGGAATTCTGTAAGATTCTGATGTTACCCCAATTAAATTTCTTTTTATTATTATTTTTAATTCTTCTAATTTTAAAGGATACTGACGAAACAGAGTGAACAGGGAAGAGTTAAGCACACTGGTTACATGTGTCATTCAAGCCATTAGTGCTGGCAGTGCTCCTGGCCTGTCACATGTGCCAGATGTGACATCTTTCAACAAAATTTAAAGGCATGGTGAAAGATTATGGGCATGGTTTCACACCATTTTGGACTGCTCCAAAATGAAAGTTTTAAAAGCTGTTAACAGCCACTGTTTAAGGGTGTCAGTCCATCTTCTTCAAGCTATTACAACATGCCATCTCCTCATCCCTGGCATTTTCCTGGCCCCCTGTCCAATCTGATTAATTTGAGGACCCAGCTGAAAAGTAATCCCTCAAAGAAGACGCATCTTGGTTGACCATGTCTCTGGGATGAGGAGCTGGAGGCAGTTAAAGGCCAAGTGCTGCTGAAAAGGACAGTTGGCTTAAATCAGTGTAGATGTAAAACTGTACAGTTACCATCACTCTGCTGGCTGTGGAACAGCAGCTCTGACTTCTGCTTTCTGCAGCTGAATGTACATAAAATGATTGTGAGCACTACCTGTTCATCCATGGAGTTTAACTTGTTTAGTCCAGGACTGTGTTCTTATTTAAGTTCTGCCTGCATGAAATTAAAGACTCTTCCAGCTCTTGTTTTTGCATATTTCAAATTTATACTGAGCTTAATTTTAATACTGAATTTCACTGTTGGTTTTAACTATGGGAATAAGTTAATTTTAAATTGAGTTAGCTTGTTTTGCAGGCTTGTAGAGTGTGTGCCTGTGTCCATTCACRTGCATACCTATACATATGTATATATACATATACACACTCTTATCTCTGACAGGAAGTCTTGAAGCTGCTCATTCTTCCTCAGTAGCTCTGAGAATAAGCAGCTTCCCAGGTGGGTAAACTGGAGTTGTCAAATGGGAGTCATTGTTCTTGCCATCTGTGACTTCAGCAGAGATTCATCAGTAGTTGCTTACTTCACATACTGCTTTCTAGCCACCTCTGGCATAATTTAGATTTTGAAGGGTCTGATGGAGAATTTTATTGTTTTTGACTTTCAGGTGTTCCCATTTCAGCTGTCTGTGTTCAGCCATGGTGTTTGACTGGTCAGTGGTTTTGTTTCCTAGAGCTGTAATTCTGCACTTGAACACTAACAAGTTCCATTTGGAGGTCACATGTGAGGAAAATTACTTCTGAAYACAAAGAATTTTGAATTTTATTTTTCAGTTGTGGCACAGACTTCAATCTAGGTTCAGTCACTAAATTTCCTTTGATTTACTGGAAGTCTCCTCAGGACCTTTATCAGCATTTCAGTTCAATTTGTTCTATCATATGCTGTGCTTCTTGTTGTAGAGCACCTTCTTTTTGATTTCACAATACTTTACATCTTTTGTCACAGTTTAGCCAGAGAGGATCAATACAGACAGCCCCAGAACTGTCCTGCCCAAGCCAGCTTCTAGTCTTGGTCAGCGCTCATTTTGGAAGTATCCTGTCCTGCTGTCTCTCTTCAAGAGGTTACATTTTTTTGCTGTACTGATTAACTTAACTGTTTGGAGTAAATTTGACCACCTGTGGCCACTGCTGACCCTACATTCCTGCAGTACCTCCAAGCAAAATGCTAAACATAGCTGGCATTCTTGAAATGCTAGGACAAAGCACTGCAGTGCACATCCAGGGCAGTCTTTGGGGGGAAGAACACTGCTTCTTATTCTGTCTTAGAATGAATTTGGGCACACAGTGTTGAGAGATGAGATTCCTCTCACTGTGATTATATTTGACTCTGCTTGGTTTCTTACTGACATGGATGGTTCTGCATAAATTGGGAAAAATTCAATATAATTCTCTGGAATTGAGGCTTTATATAAAAAAGAGAGATGACAAGAGGTTTTAATTAATAGCCAGAAATGATAGAGATCTAAATGAGATAGAGCAAGGCAATATTATTAGTTAGGAATTATTAGGGAATTTTATTGCTTCCTTTTGGAGCATCTGGTAACAGCTGCTTAAATCAGGTCTGCATTCCTATCTTTTAATGAAAGTGGTTTAGCAATGTACAGGCTATTTTACTGAAGACTACAATATTGAAGTGAAATCTTAATTTCTGTGGTTTGATTTTCTAGTATTGACATGCATAAATATAACCACTTAGCTGCTTAATTAACTGTGTGAGATGTCCTGTAGGAAAATTTCCTTTCGATTCTGGAGGAAATTAATTTAAAGCCGTGTTGATTTAATACAGACATAGATGCTTCTCATGTGTTTTGTAAATGAGCTTATTTTAAAAAATAAACAGAAGCACAACACTTGTTAATAAAAATCTAGTTCTTAGAACCTTAGGAGTGGAGACCTTGGGAAGAACATAAATGAACATATTTTGAGCAAAGCAATATAATATTATTGTTGTAGCAAAGCAGTATTACTGTTGGTCTCCAGTTAACTAAACCTCTTTTAAAGTGGTTGTCTTTTGGAAAAGCTTCATAATCAATATTGGATTCCTAATTTTTTATTTTATGAGTAAGTGCCACATCAGACTTCTTGTGAGCATGCATTGTAGCTCTTGGAGGTGTCATCATACATGAGCACGAGTTGTTACTGAGAAATGCCTTTTTTTTTTTTTAAAGTAGAATTGCTGATTGCAGTCTTAGGGCATGTGGTTGTTTGGATCTGATGATTTGTCTGCAATTGTTGGAAGATTTTTTTTCAAATAAATTAGGAGTATACTTGCATGTTTCAGGGTAGAATATGGTTAAGCTTAGAGGAATAAACTCTTGAAGCCAATGGGATAGTAAAGGAAAACTTGGTATAACATTTGGTAAAAGTGTAGTTAATGCTGTTCTGCAGTTTGAGTCATATTGAGAAGAGTGGGAACTCATTGGTCCGTGCAGGAAGCAGATGTAGGATACAGGACCTGCTTCTCTGGCATGTGAGTACCAAATTTCCTGTCATGTGACAGCCATTCTTTGAGATTTTTCTTTCAGTAGTGGTTCTCTGGACCTTTCTATACCTGGTAAGTTTGTATCTTCTATCTTCCCAATTTCTCTTCCCTGGAAAAAGTATTTTTTCCTGTTGCTTCTAGAATAATTAATTATAATTTTCTCAAGAGAAACTGCAGTATCTCTTCTGTCAGAAGCCTCACATTGGTTTAAAACAAAAGACAGTAAAACCAGTTGAAGTAAATGTATTAGATAAGTGATTTTAACCTCATAGGAGTTTTTAAGACAGTAGGAAAAAATGTGTGCATGTTTTTTRAAGATGATTGGAAAATTAATCTTATTCTTTTCATTAGGTGATTACACCATTAGTAGCGCTCCCTATCAGAGGTAGTGAATTGAGAAAATACTGCATAGCACTGGAACTGTAAAGTGAAAAAACAACTGATAAAATATTTTTACTTCCTTGAGAGATCAACCCTAGATAGTGAGTCAGCTCACCAGCAATGATGATTAATAAAGGAAAATGCTAACCAAAGATTTTTTTCTTAACCACCAGTTCTTCTGAGCAAGAAATAATTCCAAGTACTATCTGACCCTGTTGTGTTAAAAAAACGAACAAACCAAACAAAAAGCCAACCCAAAAGCCCCCAGACCCTAACAATTGTTATATTTGAGGTGAAAGAGATAGAATTAAGGCAGAAACACTATTAAAAGAGCTATCAAAACTGTTCTATTAAGTATGTATGCAATGGTCTATTCCAAACCTTTCAAAGGCTTGCATAAGGTCTTCTAGTGTGGTGCAAAAATGTGCTGTAATATTTTTTTAAATTTTTCCCACAGCAAACCAGAGTGACAGAGAGGCTTGTAAGGCAGGTGAGATGATCCCTTTTTACAGCTGAGCACATACAGGCAAAAAAGTTTGGAATATGTTGCCCTGGTGTGCAGAATCAGTATGATTTCTGTTAGTACATGCTGTTGAAGTTAGAAATTCTTCGTTGACTTTTAGCTAGCTTTAAACTGAGATTATGAGGTCTTGTAACAGCATCATTAAAGTTGATTATGACTGAAACTGGAGAGAGACATGAGCCTTTGTTCTGTCCCTTTTTTCGTTTTAGTGCAGTCATTTTAAGCATGGGCATTAATGAATGCAGTGTACTCTCTTGCTCCATCAGCTTTCCTATACAGATTTTCTTGGGTATATGAAAATAATGTAAAAGAAATAGCATGCAACAACACAGATGTGAGACAAAGATGTGCCCTTCCAATGGCATATTAAATCTGCAAATTAAATGAGTGGGTGCCCAGGCTCAGGCAAAAGCTGTGAAGGCCAGGCGTGCTGGCGGAGTGGCTGGCTAAGCAGGATACTGAAAGGCAGAGTGTGCCAGAGAATCCAAGCTGGCACTGCCAAGTGCCTTGTGTCATGGTGTCTGTGATCTCTGTGCCTTGCCCTGGTGTGGTTGGTCTCAAGGGTGCTCTAAGATGGAGCACTTTGTTCTGTGCAGCATAAGCTGTGAAAAGTACTGAAGAATATCAAGAAGGCTTGTGGAGAAGTATACAGTGATAATAGTATTCGGAATAGGAATTTATAACTTACGTGACTTACTGGGAGAATTTGTGCCTAAAGCATAGGTGATAATGCCTTTTTAAGGAGGTGACTTGCAAATTCAGATTTTCTTTCAGCTTTGCAGTGTGCATTTAATAACCTGTCTTCATTCAGGCACGGTTTTAAGTGAGGCTGAGTGTGGCTCTGTTTTAATTTACCTTAGTTTAGCTAATGCTTTGAGAATTTATTGTCTTAATGATGACAAAGTACATTTCTTGGGAAGTGTCAACAAAGGACTACCTTTTTGGGGAAACTGTTCCTGGTTTGTGGAGCTCTTCAGCTGAGCAGATGATGTAATATTTTGATGTGATCTTGTGAGAGGGTGCATTGCATTTCTGTGTCCCTATTTCTTCTGTAACTACTTGTCCTGATTTGCTGGGTTTGACTTGTTGATGTAGATGCAGAACCTGAAGTGGAGAGAGAATTACTGAGGAGCATGCTTGCACCCTGGAGGGGGAAGGATGAGTTAAGTTAAAATGCTGCCTCCATATCCCATGGGTATGTGGTGTGGTAGAGTGACTGGATCTCCTGCATTATTCATTGCCTCTAGCTTCCACTGTGCTGTGGGTGTTTATCACATGAATAGTTGTGCTGTGGGCTGCTGCAGAAGAGGTGTGTGTGTGACCTGAATACTCATCACCCACAGGTCTGTAAGTGACAGATAAAACCTGGTCTCAGGTATGGTGTGCCTGCTAAGTCCTGTCGCTCTGAGATGTTTTTCTCCCTAGCCAGCTTATGGAAGAGCGGCTTCAATTGATTCTAACCCTCACGGTTGGTCTCTGTCACATAGATTAGCTTTCAATTCCTTCTTCAAAATATGATGCCTGCATGAAAGTTATTCCTAAAATAGATTCAAAAATTGTTCAGCTAGTTGTGCTGCACCCCCTTGTGCTAAGAATAAGATTTTTGGAGAGAAATTCCAGACTGCTTTGTTTTCAAATATTGATTCAAGTTTTTATTTCCACTTCTAAGGTTTTTAAAATTCTTTTTAACTCAGCTGCTTAAGTGTTTTCAAAGCATACTTATTTTGCTGCTGAAGTGCTATCATCAAATTGTGTGTTGGGCTTTTGTGAGCTCTAAAATTTGGGTCAGGGCAGATGAGGAAACAGCAAATATGGCTTGATTGCTGAGGGGAAAACATGCTGCAGTGGTGCATTGATTGAGGAGTTGCTGTTGAAAGATAAAGTACCCATACTGATTGTGCTGTGCTTTTGGCATAACATCCTGAGCACTGTCAGTCTCAGCCCAGATGTTTGCTCAGACAGTTCTGCACTAGCAGGAATTGTCTGGTTCTTGTTGGGAGTCATGGTAGCAGTGATACTGAAAGCTGGAGAGGAGTGGACTTAGGGACAGAAAGGGGGGTACAAAGCTTTATTGTGCTGCTGGGATGATACTCAGCACGTTGCAAACCTGCTTCAGGCAGGGCCCTGAAGTGCTGGAGCTGTGTTCTGGATGTTTTCAAGCTGTCCCTATTCCAGTGGCTTTTGCACATGGGATGTATGTGTGCTGAGACCTCACACCAGAGCAGCACATGTCTCTCTGGAACAGCTCCTTGCCCTGGCTGTCTGGTTCACCCTTAGGAAGCTGGATTAGTCACTAGTGAAAATACCAATTCTCTCAGGCTGTAAGTGTAAGGTATTCCCATGAAAGTTTGTAATGGTGAGGTAGTATGATTTGTGTGTAACTATAGTGGCAGAACACAATTCAAAGTGGGCTTTTTGGAGTGCACAATGTCACAGGACCAYGTGAGCTGAAGCCAGTGCTGTGCACTGGGAGATGTCATCCAAGGCTGAAGATGAATTCTGCTTCAGAGTCACCCAGCTTTGATTTCTTCTGATTTGATGTCTGTGCAGCACAGTTCAGCAAACAATAAGACTTGAGAAAAGCAGTAAGTCATGCAGCCAGAGAACTGAAGTAATACTCTGGTGTCTGGGAGCAGTCACTGGCAATGTAAAGGTCTGCATAAGTGTTTTGAGGGCAATGGTGAGGAGGATTTGCTAAAATGAAAATACAGTTTTGGCCAGAGTGGCATAAATGTTTTAGTCCCACCCACACATGCCTCCTTCTGATCAAAACCTTAAAAGAAAGAATATAAACCACATTTCAATATCTGCTTTGGATATTTTTCAATAAAAGAATCCCTAACATGAAGGGAGGAGGCCTAAGTATCCTTCATAAATGTTGGGACTTTCCCTCCTCAGTCTCCTSTGCAATGACCCCTGGTCAGTTTTCATTGTGGGGAGCAGGGAGCAAAGGACACTTGCCCATGTCCCAGGAGGACCCCAGGCCTCCACCTGCCCTTTCCAGGAGGGTGTCCAGAATATGCTTTTTAACCTGGAAGGGGAGGAGAGGGACCCCTCCTGCCAATAGTGGAACACCAAATCTCTTCCGTTTCATTGGACTTGTCAGGGCTCATAAATAAAACAGTGCCATGTGCATTTCAGTGTTTTATCCGCTAGTTGTGAAAGAAATGCTTCTTCCTGACCTTCAAAAATTTGGGAAGGTAAAACCATCTAAGTGATGCAATTTTCCTTTTGGCCCCCTAGGGCAGTAAGTGAATTAAAGTGTTTGATGCTTCTTTCTATGGATTTGGCAAAAACTACTGCCAAAGAAGGTAGGATGCAGAGAAAGGTAGATGCTGAAAGTGTCAGGGAATTCTTGGGGTGTGACAGCAGCCTTGTCCACCCCATCTTCAATGAGTTTTTTAGCCATCATTATGTTATGTGAGTCCCCCATGGTTGTCAGACTGTTCTGTTGAAGTTTGTTTGTTTGTTTTTATACTATTTCCAGAGACCCCTAGAAGCCTGATAAAAAATGAAGCTTTTCTTCTTTCCTTTTGGAAACAAACCCCAGCAGCCCAGGTTCTTGGGGTGGTTGCATGAGGCTTACTGGGAGGCTGTCTGATGGATTGAAGTTAGACACTGTTAATGTACTTTTTAGAAGGAAATAGAAAAATATATCCCTAAAATAGATGGCCATGCTGTACTTMTAAATTATTGATGTTACATTGGATGACTTCTTTCTTCTATTAGATTGGAAGAAGAGGTGAATTTTAATGGAGGGGTATGTAGGATCCTGGGATTGCTGTTTAAAAGACAATTTAAGGCAGAGCTCCCAGTCTGATAATGTGAATGTGGCATGTCTGTGTGTCTGTGCATGTCCAGAGGAAGCTGCAGTGTTAAAACTGTCACAAGTTTTGTTCTGATGCCTGTTCTGTTTAGTTCACTCAGCTCTGTGTGATGAATTCTGTACACATGTAATAGCTTCAGTCTCATACATGAGTTCATAACTGTGCTTCCAATCTAAAAGTGCAGGAATTGTGAAGTCTATAGTTATTTTTCCCGGAGCAACTGGATTCCTACTGACTTTTGCACCCTTTCATCCTGCCCAACAAACAGGTTTGCAATCCAATAGCAATATACTGTAATGGATACAGGAGGAGTGCTCCAGAGCAGTAGAATTCTTAGAATTTGTATTCCCTGATTCAAATAGATAGATTTATTTTCATATAGAATGAGCTTTCAGTGTGAAGAAGTAGAAGACTATCTGCTGCTCTCCCTGGACAGAAATGCCACCCCCAGGTCCACTCTGGCTGCTCTTTTTTTCAGCCCATCTGAGAAGCAGTTGCCCATTGGGCAGGGGAGAAGAGTTGATGAATATTTTTGATTTTTTGTGTCAGTTTTTAGAAGTAAGTGAGATTTAAGATTTAATATTTAAATCAGAGTTCCTCATTCAGCATCAACAGAAACGTCTGAAGATCTTGCTGGTACAGGTTATTTTATTCTATAAGGACAAAAAGAAAAATACAATGCTATTGCTGAGTGACCCACCATTAATCTAGTGTGTGGGCTTCAGGAGAAAGAGCTTCTAAAGTACAGAACTGATTTTGGTACTGAATGACTCCAGCTGAAATTTGGTGGTTGGAAACTTGCCTCTTTTGTATTAACCTGAACTTTCAAGTCCCTTACCAATAACAAGGAATTGGAAAGGAGAGCTGTAAAACCAGCTGACTTCTTAGCTGTTAGCAGGAAGCCACCAGGCACAGGCTGCAGTGGGGAAGAAGGAAAAAGCTGCAGTGATTCTTAGGTTGGTAAATTCCTGCTAAACCTCAAGAAAGTAGATTTGGCCTGAGTTTGAATGTTACACATCCATGGGGAGTCTATCAGAAGTCTGTCTTTGTTTTGAGATATGTACAAAAGTATGTTTTGCTCTAGCTTCTCAGGAAGAGCAAGAACTCCCAATTTTTTTCTATGCTGACCGGTGTTTTCTCTTTAGTTTTATTATTTCTTGCTGAAATTCTGTAATGTGCTCAAGAACAGGTTTCACACTGGCTTCTGTGATATCACTTCTTCCTTAGGCTAAGTGAAGACAGGATTGCAGGTCTGTGTCCTATGGAAATCCAAGTACCCAGAAATCCCATTTCAAATATGTTTAGCTATCACCCCATTTTTGCAAAAGAAGAAAATAAGGACAATTTAACTTCTTAAACTTGCACCTATTATTGCCTTAACCAATCAGTGGTTTACTTCAGTAATGGTAATGTTATTTTACTATTTTGTCATCTGTGGGCATTAGACATTTGCTAATTACTTCTCTACTGAGGGTATCAGTGCTTGCATGTTATTGCATTTCAATTTGCTGCTTTTAATAAAGCCCTAAATGAGTTATTGCTGCTTGCATAGGTCTGGGAGGCTGAGCTGGCTCCACTGTTGGCTGTCGGAGCCTTTCTTGAAATATGAGGATTTATAAACAGGATGAAAAAAGATTCCTCTCTTCATTTTCAAGTCTGCCAATTTTCAAGGCAGGCAATGTGGYAAAAATGTGGGTGGAGAAGTGGACATTCTCAGCAGGATTCAGAGGAAAGGAAAAATACTCAGGGTGGTGGATTCTCAACTGGGAAATAGAAAATGTTGGGTGTGTGGCAGCACAGTTTCAGGAATTTATGCCATCAGTGTTAAGATCCTATTTTGTCAGAGGTCAAATATCTGTTGCTGAAACTTCGTTTTGCAATTTTCTGTTGGCTGTTTTGTTGAAGAGGCTGGTCATTCCTACCTTTGAGACCTGTGTTTTGTATTTCAGGCTTTCCTCTGATCTCAGAACTGGCAGCTGACCTTAGTTTGTGTCAAAAAACTGTCTCCTTTCAGGAGTAAAAGATTTTGAGTTTGAGATTATTTTATTATCTTGGAGCTTATTGAATTGATTAGTTTCAGTTGCAGTTACACTAGGCATGGTTTAGAACAAGTTTGGTATATAGGATGAAAACAATAAATTTTAAAAATGGCAATGCCATGACAGACAGATGCATCTTTTTGATTATGTTGGGAAGAAATCCTTTTAAATAATTTGGAAAAGCTGCCATGTATGCTCAGCCTGTGAAGAAGTTTGGGGTCTCAGCACTTGACCCAGAAAGTTTTGTTTCCATAAACCCATGTGTATCAGCAGGAACTTGCTGGTTTCTTGGCTTTTCTGGTAGGAAGGTGTTAAAAACACATGTGTTTTCTTTCTCTCCCTCTTTTTATTCCTCCCTCTTGAATACTGAAATCTGATCATCTGATACAGAAGTGCACAAATGGGCTAAATTGGGTTAAAATATCAGTTTAATGAGCATTGGTGTGTTTTCTTCCTGAAGAACTTTATTTTAAAGTAAAATTTATTATTGAAAATGCAGTGAGTATTTTTTCTTGATTTTTTTAAAAAAAGCTTTATATTTTAAAATTACTTTTTATCTAGCATAAAAAAGTTCTATTTCCAACTTCAAAGGACAAATATATTTTTTAGCAAGAATATATTTGGCKCTCTTAAACGATCTGTTTTGTCTCAGTGCTTTCTAGGATTTTTAGTTCCTGGATTTCTGTTAGAACAAAGAAAAATATAAACCTGTCTTTAAAATGGAATATAATTTGGCTTGATTTRGCCTGACTTTTGCTTTAATAAAGAAAAAAATATTATATAAGCTCTACAGCAGCTGAGATTTGTATCTTTGGTCTTGGATATTTATTTTGTCTACATGGGGGGACAAACAGAAAGTTGAACACCACCCTGAATTCTAGAACACAGTTTGACTGACAGATATGTTGCTGCTGCTGGAGGATCTTTTGATGGGAGGATAACCTCATTCTCTGAGGTTTTATATATATTTTGGTATGTTTGTGGCATTTGGTACTGAAAAATACATGTATATTTTTCAGTACCAAATGCCACAGCATTAATGTAACCACTCRCCAGGGGTGAAATGACTGTGATGCAGTGTACAGACATTGCAAAAATAAATTGTATACTTGATGGGTACTGAACACAAGCATAATTGAAAACACGATTTTTTATGAACTCATTGTTTACTGAGCACTTCTTGCTGCTTTTTCATAACTTGGGCTCATGTCTATCATCTGGATTAATTTTCTTCATGATATTCAGTGTTTGTGCAGGGGAAAACTGCAGCTCTGTGTTGCAGTGTGGAGAGAGAGAGAATTTAAAGTGTGCGTTGCAATGTGTCTCTTACATCCCTGAGCTGCCATGGTCTGGCAGCAGGTAGTGACCCCTGCTAGGTTTGGGAGGATCCCTGCCCTGTGATGCATGGATCCTCTGTTCTGCTTTTAGTTCTCCTGTGTGCACGTTGTACAACGTGGATGGCTTTAAAGATGTAAACTGAAGGTKGCTGCGTGGGTTACTCAGTCATTTGTCAGTGCTCCTCTGATTCCCAGGCTCCTGCTGCTTCTTCTGGTATCCTGCACCTTTGCAAGCTCAGTAGGTTTCATTAATGCCTCTTGACTCTTCATAAATTAAAATACATGATTTGGTTTTGTTTTGCAGCTTGTCTGATTTCTGCAGTGACCTCAGAGGGTGCTGGTGCTCCAGAACTTGGTGTTCTTGTACACAACAAGCTGGGAAGAGTGAGTAACATGCTCCATGTCTGGGGATCCTCTAGGGTGGGGGCACTCCTGAACCTTTCATGTCTCACATCTTAAACACTGAAGTTGGAGCACTGAGACTGGAGGTACCTGTATTTCTGTGCAGCACTTGTATTGTTTATCATGATATTCATGAACTGTGGCAGTCCAGTTCTTCTAGTACTCCAGCAAGAGTTCTTGGTGTATCCATTTTTGCAGATTAGCTGTACTGTAACTTGCTCTGCTGCCTCATGTGGGAGAAAGCTGTACTCAGCAGGGGTGTTTGACAGCAGTGCTGTTCCTCTGTGGTGTCAGTAATGCTGTCTGTTGATGCAGACACCTGCTGGATATCAGTGTTCCGTGCAGCCTCCTGTGATGTATCCACATGGTTCTCTGTGGGTCTGGCAGTGGGAGGGAGGGAGGCCCACAGCCACAGAGCCTTGTGACTCCAGCTGAGGCTGTGTGTGTGGAGAGATTATCTGCTGTCATGCTCCCCAGCAGCATCTGAGACCATGGCTTTCCCTTCCTTCTCACATGAATTGACCAGGCTGGGGGATGTATTTCCCAGTACCTGGCAAGCCAGCAGGATTTCTCATCTTCTGAAATAAGGTATATGAGAAGTCTGGAACTGTCTGCCCWTAAAGCAAGTGCTGTTAGCTGGATGACCTGGGCTAAGCATGTCTCTTGGTCTGTGCAATACAAATAGTTGTACTGGCAGAGCCCTGTGGAGAGACTGCTCTCTTTGCTGATAGAGGCAGGAAGTTTTTTCCATCACTATTGCCTTTCCAAGTTTCTGAAATGCAGCAGCRCCCTGCTGGGCTTTTGCTGATGTGATCCTTACAAGAGTTTTACTTGGTACAGTCCTGATGGATGGAGGTGACCTGACAGAGCCCTGTGGTGTAGTGGGGAGATGCTACAATAGGAAACCTAGMCGTGTTTGGAAAGCTTCTCACAGAAAGCAAGAGCACAGTGACAYCTCTAACTGCAGAAGAAATAAGTACCTTCTCCTTTAGAAATACTGTTTTTACCAAACAGTCAACTTTGAAAAATACTTTTCATGGATCTTGGTGTAAGTGAGGTTCAGACTGTATGTCTGAAATATTCCCCTCTTGGTTCAGGCTTTATGGGGAGATCTGTGTTACCCAGTGATGACTGCTTTGGTTGTGTAATGCCTTTGCACTCCCACAGCTCCTTAGCTTGCCAGGCTTCCTTCAGGCACACAGCCCAACCTGCTGCAGCCCCAGAGGCTCAGAGCACCACAGTTCTTTTTAATGGACAACATTACTTCTAGCTTAAATTCTTACCAATGAGCAAGTAAAATTGAGATCACTAACTGATACCAGTTCAGATAGCTGCACTGAGTGAATGAGGTTAACTGTATTTTTAACAAACTTGCAAGTGCTAAAGACAGTGCTTTCCCTTTGTGTTAAAATATATATGTAGTTATGCACAGAATGTCCTGATGTTTTCTGTTACTGTTTGGTGAACAAAATCTGCACTAAGACAGTATAGAGTAAATGTAAAAGGCATGTGTGCTTTACTGAGAAAGTATGTATTGTCTGTCAGGGGACCATGAATGTTTTGAATTCAGTTTGCTCTATGTGATCTGGCTGCAGAAGTACTGAAAGGCTAAATTTCAGAAAAATATGCTTTTGATGAGTTAGGGTCTGTATCGTAAAACATTAGGAAATTCGTTCAAGTGTTTGACAGTGATGATATCCTCCAGAACAGAGTGGGAAATAATAGCATCCATCCCCACATGGTGTATGGGAACCTCAGCTAAACAGGTGGGTGGTGCACAGTACCCGGAAAAGATGACCAAGAAAAAGAAAGGCCCTCAAGAAGGACTTGTCAGTTAAGGAGAAGAGGGAAAGCATCCAAATCAAAGATTGTTAGGAGAGGAGTTAGAAGCACAAAGGCAGCCAGAAAGTGTACAGGACAGAGAAGTGCAAGCAAGAATGTCTGCATGCAACAAGAATTTCAGTACCGAGAATTTGTTGGAAGGAGGAATGATGGAGTTGCCAGATGTTTTGGGCAGGACAGGACTTCCCAGATATCTGAGCAGGTCAGGTCCAAGATCCAAGTGTGATAAAACCACAGGAACTGCAGCAGGGCTGGAGTGCAGGCAGGACATCCTCCTGTCTGTGGGACTGTTCTTGTCTTTCCGCATCCCGGAACACTTTAATCCTGCGCCAGCCAGCGGAGGTGATGGGGGAGGGAGTTCTTTGGGAAGCAGGGTGGCTCTGCCTCAGCAAAGGCCGGGGGGGGACAGCATAACCTCCTTGGTGTGAGCACTGCCAGGCAAAACTGGAAGCATAGATGAGGTAAATGAACTTAGGGAAATTACTCTTAGGTAAATGAAGACTTGGGAAAAAATGTTCCTGAAATGAAAATGCCTATTTTTAAAAACTGTTGGTAGTTATTAGATGAAACTAATGGTTAGGAATTGTTGGTTACCTCCAAAAAGGTCAAACATGCAACGACACAAGAGATTTGGCTAGTTGATAACATTGTGCTTTCTCCAAGAGGCAGTTTGATGTGAGACATCCATGTCCAATAGCTGTTCCTAGTACAGAAAATGAAAATGCTGTCTCTATAGGTGTCTCCAGAAATCAACAACACAACTTCCTAATGGCCTGGCTGGCACTTTTCTTGCTTGTTTGAATTGTGTTTTGCTACTGTTGTCCAACAGATAATGCTGCCAATCACTACCTTGAATGCAGACGAAGTGAAAAACAATACATTTCCACTATATATGCAAATATGTACACAAAATCTGTGTATTTTGAATTGTGATTTATTAAAATGAGCCATCCAGCAGTCTCATAGACCGATTTTTAAATTTTTTCCTGCCATAGATTAGCCTCTTTCAGTGTCTGAACCCTTTGCTGTAATGGATCTGTTTTGTGTAGGACCTGTGGCCTGTATGTGCTTTTAAAACAATGCACAGCATTCCTCTTACCCATTCCTTAGCAGGCCTATTTCCTGGTATTCAAAGCAAGAGTTGGAAGRTAGGATTGTGTTGTTTGTCAGAATATCACACTGGGAGTGCTGGAGTGTGATTTCTTGAGTAGCTGTCCCCTGAGAACCATGATGCAATAACCTTTTCTTTCCCCACACTGTGTGCAGCTGTTCCTTGCCAGTGTTGAGTGATGTAGTCAGTCACACTTGGATGACTTCTCTAGCTCATTTGCAGTCATCTCCTTTTCTCATATGCTTTTTTTGGGTATGTGAGGGTAGGTTGTACATCAATCTGCYGTATGAAATTAGGGCAGCCGATATGAATGTACCTATATTTATGTTTGAACACAAATGTRTTTATAACCAATGTTGCTTCTAGAGAGTCAGGAAAGGTCAAGGAGTCAGCTGACCTCATAAGCAGCAGCATGTGTGAAAAAATAAATTTGGTTGAAACACAACATAGCTTTAATGGCCATTAGTAGTAAGGAGATTGGACTATGATTTTTTTTTCTGAAACAAAGGGGAATTCAAGTAAACTGGATTCTGTGTGCCRGCTGTATAGACAGAACTCTTGGTTTGACTCACTCGTTGGAAAAAAACAAGTCACAAAGACTACCAGAAATTAGTTTGTCTTTTGGGGTTTTTTCTTAGTATCAAAACATTAATACAAGTTAAATTAAACTTCTATGTAGCAGTCATAAAACCTGAGAAATGTGGAAGAGTTGCAAGAAAAGCTCTGTAAAGAAAATGGCTTAGGAAGATGACAGTCTCAGTTGAAAGTCATGGTGTCTTTCCAAGATGATGTGTCCAAATTATGTGTGATGATGAGTAGCTGGTAGCTCTGTCACCACAGCTCCTAAAGGGGACTGGGCCTGAGGTGAAGTGCTTTCAGGTGCTCCCTGGGTAGCAGGTGTGCAGTGCTGATGCTCAGGTTTTGTTTCCATGGTTCTCTGTAACTGCTGCAGAGTGGGGATGGCCGCCTGAAAGGAATCAGGGAAGATTATCAGGAAGGATAATAAAGAAAAAAAAACTTTAGGCAGAGCTGTATCAAAATTTTCTTGAAGAGAAGCCATAAGGCTGTATGTCTGTTTGTGTCTATGTAGTTTTAAATTCAACTATAAAGATGGAAAAATCACCTTAAAACATTTTAAAGCAATTTTGCAGTATAATAATAAGCAAAAAACCACAGAAAGCTGTTCAGGAACACATTTGTAACAAAACAAATGTGACTCAACAAGGTAAAAAGTAATATGAAGACTTGATCTGGCCTATCAGACATTCAGGTTTAACTCAGGTTTATGTGGAGTTGTGGATGTCTAAGTTGTGTACAGTTAAAAATAAACTCAAATCCAAACCTGTACATGCATGATATGGGGATTTTTCAAAAGCAACATTTGAGAACTCCTTCCATTTTGTTTATCAGTCTCATGGATGCATATATGGAAAACAGGGGCTAGTTTTCAGATGCTTGGGCTGTGGCATTTGGGTACCAACAAGGTTGGTCACATTCCTGTAAGAGTTCCCTGAGCTTGCTGAAGAGCAGAAATTCCCCCAAGGTTCACCTCTGGAGTGGATGTGTTTAAAGAAAGGGGAGGTTGCTTTGGCTAGTCTGAACCACAAAAGATGGTTCTCAAGGAAGGACAAAACTAAACAAAAACCCGCAAACAACAACACAGAAAAACCCCAAAACCAAACCCAAGCAGCATCTTTATTTGTCTTGATCTGGGCATGTCCTCTCTGGTACATAGAACCCAATATCACTATTCTTTTGTGGAGCAGTTTAACTTCACTTTCTGTCTGACACTTGCTTCCTAATTGGCTTTTGATAGTTAGCTTTAATCCACCTTGTAAATCTTTGAAGTTCACATTTTATGTAGYAACTGATGAAGCCTTTGCTGTAATGAGAATCTATGTTGTCTTTTCCTCTGAGATTTATGGAGTTTTTAAATGTGGTTTTTAAAAATGGTCATACCTTTGGGTCCTGACCTCTACCAAGAGTGGTTTGCTCCCAGAGTGGGCACACTACCTTAGGAAGACCATACTGTACTTTATTTCAGCTGTTTGAGAGCATGATTGTAAGGTTTGAGTCTTAATTCTTTATTTGTTAGGATTTTTCTCACGATATGGTGCAAAGGCCCCCTTCAATAGTGTGGTGCTACGTACAGAAGGAATAGCCTGTCTCAGCTGTAGACATTTGATATAATTTAGTAAGATTGCTTTGGGAAAGTGTATACCTTTTAGAAAGACAACAATACATTTATGAAAAATGAATAATTTTGCAGCTCCATACCTACTGATCAAACTCTTTCACAAGCTACGGAAAAGAATGGTAAATACTGTCTTCTTGTTAACAGTCTGTTTTCCCCTCAGTCATTTTCTTTTCTAATCCTTGCACAGCTAAAGACTGTTCTGTTGTATTTTGTTATGAATTTGGTCCATTTAGGGTGAGGAGAGACTTAATTTTTTTTCACCTAATAAATATGTATTTTTAGTTTTATTCCTATAAAACAGGAAAAGGGAAGCAGCCATCTGCGGGTTTGTTCCTTGAACAGCTTTACAATGAGATGAGCGAGTAGGCTACCAAAAAAACTTGTAAAGGTCTGTTTGACCCATGGCAAGGAGTTGTCCCATATTGTCCTGGTAAAGAAATGCAGGGATTTTTGAGTGAATGTTAATTTTACTGCATACCACTCACTTCTTAAGAGCCAGAATTCTTTTAGCRGCAAGAGAGTACTGTCTCATTGATTCACTGAACTTTCCCCCTTGAAGGGAGCTGAACAGGACATGCTTTGTCAGTACTGATTTGGAAAACAGTGGAGATCTTCACCTGTTGTTTGGACTGTTAGGTGTGCAGCCTTATAGGTGTCTATTCAGAAGTAATCTACAAAGGCTGTGTAGCAATGCTATGCAATTGCACTTAAAATGATTTTAAGCTCAGGCTGCCATGGTCCTATTCTTTCCACTTGCTCTCACTAGCTACCAATACTTGTGCGGCCACCATCACCCATTTCAGGAGCCTAATCTGGATGAAAATATGTCTCTATATGGAGTTTTCAGCTGTGTTGGCTCCCAGACCAGTTCACCAGAGAATTGCATGGATGCCAGTATGTATAACAGGCTTATCTAATTCACGAATAAGCTAGCATTGTGTTCAGTAAGGGAACTGACATACCTGAAGATTTGGGGTGATCTCCCAAATCTTTCAGTGCAGTGCTATTTTGTCTATGTCCTGATATTTCTCTTTATTTCCTGGGTAGAACAAGTTTGTGCTTGTAACTGCAGCCTGAGACATCAAAAATCCTTAATGAATAAGGAAAAACACTCCTCAGAATTTGTTGCTTTTCCTGGTGTTTCAAGCAAGGGAATAAATGAAATAAGAATAAATATATCTTAACAAATGATGTGGTCAACATTCAATATATATTGATAGACATCTGGGAATTTGTAGGTTATTCAGGTAAACTAAGAGAAAGGTAAAGCTGAAAAGCAACAGAAAGTCATATTTTGGTACAAAATCCTACACCAAAGAAAAAAACAGTGGGATTTKGTTTTAGAATAAAACATTTTTTACTGGTGATATGACAGCTTCAGTAGCACTTCAATTAAGACTTTGGATTTGTTATTCCACACTGACTGTAAGATGTGCCATGCAATTTTTTGTTTGCTTAGAGTTTTGATGGTGCAAGAAAATTGTTACAAGGGTTAATAGCCTGCATTCCTGTGAAAACACTGCTGGATAAAACAGAACAAAGCAGTCAGTGTTATGTAGCAAGGATAAATTTTGCTTCTATAGTAAACAGTTCATAAATGATTGCTTAATGATTGCTTCACAGAATTTAAGACAAACATTGCTTTTTAAATCTCACCTACTGGCTATCTCTGTTAAAAGCCAATAGCAAGCTCTTTCTTGCAGTGTTTGTTGTTYTCTGTAACGGACCAAAAGAAGCTACTGTATGACCTGAGATTTCTTTGTGTCTCAAAATTTATGTGTGCTTATTAATGGAGGCCAACCACCAATAATAAATTTGTGCTGCATGTATAGCACAACAGTTCATCTCCTCTGACATCATGACTGAATAATTTATAGATGTAGTTATCCTGGAATTTGTAGGGATCATTAGCATTTTAATGAAAAAGATACAGCTGTTGTACTAAATCTTCACTTGTTTTTTCTTCTCCCTCAGTAAGAACTTGGATCTGCACTTTGGGAGCAGCTGCCAGAGTGGGAATGTGCTGAGGGGCACTATGGGCAGGCGCTACCCAGGGGCTCACTATCGGCCAAGCAACTCATGTATGTATGCACTCCTCTCATTTAGTTGTTGCTTTATTGCTTTCCAAGGCTGCTAAGCCTATACATTTTGAAATTGTATTTATAAAGAATGCTGACTTATTGTAATTGATGCCAGCCCTTCTGTGTGTGTGCCCAAATGGTAAGTATATTGATTTATGTTTAAACTGCAAAGGTATTTTCTAGGACTTTAAAAAGTGGCTTGCTGTGTGACTTGACCAGATCTACTGCAATGTGCTGTGGTTTGTGTTCAAAGTCTCCAACTTCATTTATTATAGAGTTCTAAGGTTAGCTGCTATTCCTCTTCCCATCTATCTCAAGCTTTTAATACCAGATACCTTCAAATTAACAAGCTACTTGAGCTCAACCTAATATGTCGCTGTGCACTGTAGCTTCAATTGCTTACAACGGCAGCTAAGATCCCCAGTTCAGATTACTTATATTCTTGAGTTCAATATTATTCAATATTATTGTTTTTTTCCTCTGAATTGTATCCTATTGGATTGTATTACGTCATCCCTTACTGGAGTTTGTCTTCTGTAGAAGTACAAAAAGGGAGCTTCTAGAATTTTATCGCCTCCCTCCTTCCATCAGCACCCACACTGCAGTGGTTCCACAGTGCAGACAAAGGGAGTGAGCTGATGTGACCTCCCTGGAGAGCTGTGGGGTAGCACCCCACCTCCAAAAGTCTGCTGCTGGTTCTCGTGCACTTTCTGTTGATCCTTCAGGCTACTGAGGTGAAGTTGTGATAGGGTAACTTTTGTGTTCACTCCTCCTTCTGCTGTAGCAAAAGAACACCATCCCACAAGGCTTTTCTTGACATCAAAGCCAGCTTGATATGCTCTCACTTCTGTAACGTTCTTTCTGTTCCTTAAAAGACTTGTTTAAAATCCCCAACCGCTTCAGGCATCTGGCTCCACACATACTTGCATTGGCTGATTCAAATGGTAAACTGCAGTGAGAGCTGACAGCTGTGGCAGGACAGGGACTTCTGTGGTGGCTTTGCCATTGGACATGAGGAACTGCATGGTGAGATCCTGCATTTAGAACCTGACATTTGGGTTCTTACCTTACCACGGGGCTAAACCCTAGGAAGCAGTAAAGCATGATTACTTTCTGCTGCAGACTAATCATAGATATCATAAGGATACACGTTAAAATGGTGCATAAGAACCAGCTTAGATACTGTGTCCAAAGACTTGTTTGAGGGATATTGTCTATACCACAATGGAGAAAATAAATGGTTGTTACAGTTTCGACAGATCTTTGGTGGTCCAGTGTTGGAGTAGTGAGTTGGACTGATCTGTTTGAATCACTTGACATTAGTTCTGGGCACTAACTTTCAAACATGTCCTCTCGGAGTACTGCCGGACATGATATTCATGTCCCATGCCCAGGCTTAAAGCTCAGATGTTTATGAAACTCTAGTGTAGAAGTATCTAATCAAATCCATTCCTGCTTAGAGAGAACAGCTGATAGGCATTACATTCTTACCAGAAGAGCCTGAAATGATGTTCCTGTTGTCTAGTTGAACAGCTTTAGGCATGAAGAAGTAGAATTGTTTACTTGGGGAAAGACTGGGATTCCCATCATCTGCCAAGGCCAAAACTTGTGTCAGAATCAACTGGCACCAGACCTCCCTCAGTCTGAGGACAGAGATATCAAAATACCTGTTTCATGACTGCTTTGTGCTTTTGTCAAGCTGTTTCCCCTTTCCTTAACCTGTCAAGGTTTCTAAGCCAGGAAACTTTCTTTGTTTTTTGGTTTTGTTACTGTATGATTTGTGTAGYTTCCTGGTGCTTAATGTAGCATGTTTTGGACATCCAGCAATAATGGTATTGAAATTGCCCAGTATTTGGGAAATGTGGATCATAATGAAATCTCAGATAACGGATTAGATCTTGATGGAAATGCTGGTAAAACACAGGATTTTGCGTTTGTGTTCTTTGCATAAATAATGAGTAATTGCACCGTCTCAGTTATTGTATTTGATGTTTACAGTTGTTGCAATCTTAATGTTGTGCATCAACRGCTTGGTGCTGCCTTAAGCTTTAGTCCCTGACTTTACCTTCTGCCTGTACATATACCTATGCCTAAATAAATCTGTGAAGGGAAGAATTTGCTCTGTGTGGAGTATAGCAGCTGTATTGCCTTTTAGGTGGTAAGGTAACATTTCATCCATTTATGGCATTGACTGTTTTGTTGAAGGATTTTGTAAATTTATTGGATAGAATAATGTATGTTCTTATAAGAATAACAAAAGGTTTTATAGTCATGGAAACACATAACACTTTAAATAGAAAATGGCTTATTTGAAGCCCARTGCTAGGAAGTGCATTTCCTTTACAGCTGCTGAAGGTATAAAAACTAGCAAGGTGTTTAAATTGTCAAATGGAGAGCTGTGAATTTAACAGGTGCCTGCAAGTTTAGACTTTTAAAAAGTGTAATTAGAGAGCAACGATCTCCCTTGATTATTGTCAGCAAGCAAGACAGTCCCTGGCACTGTCTAATGCTGCTTGTGCTGATTGAACACTCCCTCATGTGCTACTTTGTTGGGTTTTCTTTCTTTTCTGTATTTTCCTCATGAAAACAGACTAAGGATGGATGTACAGTCTCTGCCTGCTGAGAAGCTAGGTTTTGTAAACAGATTTCTTTCATTAATTTCTCCTGAGCTTTTTTATTTATATTTTTCTAATTCTTGATCACAAACCACTTTTCTGCATTGRCTGCAGCACCTCTTGTGAAAATATGGTTCTGTTTGTGATGTTTAGGAAGACTCAAATTCTGTTTCATACTAAAGTTTTTCTGTGCACAAAGAGTTTCTTGAGTCTTGGTTCTTCATGATCATCTGCTTCATGAGAAAGCTGCTCTTATAAAGAATTCAAAGTGCTTGAGGGCAGAAAGCACAGGGTTGATTTTATAAACTTAGATTTTGATTTCCCTTGAGGAACAGTCGAATTTCTGCTCTGCCTCTGTCTCTGTCAGCTTCCCAAGGAATGCCCAACTGTGCTTTTCATTGCACTGAGCTTGCAAGGGAGCTGTTGTTTCATGAAACTGCTGGAAAATCTTAGCTTCACTGCAGTGAGATAAAGAAACAAATGTGAGAATGGTGACATTATAAATAGCAGCAAACCCCTGAGTGAGCCCCAAACATCCAGTCTTGCAGCCAGTGCTGACAATTACATTGCTATCATTAGCACAAGATGAGTTGGTGTAAAAATGTATCATGGTGTGGCTCTGTGGGCTTGGAGCTGCTCCTAGAATAACAGAGTACTGACTCAAAGAGGCACCTAAGCCCAAGGAGGAGGAGTGTGTGCACTGTGCAACTCCTGGTAGAAGCATCAGTAAAATTCTACATCTGCAAAATCCTGCCCTGTATCTCCTGACCTTTTCTTTCCAGACAAAGGCATCTTGGTGTAAATGAGATTCAAACTTTAGCACTGCTCAGATCATGCTTGGGCAGGTGACGCTTTTCTGTTAAGTTTCTTTAAGAGCTCCACATAATAGCTGAGGAAAAGTCAGGAATACAGATGACTGATGGAGTGGAAATTGCAGAAGTACACAATGACACATGTTGCTGTCTTCATTAAAGTCTCTCTGGTTTCTGCCTTTCCTGGGAAGAGCTGTGTGGAGACTGGCATAAGAACATCTTCCTCTTGAGTGATCCTGGTGAAGCTCTGAAGCAGGTGCTCTTATTGGCACATGGGAACTGACTCAGAGCCTGCAGATGATAAGCTTTCTTTAGGGACTGTGTAGTGCTCTGAATGCCTATTGTCACTTAGGCATTTATTTCTTAGCATGMTTAAATAGTAGCCCTATCTCAGGATCCTGACAGGTCAATTTCTTCTTTCCTTGTAATTCCACTTGGGGTTGCATATGGTCATGGAGAGCCACCATGGTAGCAGGTTTGCACCACGTCCCCTTTCACAGGAGATCTAGTTCCTTTGGTATTCRATACCTTGTGGGCATCTGTGAGTTTGTAGATAAGAAAGAACAACAGAGATTTTTGGCTAGCATGTCAAGAACTCAAGATTCCATGTTGCAGTTCAGGCCAGTAATACTGGTAGTTTGTTCTGTTCCACAGCCAAGTTTGTTGAAACTGAATCTGCTTTCAGCCACACTTCAGTGTAATTAATATAAATGCCAGTAAGTGCAGCTACTTTTCTGTTGTGTTCTCCTTCCACTTTATTATGGATTGATCTGCTTAGTTTATGGGGGACCATAAAACAAATACGATAAGTTTGATTTCATTTTTGAGCACGTGGTTTGTTTTGAAGGCTCTGCCCACATGAGCGCTGTGGGCAGAGCCTTCTCAGGGAGCTCTACTGGCTGTATCAGTATGTTGTACATTTAGAAATATTTAGAAATACTGTATGTTGGATGTTTAGAAATATTTCTGATTTGTCCTATTGAAGTTTGGTTGAAGAAAACATATAGGTTTGCAGGGAACTTCAGCCTTGCTGAGATGTTCGTGTAATGAGCCTTATTTTAGTTCAACCTTTGATGAAAAAAACAGATGGGAAACATAGAGACCTTTTTTGGTTTGATGTACCTGAGCTCGTTCCTTTACTGGAGGCAAGGAATTAATGGGTAGGACACGTGAGTCCAATTTTCAGGGAGTTTAGCAGATGTAGTTAAAAGTGCATATATATACTAACCTTACATAGGTGAGATACAGAATGTTTTTAATGTACACAAACAATCTTTTCAACATGGAAAATCCTAATTTGGTTTTCTTGAGAGCCCTCATAATCTCATTGTGCAAAAGCTTGCACTCTAGTGCTCTTTTCCACGTCTCAGTCTTGGGCTTTTTATTTTTACTCACTGGTATAACTAACTGGTTACTAGCTTACTGTTAGCAATTTGAAATTATTTGCAAACACTTAGGAATTAATGAAATTAGATGTGTTCTTTGTATTGATACTTTTATTTTGATACTTTTGATAGAAACATACTTTTATTCTTTATTTCCATATAGATTTGTAGAGAGTCAACTGAAGGATTATTTTCCATTTGCTTACTTTTCAAATTTTTATCTCTAGACCCCAATATGATACTAAGTACAACTTTACAGTAAAAAAAAAAAAATTGTTGCAGAATGCTCTTTCAAATGCATTCTAAGATCTCAACTATGAGGCAGCAAAAATAGGTGGCTCAAAACTATTGCTACCAGTCTGGGTAATCTGAGGATAAAAACATTTCTGGATGACCTTGTTTGATAAAAGTTTAATGTATAACTAGCCATAAATTTGTAATATGTGCTTCAGAGGGCAGATGAAGGTGTGGCAGGTGAAATCATGATGCCAGCCCATCCGAAATCGAAAATAAATTAGTTTAAAAAGGGAAACTGAAATGTCTTTATTTATGTGCATGCAGTTAGTTGTTCTTGGAGAAGCAGATTGTGCTCAGGAGTATTCAGTCTTGTTTCTGGGCTTTGCAGGAACAGGGAGTGTTTGCAAGCTCCAAATAGCAGGGCCACAGACAAGGTGTGTGGGAGGTGGTTGCTGATAATAATCTGTTTAATTTTTTTTTCCCCAACACAGCATCTATGTTGGAGCCTTAGCCATTCTGCCTGACAGGGTCTCAGTTAACATTCCACCTACTTCTCCAACTAGTGCTGTGACCTGTGCTTTATGTCCTTCCTGCTTTTGGTGCCTATGTCACCTGGTCAAAGAGCTTGAGATTGGTGCAGTGCTGTTTCAGACAGCTGGAAAGCTGGTCTTGGACCTTGTGGGTTTCCTTAAGCCTGGTAAGGAATAGATCATCTTTTGAGTGGCTCTGTTTCCTGATTTAGAAACTGATCAATGTTAAATTTATGTAGAGCTGAAAAACCCCTGGTTTGAAATCAGTCTGAATCMGTCAAAGTAATTTTACACGTGAAATCTGTGGCCCTTGGTTCCTTTCAAGCATGTGGGTAGGCTGCCTGTCCTACAAAACATTTTGGCTACATTTTTTCACTGAGACAGCTTATCCTAACTTTGTGTTTCATATGGCATTTTGCTTTTGTTTTGGTATTTCTCATCAGCTTTGATTACACACTGTTTACCTTCAGGCTTGGTGAGAGTTATTTTTGGAATGGCACTTGAGATTAAAGCTGCAGAATACAGAAGTTCTTCTTGCCTCATTGGGCATCTCAATTGCAGAAATTCAGGTTACAATTTCTGAGTTTGTGTTTCTGTTTAAGGAGAATGATGTTTATGCTTGTGCCCTATGTTAGCACTTACATTAAAGTAARGATATTTGTAAATTAGCAGGTAAGTCCGAGGTGCAGTCTTTATTTAGAGATTGAATAATTTACATGAAAATTTTAAAAAGCAGAATTTTAGGGCTCTGCAGTTTAATTTAAACAATGGGATTCAAAAGAATTACAACCATTTACTTAGCAAATGTTGCTGTGAACTTATAAAACCAATGACAGGTCTTGTTATCTGTGCTCACAAGACACTCCATCTTCTTGCTGTGACAACACTAGTTTTGCCTACCAGACTGTTCCATTCTACACACAGGGGAAAATCTAATTAAAGGGAGAGAATTTAATTTGGAAAAGACTTAGCATGCCATCTTGTTTTTTTCCCTCATAAATGCAGAATTAGTCTTTATGGCATGTCATGGCAATACCTATATAAATGAAAGAATTGCTCTTTCTTTAAGTGGTTACTCTTGATTTAAGAGTACTGTAGTAGCACAAGATGACCCATGTTCTCTGCAATATAAAGTTTCAGTCAGGTAGTCAAATATACACTGATTATTTAGATGTATCTCTCTTAATAAAAGAAAAGTGGGGGAACAGTGGATTTAGCCAGTTTCTTTTCRTCATGAATATTTTTTATTATTTTTCTTTTTTCTTTGTATCTGTTAGAATCTGATTCTGAGAAGCCTCTTGTCTTGGATTTTTTCTAGATGAAGAGTTTTACTGGCTTTGTGGGAAGGGGGAAGGAAAAAGATGGTAAATGAGAAGATATATTCAACTTGAGTGCTACAGCTCATTGAGGATCTGAAGTTTTTTTTTCCTCAATTACACCACATAAAGACAGATCAGCTTTATGGATTCTCATTAGTAAGAGCACCACTAGAACAGAACAGCACTGCTGCTAGGCTGTTGCAGTTGGTTGACAGCATGATTAGCTCTAAAAGGGGGAATGTCATTATTGTGGCAGCAGGGACTGGCAGGGTGCCTCTTGGGGATGGAGGAGCCAGGACAGAAAGCTGTTACCAGATGGTGATTTCAGTAGGACTAGGTGAAGCAGGAAATAGCTGGAAATGGGAGAGGCTGCATTTAGCAATCAGGTTGAAGTGGCAATTTTATTCTGATGTGAGGACAGATCCAGGATGGAGTAGAGAGGGCAGCAGTGATTACCTGCTTGGGCAGGAGTGTTGTATTTGATGATCTGGAGAGGTCCTTCCCACCCTCAGCAACTCAGAGATTTGTGTGGAATCATCTGCAGACAGATTTGAGGGTACCATGTGTAAGGTGCTGGCAGCCCTGCTTCTTTCCTGCTCTTGCACTCCCCACATTGCTCTGCCCACCATCATAATTCGCTTTCTTGGCTTTGCTGAGCTTTCTCTTTCCAGCTTCCAAGCTCAGTCCAGCTAAGATGTCACTGCCAGAGGGAGCAGCAAGAAGAAAATTATTGGCTGTAGTCTCGGATCTACCGCAGCACTTCATTTGAATATTTTCTTTCATTTTCCATTCTGAAAGTGTTAAGTGTTGACTGGAATTTGTGTCGACATATAGGGAAGAAGAATCAGATGACATTTGATACTAAGAAAGCTTCTAGTCTTAATTCTGATTTTAGCTAATAATGTAAATCTGGAGTTTATTAGGATACTTTTGGCTGGCATCTGTTTAACTATTACCATTTAGCTGGTCATAGTTTTAGAATGAATGTTTTAACATTGGAATTCACCCTTTGAAGTGAAGGGAGTTAGCTGCTGTTGGGCTGCAGTCGTTGTAGAATGAAGGTGTTCCCTACAGCTACTTAGACTTAAACTAAAGCCCGAGTGTGTAAGACCTGTGGCTGTAGGCCCCTGGCATGAAGTTGTCATTAAATATTTTGTACTCAAGAGATATCCTTGCAGAAGGGAAATCTGTTTTTTGGAAAGATTTGTATTATTTTTTTCCTGTGTTTCCTAGATGCAGTGGCAAAAATTTTYATAAGTCCTTTGTCTGTCACTGTATTTGTCATTCATATCCAAACCAGATACTTTAGGGCAAGATGGTTTATTTATGAGAAGATGGCCAGGAAAGGGTCCCATACTGGAATTTACTGCCTGATTTTCTTGTTATGATTCCCCCCTGTGAGATCAACCCTGTGCTTCTTAGTTTCATATACTAGATCTCATTCTGCAAATTTTCTTGTGAACCTGCCTTACTGCTGTGTTTTCTTTTACCAATTTACTGCTGTGGTTTCCTGAGTAAGCTGTAATCGGGTAATTGGGAAAACCTTGTATTATTTAAGTTTTTGATACAGTATGTTGACTAAAACTGGAGAATATTTTTGAATTTGTGCCCTAGTAAAGTTGTACATTAACAAAAATATAATAGTTATTTTTAATTACGTGTTCGTGTTGCTGCAGACTAGCCTCTCCCATACTTTATTGACTGTCAAATATCATTAAAAACTCAGAAAATCCTCGCTGTTATGCTGTGAGCTTTATTTAGAATGCTTAACATCTCTCAGGAGCTTCTAAAATGTGGTATTTTTCTTTTGTGTTTTCCTTTGGTTTTAATTCTTAAATGGTCCCTCTTTTCAGATTTCAAATTATAATCTATTTCCTGATGCATTGCTGACGTCACGCGAGCCATGTCAGAAGTACTTCCAGGTCAGATGCCCTTTAAAAGATTCTGCTATGCAAATATGTGAAATTTTCCTCTTATTTTTCTTCTTCTTCTTTCCAGGTCCATATTTCACTTTAATTTTGCACTTACACGTGAAAAAGAGAAAGCACTTCATTTTTTTATTTAACCGTGCCTTTTTGAAGAAACTCTATTGAGCTTTTTAAAACTTCCCATAGACAATAGGATGCAAAAAAGTCATCAGATGGCAAAGACAAATTGGTCATGCACTATTCTTTGTTTGCAGTGACATTTTCTCTCTCTTTCTTCTAGCTCTGAAAGTTACATGACAAGATTGAAAAACATGGATAAAAGCCATTCAAGTAATAGCATTATTTGTATTATTGTGATCCTTAGAGAGTTGGCACTACTCTGTGTAAACACATTATAGTAGTAAAAGTATTTTAATCTGTATCTGTGAGAATGGTAAAAGTATTTTAATCTAGATCTGTAAGAATGCTAAAAGTCTACAATTGAGGCTGGGAGTTCTTTTAAAAAGTAAGCAAGTTGAAACCCCTTAATGAATTGCTATGACAGATCTTCTACCATGTTAAGTGCTGTCCTGAAGAACGAACAATATAACCATGTTATTATTGCCAGTAATGATAATGTTCTAATTGTTGTTAGCTTTTCACCAGAATAGAGTATTTTTTAGTGTAATACCCTACTTTTACTCACAACTTAGTAGTATTCCCCCACTTAAACTGTGATATATGTATCAACGCAGTGATTCCTGGTCTGGTTGTCCACTGTGTTTGCTTTTCAGCAGAAGGTAGAGAAATTGAAAATATGGTGCCCTGTGCCAGTAGCATGGTCCTTGCTGGTGGCCAGGCAGCACGAGGAGCTGTCTGAGAGGGGGATGGAGTCTGCCTGTGGCAGCCCTGGATGCAGGAATCTAGGGTTCCTGCATTTTATTGAAGTTATTAATTAGAAAGCTGGCATATGCTTCCTCTGGGAAAAGTGATGTGTTTCAAGCATCATTGTGTCCTGTATAAAGGAGGAGGGACGGGCTATTGCTCTTTTTCCTTACACTGTTCTACTGTGCAATCTTTCCTCAGTGCTCTTAGGCATTTCCTTGCATTCCAATTTTTCTGGTGCTTTAGTTAGTCCCAGTCTCATAGCAACTTCTACCCTTGAAATGGAAGATCTGCCCATCTGTATTTCTTCTCTTTCTGCCTTCTTTTCTCTTTGTATTTCCTCCCTTTTTCTCACATCTATCTGCTTCCAAGAGCAGAGGGAAGCTGGCCGTGTGCACCCCAGGGTGTGGCTGGGAGCACAGGGTGATGGCCAGCGAGCAGGCTCGTGGTCCCCAAGAGTGCAGCTGGGTCACTCTCTGCACTCCTTGTGCTGCCTGTTCTTGCTGTCTGCCTGTTCATTGATCATTTGGTCATGATGGTTTGATCAGTGGGTCACCTGAGATGGGGTCAGGAGGGGGGTGGTGTCTAGTGAAAAGTTGGACTTTTTTCTGTTCATGGTCCTACACCAGCCCARCTTGACAGCCAAGTCACAAACACTGTGTGAGCCACGAAGACTCCTTGGCTCAGGCATTCAACAGTGTGCCAATGTTCATCAAATCAATGGAGAAGCTTTATCAAGCAGATTAGTAAAATGTAATACATTGTGTTGCAATGTTGCCAAGGTCTTATTCTTAACAATATTTCCGAGCAATGAAACAATAACAGCAGGGGACAAGCTAAAGATAAGCTGGCAGGTAAATACTTAAGCTTTATCCAGGAAGATTATTTTTTAAGAAATTTGTTCAGTGACAAAAATAGTGGCAAACATAGCGTGAAGTAGCTCTTTTGTAATAAAGGAGAATAAATTTCTGTCTTGTTCTATATTGTGGTAATTGTATTTATGGGTGAAAAACATAGATGCTTGTTTTAATTTGCTGAAGCATGAAGTAAAATGTAATCTAGTGAAATCCCTAGATACCATGCAATTGCACAAATTCTAAAGGTCAGGCAATGTGGGGGGGAAATTATCCTGCCCTATTACTTTTTTTTTTTAATGTGACTTTCATGTTGTCAGATTTTGAGTGATTCAGAAAGAGAGTACAAAGCCATTTGATATGTAGAAGCTGTTTCATGTAAAACATTTTGGTAACATCTGATCAGATACAACCTTGCTTGTGTTAGACCTGATTGGTTTTGAACAAGGTCCAGGAAGCTCTGTGTGTGTATCTATGACATGTTTATCTGAGAAGTAGTTTTTAAAGTTCTTTAAATTTTGTAATAGTTGAGTTTTAAAGTCTCTTGTGGCTAAAGTTTTTTCCAGGATGTTTGTTAGCCATTGCCTAAGATGATGGCACAGCATGTCCATGGGGTGATCCATCTTCTAAAGAATTTGCAGTTGGTTTAGTCTGACCAGGGCTTGAGAAATTGGCAAATATGAACAATTGTAAAATTTAGTTTAAATTCTGTTTTTAACAATTTTAGAAATTGTTCTTCAACACCTGGGTGGGTGATTCAGGGAACAAAGGGTATTATTACTTGATCTGCTTGGTTTCAAATGAACCAGAGTCATGTTTGCAAGTGAGCAGCTTTGACAGCACATCAAAGAGGAGGGAGCACTGGCAACTGTGCCTGCGTTTAGGTATCAATGTGAAGTGCTCCTTTTCACTCTGTTTATGTATTATATTTTCTTTTAAAACCCATATATTTAATCTCTTGTAAATCTGTACAGCAGTCAGTTCTGTCATATATCAAATGTACAAAGATGCAGCACAGCTCAGCTGGAGTGATCTGTCATCGGCTAGCTCAAATTACAGCTTTTCATTCCTGAATAAGCCCCTGATACCTTTTTATGTGCAGTATAAGCAGTCAATGATAACTGAGAATTAGGAACAACGGAAAGGGTGTTTCATGTTGAGGCAGATGGGAATGATTTATTAATTGGCCTCTAATTTAGTTGCCAGGTATAAAACAATAGTGACTGTTACAGTAAATTGAGGTGTTCATGGAGTATTGTGCAGATTAGTGGAAGCCATAAATAGACAGTACAGGAACAAATTACAGGGTTTTTTTATGATTTTTTTAAAGAGCTATATTTTGATAATTTTTAATAATCTAAAAATCTGTTCCCTCAATAAACTTAATATTTTTTCAAAATATGAGCTGTGCCCATGGATAAGAAAAGTCAGAAACTTGTTTAAAAGCAGACAAAATAATTTAACAGTATAGTATGTTTACTCTGCCCTAGGATGTATATTTTATCCCTAAGCTTGAACTTTGTGAACTATAGAAATAGTAAACCATCTCTGGAGCCAGCCTTTTGTTTGAAGTTGATTGAATTCCAGCAGGGTATTTTGTCAAGGGATTTTTTTCCATGCCCCTAAAAATCAAATACACCTTTGTGATCTTCTACTTGTCTTCCCTGACCCTCTACTTCCCTTCCCTAAAAAAAAATAAAAAAGGAAGGTGGCAGAGGAGGGAGGGGAAAGAAAGACAGAGAAAATGCAAGTGTTAGGAGTCTGCTGACCAGCCAGTCAGGTTTAGCAGTAACAGCACTACCCAAAGATGAAAAAGAAGCAGCATCTGTCTGCAGTCTGCTTAGAAATAGTTCCAATTTCTGCTTCCTGGTGATGATCACTTGAGGACATCTTTCTCTCTTTATCCGAGACAGAGGTGAAATACTGAAAGAGTTATGGTAAGACAGTGAGAGTCCCAGGCATTTGCAAAGGGCACCCCTACTGTCTCAGAGCCTGCCTGCAACAGATTCAGAAATGAAAAACCTGCCATAAAATTGTCTTGTATAGGATCAAGCTTTCTGCTTTTTCTCACCTTCRTGATCCTGATAATATCTCTGTATTTTTTTCTGCCTCTGGTCTTCCTTATTTAATAAGATAAGCTTTTGTCTCTTCTCTTACTCACGTTATGGTAATTTTCCTCCCTGAAGTGCTACATGCCTTTGCCAGAAGCCCTAGCAGAAGAGCAGATGCAATGAATATGTCTCACGAGTGTTCCTTTGCTTTGCAGTCGATTCCGGCGTGGATGCCCTGGCGGTGTTTATGGCGAGCGGCAGCACCACGGACGCCGTGAACCGCAACGGCCCCGCCACCCCGCCCAACACCCTGAACCTGCGCTCCTCCCACAACGAGCTCCTCAATGCAGAGATCAGGCACACGGAGACCAAGAACAGCACCCCTCCCAAATGCAGGAAAAAGTACGCTCTGACAAACATTCAGACAGCCATGGGGCTTTCTGATCCAGCAGTTCAGCCCCTACTGGGGAACAGTTCTGCCAATATAAAGCTGGTGAAGAATGGAGAAAACCAGCTCAGGAAAGCTGCCGAGCAGGGACAGCAGGATCCCAACAAAAACCTTGGTACCACTGCGGGCATAAATGTAACTTCTGAGAAGTTTGAAAGCAATGAGCCAATCCCACAGGATTCCTCTGGCTGTGAAATATTACCCTCGCAGCCAAGAAGGACCAAGAGCTTCCTGAATTACTATGCAGATCTAGAGACATCAGCTCGAGATCTAGAGCAGGGTTTTGTTGGCATGGAAGATAAGTCTGCACAAAGCAACAGCCAGGCTTCTACCGTTATTGTCAATGGGGAAGTCCTGCCCCGGAAACAGAACAAGATGCCGAGCCCAGAGGATGGCCAGGTTGCCACGGTGTCATCAAGCCCTGAGACAAAGAAGGATCACCCAAAAACTGGGGCCAAAACAGACTGTGCCCTCCACAGGATTCAAAACCTGGCCCCAAGTGATGAGGACTCCAGCTGGACTACCCTGTCCCAGGACAGCGCCTCGCCGAGCTCGCCCGATGAAACAGGTACAAAGCAAAGGCTCCTCACAGCCTTGTTTTAGAAAGGGATTGCTTAGCTTTCCTCAGCTGGTGCCAGGCAGGACAGAGGTGGTTTAGCAGTTTCACTGGGGAAGTGGATTGTATCAAAATGCAGGCACTGGCCTTGCACACAGCTGCTTGTCTGCTAGGGAATGCTTGGAAGCTTCCTGGTGTACTGTAGCAGCAGATGGCCTATGCAGGGTCCTAGAAATATGCTGACTGTACATCTTGCTGCTTTATAAATAATTGCTCTTCAATAATCAGTGGGTGCATGTTGTGAGAAGAATATGGTTATCAGGAGATGCTGAACTACTTATAGCTACCTGCACACAACAAAAAAGCTTTTTTGAACAATGATTTTTAGGTTCAGTGAAAATTTTTACTTTTGTAATGCACAGCTTTGTAGGTGTGCCCGCTACATCCCAGTCATTTGATGATGCTCCCTCCCTGTGTGCCAACATGGGTGAAGAGAAGCCCTGCCAGCCGAGGAGCTGTGCAGTGAGCCCTGGTGGTGTCTGTCCTGGAGGTCTGTGCTTTTGGGCATGGACAGGACTCTTCACTACCACTGCATCTGGGGTAGGAGGAGAGCATCATGTGGGGTCTTCACAGCTCAGTGCTCCCCAAGTCTTGCATTTATGCTCCAATAGTAGATGTTAGGGCCCAAAGAAAGAAAGACATTTATCTAGGGGGAAAAAATATGCAGTAGTTTTAGTCATATGACTTGTGGGAGTTGAAGAAATCCTGCAGTATTGAGAGCAGTTAATCCATAAAAGAATGTAGTCCAGCAGATACCTGGGGAATTAATAATGTGCAGTGCAGAGATTGTGTTTAGCATTTCCGTTTATGCAGAAATATGATAGAAATATGGCTTTCTTGAGAAGGCACTCTTGGAAATAACAATATGCTTCTTTTAGGGCTTCTGGATTGTTTTGTCTTGCTTTTCCCACTCTTAATATTTCATTATTTAAATCCTGGAAATCTGAATGTTGTTTTGTGAGGTATTTTTGTTGTTTTGTTTTCATGTGTTTTATTTTGGAGTTGTGTAATTCAAAAACCCTGAAAGCTTTATTCTTAATTGATTTCACTCAGAATGCATAATTGTTTAGATAAAATCCTCCTGAAGTCTCCTTAGGGCAGGATACTTCTATATGTGGTCTAATCAAAAGGTGTTTTCAAGAGCCTTGACCTTCTCTCTGAGTGATGAGGTAAAAAATAAATACAACTCAATTTAAAGATACAAAAAACCTGATTTATTTAAACAAATGTTAATGTTGATAAACAGATATTATAGAATCCATTAATGCTGGGCACTGAACACCACAAGCACAGTACAGTATAAGAAATGTGTTTGGAACAAACTCTTCTTTCTTCTCCCGGGAAATTAGCTGTATGTGCATCTACATAGACCTCAACTTTCAGATAATTTTATTAGTGCTTTCAGCTATCTAACCTTCTTTCTGAGATTTAATACTTCAAAAAAAAAGTCTGTGGGGATTTTAGAAGCAGAAAAAACCTATAGTCAGCAAAGCAGTGGGATGTCATCAAGATCCTAGCACGTGCCAAGCCCTAATGGGTTTTCAGGCAGCCTTCCTAGAGACAGGCAGTGACTTTCCACCAGAGCTGATTGACACCCAGCACTGCAGGCAGTCCCCCAAACAAGGATACCTGCCTGCCTTGGCCTCAGGCACTGCATCTCCCCTGGGAGCTGCTGTATCTATCCAGCTGAATCCTCTGTCATTTGGAGAGGCTTATGAATAACCATACACCAGCTCCAGGTGCTTTTAATACTGCAAATGGACCAGAACTGGGCTCACATCATGGGAAGTGCTTCCTCCTTCTCTCTCAAGAAACTTTCCTTAGTCTGGCTTTCAAAGGAAACACATCTTGTGTTATTACACCATCTACCTATTCCTTCTCTCCCTCTCTGTGTATTCTTCAGTTGCACTGGATAAATTTGTGTGTATTCGTTGTATGAATCTATGTGGTGCAAGCAGCAGCGAAGCGCATGTCCCAGAGCTCAAACCTAGGAGAGAATGAGGGTGATGTTTTCTCTTTGTGGCCTGCTTTTTTTTGTTTGTTTTTTGTTAAGAAGCTCCCTAGAAGGTAGGAACATTTCTTAATCTTTGTATCACCCGAAAAACAATTTCAGTGGAAAGTTATTCTGCCATAGTAAAGTGCAGTGCTCTGTGTAATAATCTCTAATGAATTAGAAATGGGGATTCTACAGGAAATAAAAAGAATTCTCTTTGTCTCCAAAACAACAAGAAAATTAGAATTTGCCTTTGCTTTTTGTTTTAATTTAAATAAACCCCATCCTTCTAGAGCCAGGAATAGCCCCATAATTAGGAAACTCCCTGAGAAGTTGGACACGTGGTGCTAGAGAGCCACAGATGTTTCTTGCTCTATGCCAGCTGCCCTTCTTGCCCCCTTTGGGATTGTGGGAGGATGTGCAGGGCAGCAGCCTCCTCTGGCTCCCTGGTCTCTCAGCCTTTGGGTCCATGGTGCCTTGTTTCTCCCTAGTTGAAATCAAAGGGATATTAAAACCACGAGTGTCCTTTTTCAGGAGCACTGCTGCTGTGTGCTTCTGCAACATACCAGTGCCTGTCTGCTGCTGGTCTCTTGAGCAGAGAGCAGTTTAACAGCTGGTTCCAGATAAACCAGATCCATCCCATGCAGAAAGGGTGGTGGGGAGAGTGGCCCTTGAGGATCAGGAGTGCAGCTCTTGCAAGGAGAGCCCAGTGCTCTGAAAGAACAGCATGGCTGGGGAGAATAGCCCTCCTAATACAATAAAAATTACAGGAAATCACGAGCTCGTCAGAAAGACTTAGAGCGGTGGTCAGTTCTGCCTCTGATTTTAACGGGCATCTTTGACCAAATTAAAATTAAATTATGTCCTCCTAAAAGCACAATTCTTCCTTTGCAGTACCTATCTGATACAGACAATAGGTCTGTTACTTGCTCAGAACATGTTTTCTGTGTTCTGAGTGGGGAAAAGGATTTATGTATTAAAAATACATTCAGTTACATTGTGGATTAACACAAGTCCTATAAAACTATAGAGAACCACCTATACAAATGTAGGTTTCGAAGTAAACACCCAATTTTTGGATTTTTGGGAGTAAGAGTCTCTGCTTCACACCTGCTGTGCATCTCCTAAAGGCTGGCACCTTTTAATATTGGGCTGTTAGATTGTTTTAATCTTGCATGTTACTGATAACTATGTCTTGAGAATATTGCATGTTTTATAGTCTCAGGCTTGACTGTTTGCTGACTGCTTATGCAATAAGAAAGGTGACTATTGCTCTATATCCCCAGTGTGTGTGTAGGTATTCCTCACATTCTGCATGTGACGTTACTAACTCCATGTTTGTCTCTTATTTAGCCATCCTATAAGAAGATTTTAGGGTCAGTTTAAAAGAAATAAAACTTCAAGGGCAGCCATGGTTATACAATGTTCACAGTTTTAGGGTCTACTGGTAGAAGGCTATAAAATAAATTGAACTTGAAAGATGATCCTCTCAAGTACACATTGCTGCTATCAGGGAGGCTGCTTGCTGTGTTCAGGCAGTCAGGTTGGTTTTATTCTGTGATTCTCAGTGGAGCTACCTAAATCCTTATCTTGGATGTTTGAGTGCTCTGACTTCAAATTCCACGATTAAGAGTGGCAATCAGCAGCCAAATTCCACAATTAAGAGTAATAATCAGCAGCCTTTTGATTTGAGATAGATAACAAAAATGGGTATGTAAAAGTGAATTCACGTGCTTAAATTCAAGAGTGCTTTATATAGCAGTGATTAATATCCCCTTCCAAACCCTGTTTGCAATTACCAAAATTTGGGACTATGCAAGAGGTTTTCCAGAATGTGTCACAGTTACAGGTTCAACAGTTTCATACTTAACTGTTTCCCAAAAAGATAATAATTTTTCAGTTCATCAGAGCCATTCAGTTTCCTCCTTAGACTGAGCTTGGTTCAGCTGCCCACCTGGTGTCCCTTGAGATGTCTGGTGGTGTCCAAGACAGGCAGCAGAGAAGAGGCAAGAGCTAGGACTTGCATTTGGAAACACAATTACAGGCTGAGCAGGATGCACATTAGGTAACACTCACAGATGAATTAACCAGCTGAACAGAGTTTGAAACACCTGCCCTGTAGTGCAGAAATGAAATTTGTTCATTTACTGCGTCTGTCTTTGTTTTAAAAATGGTCCCTGTTTGATCTCTCCTTTATTGTACCAAAAGGGTCTGGGATGGTTTGTCATATTCTCTGTAAAAACAGCTCTCTCCTAGTGTGACTTCTCTCTCTGGATGCCCTTGGGCTGGGGGAGATTGAGTTTGAAGACAGTTGCCATGTGGTGGCTGTGCTCTGACTACTAAAGCATTGCTGTGGCTGGCTCTGTCCTTTGGCTACAGGCAGTGTCAGATGTAGCCCAGTCCCAACTGGCACAGGTTCATTTATTTGGACCTTAGTCCAGCTGAACTTCTGGCCACTTGATGGAGTCTCATAACTGGCTTGTTTTGCCCTTGATATTTTATTTCTTGTTTGGTATTTGTTTTTTCAGGGACACTTCCCATGCTCCCTTAGTAAAGCACATAATTCCTAATCCAGAAAATGTCATAGTCCTGCTTTGTATAAGTGCAGTACTATGATTTTGAGAGTGTTAAAAATGAATATTTTTCTATTCAGTAAAATGTGTAGTTGTGGGATAAACAAATGCCTGCAGGGCCTGTGCCTGGAACATGTGGAATACCTGCATAGGAAAGCAAAAGGTGGCAATAGGGAGTAGAGGTGGTGCTGAGACAGCACAGAGAAGTAAATGCCAGCCTCATGCTACTGCCTGAGGGGTTCACAAGATGCCCAGAGCACTGCACATTTCCCTTAACTCCACAATGCACTTTACATGAGTGTGTAATATTAAGAGATATTAGGGCATGCTTTTTGTGGGCTGTAGCAAAGTGGAAAATTCTTCTGAGCATCTGTAGGGCAGACTCAAGTTCCAGAAGTGGTGAATAACTTAATCGTGTCAGGTACTTAACTTGACAAACTATTTTTGGAATCCTTCCAAGCTTCTGTAGTTTAGAGGTAAAAGTGTGTAGTTCTGGATGCTGCATGTCCTCTCTGAGCTTAAATGCATCTTTCTGGAAAAGCTCTTCTATGCCTATGATTGTCAGACACAGGGCCAAGCAAAGAGGAAGGGAAAAACAAATCACAGAAGAGAAAACAGAGAAGGTAATGGGGAAAAGTCAGGTTCCTGATTTCAGAGGGATGATGATGCAGGAAGTTGCACAGAAGAAAAGCTACAATAAGCTGATACCAGACTAACCACCTCTCCTTAAAAAAAAAACTTTCCAGTTCATAAAGCTGTTCAAGTAATAAAAAATTATGGCCAAAATCGATCCAGTAAACCTCTGCCTCAGCACTTCTGAATGCTGCATAGAAGTCAGGCCAAACTTCAATCCACCTGATTGATGCTTTGAAATGGATATAGATATCTCTGGGGAAGGGAAGGAAGAAACAGTATTACCTTGGGGAGGAGGCTTTATGTGCAGGCCTCTGTTAAGGCAAGCTGAGAACAAGGTTAGATCCTAGGTGGAGTCTGTGTGCTCTGAAGCTCTTTACAGCCTGTTTGGTGCTTGTTTGTTGTCTTCTAGGCTCCTGTGTGTCAGCTGCAGGAGGTATGGTAGAGGAATGGTATTAGCACTCAGCAGAATGAGTCTCTAGTGTTTGCAGTGGCCCTTGAGCTCTCTGAGGACCTTGCAGTTGCTGGGGTAGCAGCAACTCACCAGCTGTACAGCTGGGGATGGCCAGCACAGTTTGGGGGCTTCCTGCTCAGAAGATACTCCTGCCTCTTTGCACTCTGCAGAGTGGAAATGCAAAGCCTGGCCCCTGTGGTTGTTCCTGTGAGCATCTGCTGTGATCCCAGTGTCAGGCCCAGCAGTGCTGAGCTGGTCTCCCTGCTCCTCTCAGAGGAGAAAGCTGATGGGGAACGTGTGGGTTGTGAAGTGGGGAGGAGAGGATGGAAGATGGGAACAAGACCTGGAGGAGGGATGCACTGGAGGGAGAAGCAAAAGGAGAGTGAATAATGGGCAGCTGTGGAGATAAATAAGGACATGGCACCAACTGCAGGAGAGCTGGAAGCAAGCAGGGGTGTTTGTAGACAGTAGGTTAGGCAAACAAGACTAGCACAGAGGCCATGACAGTAAATCACATGGACTAAGTTGGACAGCAGAAATGAGTATTGGGGATTTTGTCTGTGCTGGGGTGTTATTTCATGGAAGTTSTGAAAACTTAAAGAACATAAAATTGGGGAACTCTGACTTTATTAAATACTGAAGTACTGCCAAGAGAAAGTCAGATCCTAGTTCAAGCCCCTGTGAAAGGAGATGTCTGTACAGTTAGGGACACAGACTTAAACCCTCTTCTAGTTCCTGACCTGATATGTTTGCATCTGGAGGTATTTCTTATCATCTCCCCAAATTAGTGGCTCCTTTATATCCCAGTCTCTCAGTGCACTGGTTCCTTGTGTGCTGAGTTCTCACATAATCAGAGTTAGCTGATTGAAGTTGAATTCAGCTTTAATTAGCAACATGGGATTGGCTGAAGTGGGGTTGTGGGTCCCTTGAGTCACAATGGTGCTGTTCAATGTTATGGTATTGCACATACAGAAATTTCTGAATATACAGAAACCTATAGCATGTAGCACCAACATGTGGGATAGGTGGTGCTGCAGGCAGCCTTGGGTTTGTTGCTGTTGTATCAGGAGGAGGTGGGTAGATTCAGAGCAGCACTGAGCATCTCCATGGGCCAGAAGAGGTGTTGTGTGATGTGACCTGGYCTGCTGCAGAGACCTTGCTCTGAACTCAGTCCTTGCTTGAGAGTGGATGTCTGATCCCTGCCTGAAGGGACATGAGGCCTTTTTAAGCAATCCCATGAAAGCACATGTATTTGCTGTTAAGACTCAATTGCTTCATTCTGAGAGCCCCTGRGTACTCAGGATTAGGCCCTAAATGTCCAATATCTGGGTGCCACAGAGCAAGGTAATGACGTTAAGTGGGCTCCGTGCAGTGTCTGGATCTGGTTTTGTGAGCCTCAGCAGTGTGTGTCCTTCAGCTTGCAATGTAGATTTGTCCATGGTCTTTGGTGATGAGAAATCATTGGGGAGAGAGGGAAAGGACAATTCCAAATATAAAGCGTATGTTTTTGCTTCCTGCTTATAGTGTCTCTGAGGCATTTTAATCCATTTTTGTATGGTGATGTGTTATAGGAATTGGTTTTTAACTGCTATTCATTATGTTGATTATTTTATATGTATATAATTTGATACACTGGACTGATTTATTACATATTAAGACTACTTCAAGGCTTTACCTTGAAAATCATTCTCAGACCTCTTCAATGAAACTGTTCCTTAATAAAACTATTTCATCCTAAACAATAACACAATGTAACAAAATGAATTTTTCGTGTTTTTAATTGCTTTTGAATTGAGATTCTGCAGAGCTCAATTTAAATTTTAAACCCTGCATCAGTTATTATCTGAGACATTGCAGGGCACTGAGAGAGGAGTAGCACTGTCACGATCCACAAGTCAAAGCTTTAACTTTGTAGAGCACATTTTTTGTTTGCACATAACCAAAAAAAATGTTCTAAATCAAAAGTTATGGCGTTTACTTCTTGGAAGTGGATTTTGAGCACTTCTCTGAACCTGGGAAGTTTTTAGTAAGGAACAAAGGACCCCATCCCTCCTCCCCTACTCAACATGAAAGCCAAAGACACGACTCAAATTGGCCAAATTAATTTTTAAATTAGAATACATTCCCATTCAGACCTTAATTTAATTTTACGTGTACTCTGTAAGAAAGAGACAGTCAAGTTATCCTGGTCATTTTGTCTGACATGATTCTTGGCTTTGCTTAAATTATTGATTATAGCAAGGGGAGGGGCTTTGCAATGAGAACAGTGCTCTCACTAATAGAAGCCTTTCACTAAATCAATTCCTACCATTCCTGCAATGCACCTTCAGGAAGTCTACAGCCTAAAGGAGGTTTACAGCCTTAAGAAGAATTTTGTCTTTGAAGAGAGGATCTTTGCTTTACATTTTTTTAATCTTTTCATATTTATATAGGCAGCTGGAGAGAAAAAAATCAACATAAATATRTTTCCGGGGACTGATCTGCAGGATGAGGGGCTGTTCTGGTTCAAAGTTGAACTGATTAAATCTTGATTTGATTGTCATCTAAAAGCTTGTGGGCTGAAAGTACTGTTTCAAAAGCTTGTCTCCTAAGCAGAATCAGTCAGAAAATACATCAATGTCTTGCAAGCTGGAATGAATTCAGTGGAGGATGCAGTATATGCACACACTGCTGAAATCCATGTATAGCCATCTCTCTTATTTTTTCCTGGCTTATTAGAAAATGCAGTCATTTATATGATCAACATGTGGTGTTTTCTCTGTTACATTTACTGGCAGTTGAATGAGGGTGGCTTCTCTTCCCTCCCATCCAAAGCACCATTCCTCGTTCGACTAATTAAGTGAGTGTCTGTTTAAACACAGCAGTGTATTTTCTTATATTTGAGTTGGAGATGCTACACAGAAGGAGAATATGAAGCTGTTGGGATGTGTATATAACAAACTTTAAGGATGCTGGTAACAGATCAGTACATGTTGAATTATACAGGAGCATCTAGTAACTGTAAGTAACAATTCTATTTTACTTTTTCATAGCACTGGTCAACAATGTCACTTAGGCCTGGATGCTGAATGCAATTATTTTATCTGTTAATAAAAATTCTACCCAGTGGAAGATCAGCTGGTATCTGACAGTTTAGGTTGCAGCAGTATCTTCCTGAATGCTCATTATTTCAGAGGTGAATTGACAAGTGATGTTTTATACTTGTGATCCATAGAGCTTGAGGATCTTTACATAAATTTAAAATACATTAAAAACCAGACTTCCAATTTCTCTTTCACACGTGACAAATTCTTCTCCTGTATTTTTCTTGTAGTCAAAAGGAAGAAAAAAATGTCTCTAAACAGTGTAATAGTGGTACTCCTAGTCATTCCCTAAAGTTCAAGGTAAAGGAACTTTTGCCATACTGAGTGTGGGTTTGGGAGTTAGAAAGATGAGATAGTTTATAGCCAATACTGAATTGGGAGCTGCCAAAGAATGTTGAGTAATATATTTGATTTTATTTTTGTCCTTCTTGACAGTTTTAAATAAATCAATTTGTTGAGGTAGAAAAAGGATGTCTTATTAGAAAGCTGACTCACACAAAACCTTTACACAACTTTTTCTCTTCATTACAGGGGAACTGTAATTAAATAGCACAACTGTATTTGCTCCTTACAGAAACAAACTAATAAAAAGAAATAGTTTAGTTTGGCTTTTGTAAAATTGTTTGTAATTTAGTTCACTTTTTTCTTTTTTGGATAAGCTAGCATTGTTTGTCACACTCCAATTCTAGCAGAATTTCAAGATAACATTTGGTGTTAAATTACCTTATTTTTGTTTTGTGCTTAACCTAAAGCAAAATAATGCGTTGCCCTTTTTTGCCCATGGAAGCTGTCAGTGGATCAACTAAGAAACTTTGTAGTCTCCTAACTGCTTAATTTCCTTTGGTTAATTGTGCTGAAACATAACCCGTGCTTTTTGTAACAAAGATATCTGAAAAGTAGGAAGATGACGTCAGAACAACAGGGATTTCAGGGCTAAGCTTCCACTGGCATGGAAGAGGAAGTTTTTTTCCTGCTAAAATGGGTGTGTTAGGCTTTGTAAAATTATATTGCCTATGTGTATTCAGGTTTAGTACAGGAAATAAGACTTTTATGCAACATCAAAATTAATGTATGATCATTAACAGAAGATTTGTCTTCTATAGTTCTCTTGATTTTATGTCCCAGGTGAATTCTCTCGTTCAGAACTATACTCCAGAAGTTTTTTTTAATCCTACAGTTACATGACAGGGAAAATGCAGCATCTTAAAAGAAGCTGCCTCAGGAATAGGGGGACAGTGGAAGTTCCCCCATTCTCTGTTCCTCCCACTGGCTTCTGTCCACATCCACTTAAAGTATCAAAAAGCTGGTCCAGAAAACAGTGGGGCATGGTCCAGTGTACTCAACGCTTCCAGAGGAAATCGCCTTTTTTGGTGGACAGGTTTCTCTGGCTTGAGGGAGCCTGTTGTTAASCTGGGACAAGCTTCAGCTCTTCCAAGATAAAACCAGCTGAGTAGTGRCTCTACTTAGTTGTGGTTTTCCAGGAATGTTGCAGAAGAGTGGGTTTTCTCTCTGCCAGAAGTAAGTGGAGATGTTATCTATGTGTTCAACCAATATTTGAGGTTCACTGCTTCCAAATTTTGTTAACATCAGTACAAAACTGTCGGCCAGTATTTAAACAAAAACACAGGCAAAATGTACTGATTTAGAAGTAGCACTCCCTGCAGACCACACTTAAAAATACTGTAATAATTATTACTGGTTGTATTTTAAGTATTCAAGTGTACAACTAAAGCTGTATTGTGGGTGGAGGAATAAATCTAGTATTTGCATAGAGACCTCTTTTGTTTTCCTCTGCAAAGCACCCCATCTGCAGACAGGGCAAATGGACAGATSCAGCGTTGGAAGTAGAAGGGAAGGTGAGGGAGTTTTCACATGTTGCTCCTTTATTAGTAATACATCTAATTTTACATCCTCATTTTCATTGCACAGGAATATTTATAGATATGATGCATTTATGAAGGCTAAAGTAAAGATGAATAACTTMTTCAATCTATGCCAGTAAACCAATTAAAAACAAAAAGAAAACAAACATAAATTCTTCTTAGAACTAATACACCTTGTCCCCAAATGGGAGTTTAAAAACAATGTGTATTCAAAAGCAAGAATAGATTTCAGGTCATTGTTTATGTTTTTAGGGTTACACTTTCATTTTAATTTTGTTTTTTCAGCTTTTACCTTTTTTTGAGAGGGAAACTTGGATGAATCTATGGGTTGTAATGAGAGGTTTTTTGAATATTTGTTGATTTGGGGTTTTTTTTAAGTGGACAAACTGCAATTTTCCCACTGATTCCAGGAGGCAGGGAGACAAATGGTTCCAGATGTCACAAGACACAAAGTCATAAAAATTTCTGTCAAAAATGCTGAAGAGAAGTGTGAGTTCACAAGAGTTGTGTTTCATTTTTTCAGTGTTTTAAAAGTAAACTTTTTGAAAGAAATGAACCTTGCAGCTTGAATTCTGCAGTAATGAGCAAATCAACTACCTCATTTGGTAAAACACTAAAGCTCTTTTGGTGGATGTGGTTTTATGACTTGCTGAGGAGTAAGGTGGTGGTCAAAGTTTAAAAGAGAGAGAAAACTGGTTTTTCCTTCTGGTAACATTACTGTAAAAGGGTCAGTGTAAAGACCACCAGATTGGGTTGTTTTGACTTTTGGTTTATTGTTTTTCAGATGCTAGGTCAGTATTGTGTGTTTGCTTGGCCGCAGTTTTATCTGGGCTAATCCTGTTTTCAGGTGGCAGGATTCACTGAGAATTTATCAATGCATAAACTGAATTTCTGGCTAACATCTTGCTTACAGTATGTTGCTGTCATCTCTCCTTTCTACTTCTGAAATTTTCTGGAATGCAAATAATATCAGGACAGCGAGACCGTAAACCCTGACTGACAGAAGAGCTTTTTTGAACTGCAGTAATTGTCATGTGTAAAAGCATGTAGTGTAAGCAGTGCTAATTCCCTCTCCCCAGCAGTGTCTCTGCACTAATCACCAGACAGATCTGCTGTTGCTTAACTGCTCCTCAGTAGTTCAGCTATGTTCACCTTTCCTTATTCATACAGATATTTAAGACCAACTGTTCTATTTGCCTCTAAGTAAATTTATATTTGTTAAATGGTGATGCATAATTTGCTATAAAAGTAGTAAAATCTTCCTTTTGGATGCATGTTAGTATGTATTGGAAGGGGACAAGTGTGGAAAGATAATAATATTCAGTCCCATTACACCTGCATTTCTATTGTCATATGAGATTGTTCTGTATCTCAGGGTAGGAAAGTACCTTTGTATTTATGAAAAGAAACTTATTGTGTATTTTCCTTCTAGGAATATAGATCTATATTTATATATAAATCCCTTAGAGGAAGCTTGGATATAATGGTTTGTGAATTCTCACATCAGATGAGGCTTTTTAACCTGATCCAATATAACTACTGTGGTAACTTTGATAAAAGTCCTTCAATTATGTTGTTAGTTCCACTATTTCCATTGTAAGTACAGTAAATATATTACATATAAATGTATATGTAATATAATACTTGGAAGGCAGAGCTTTTACAAGAGTTACAGTGGTTACAGTTCCATATTGTACATAACCAAATGACCCTATATAGCAGAGCTTAGGTTCATGGAGTTCTTTATGGGTTGCTTCTCTGACAGGGGTCAGTGGCAGAAACTTATGGCCCTCCCCCTCTCTTTTCCCCTTTCAGTAATTGATAGTTTCAGGACTTTTAGACTTGGTATGTCATTTATGTTATCTTCTTTAATTGCCCTTGATAGACTTTTCTAACATTAATTTGCTTAATCATTTTTTTCTCATTTGTATTTCTGGCATCCACAACATCCTGTGACCATGAGCTCCATAATCAAATTTATATATTATATGAAAAAGTATTTCCTTTTGTTATAAAATTGCTCTCCAATAATTTCATTAGATGCCTCTTGCTTTTCTGTTTTAGGAAGCAGTAAATAACAGTGAATGATGATTTCCTTTCCATCCTTGCCTTCTTCCTACTATTCATGATTTTACAGATTTCTCTGACATCCTCCCCTCCTCCCTGTCATATATTCTCCAAGCTGGAGAGCCCTACTTTACTCAGTGTCTCTTCCTGCAGAGAGATTTTTATCTGTCTGTCTTTTCTAATTCTGCTACATCTATTTTTATAGTAGGGCATATGAAGTGCATGCACTAGTCCTGTGATAGTTCAATCCTACATTAAAACTATACATGAAGAGTTTTATCTTGATCTTGGTTCCTAAAGTATAATTTTTTCAACTGCCAGTCAGTGCTAAATGCTACCTTAAAAATCTTTGTGACCTTGATCCTTCCAGAATGACAAAAGACAATTAATTACCTGCTGTTGTATGTGAGGATTTGAAGTAAGAGAAGAGTAACATTAAAGGAACTTGTAAGAACTTGATAAAAAAAGACGAGATGGGTGTCTTTGTCCATTGAAGAAAATGAGAAGGTGAAGGTTGTGCATTGAAACACAGCTCTTGAAACTGTGTGTATCTTAATCCTGTAGGATCTGCACTCTTGTTTTTGCTCAGCAACAAAGGTGAATTGAAATCCAGAAAGGGTACTCTTCTCATCCTACATAACTGGTTTTGCAACTTTCCAAAACCTCCTGCAGTCCTCTGGCATGTCCACAAATTATAAGCTTTCCACCAAAGATTAGCTGCTGGGGGGAAGGATCGTTCTGTTGCTTGTGCATCTCTTGTTTTACTGTTTGTGGCAACATGTGAGGACAATCAGCTGTTTGTGATGACAAACGTCTGTGAGATTTTTTTAACACCAGGTCTTCTCCACAGTGCTTATAGAGCTCAGTGGCTTGTGGTTTATCATACACTGGAGATTTTGTCTATTGTTTTCTTGGGCTTTGGCATATTTTTATTCTTACCAAGCAGGTGTTTGTGTTTAGGGGTATGCTATCTCTGGGTTCACAATAAAAAAACTTCTCAAGTTGTGCTCTGGGCATATGCATCTTTAAGGGAAGTTTATCGTCGTTTCCAAAGCCTCCATTTTGCTAATGGGCTTTGAATGGAAGGTGGAACTAATTGCAAGTGAAACTGTGTTGTGGTTCTGTGGAATTTTAAAATTAATCCATTCATTTTTCTCTTTCGAATGCTGACTGGCATAGGACTCTAGTTGTTGTGTATTGAGTTTGTTCCTGGCTACTGTTTGCTAACATAGACTTACGAGGGTGATTTAGGCCACAGTTATTTTTTTCTGAATTTTCTTCTAATTCTTGCTAGTGCTTTTATCAGAGATACCATTTGTATCTTCTTAAATGCAGATTTTTAAGTCTAGCTTCAATTACATACATTAATCCACTCAATGAAAAAAACAGAATTTTAGTCCTGGAGAGCCACAAAGTAGATATGAGAATGAAAATACTGGTATTTCTAATGCTAGATGGATGCTTTCAAAGATAATTAACATCTTTGAGATTTCTTAATACCAGAAGGTATTTGGACAGTATGACTAAAGATGTAACAAAAAACTGATATACCAATGTAGTGATGTGAAGTACTTGAGTAAACTGCAGGGCTAAGATTCCCCTGTGTGCTATCAGCATGCTTCCCTCTCCCACAGCAGGTGAAGCACAGCCAGCTCCTGGAGCTTCCATCTGCTGTCAGAAGCCCCCATTCATGAAGCCTTCCTCCTGTAGATGCTCTACATTGCACTTCATGGATGGCTCTATGCATTGTGCAGGAAAAGGCTTAGTTCAGCTGAAGCAAAATTACTTTTGAAAAGGTTAAAGTTGTTGGCTGTTGGCTTTCTTTTTTATAAAAAGTCGGCAAGCTTGAGGCTGGGAGGTGGAGGTTGAGTTCACTGTGTTACAAGCCCTCAGCATGGGCTGGAGCTGCCCAAGGCGCCCAGGCTTCCCCCTCAGTGTCTCTGACTGCAGGCAGGCCATGGGGCCAATGTGCTGCTTCCGAGGCTTGTGCAGAACTTCAAGCTTCTGCATCTCTAGGTGGATTTTCCCCGTACTACGCTTTCCCATCCCTTCAGTACTGTAGCAAAATGAAATTAATTTGCAGATGGGGAAATATTAGGTCTTTGACTTCTATGTTGGAAAAAACCAGGAGCCTTCAGTTTGCTCTCTAATGCACATTTCACTACAGCTTTAAAGTGGCAAATGAATCCATTATATAGATTGTTAGAAGTCACATTCCAGCTTTCACTGATAGTACTAAATTGACCAAGTTTTGCCATACAGAAGGAGCAGCCCATACTGCAGGATGAGGGTGGAAGGGGATTCTGATGTGTAGTCACACTGGAGCACAGTGGCTGATCTCTGTGCACTGTGTTTGTCTGGTGCTTGGTGCAGGGAGCCTGCACAGACCTGGAGACTGGCCATGACTCCAGGGAGTTATTTAGTGCATCTCAGACCTCTTCTACACCCCCCTGACTTTGTTTAAAACAGGGCTTGCACTCTCCTGCCTCACAAGGTTGGTGTGAGGATAAAGCAGCCGTTTTCATGGCATCCTAGAGCCTCTGCTACAGTGTGTGAGCTGAAGGATGAGCAGAGCTTGGGTATGAGAAAGGAAATTACTGTTCTCGCTAACTTAGCTTTTTTTTGTGAAGTAAAACATTTAATTTCAGACAGTAGATCCATTGTAATTCAGTTTTATGTTCTGTTTTCACTGAATCATGAAATTCAGAAAAAGTTTTTCCAATATATTTGCACAGTGCTCTAAATGAAGGAAAAGCAGATTTGGTCAAGCCACCAGCTGAATTGTATGTCTCTGCCATTGGGCAACTTCACTTGCTTTTAATTAGCCTTTCATATGCACAAAACCACTAATGAGCGCATCCCTAAAATTTCTGAGTATATCAATATATTTATGCAGGATATTCTCCAGAGAAGTGAAGTCCTTTCTCTCCATTGACTCCTGAAGTCAGTAGGGCTCGTTATATTTTAGATTAAGAAAATGACCTTTGCCCAGTACCTGGCTTATAATGCAAATATTTTTGTGCAGTTTCTTTTCTAAAACAGACAAACAAAATGGTGACTGCTAGTCAGATTCTTTCTTCCATACTCTGTCTTACTACTTGTGTCAGTCAGATTCTTGTGGCACTCACTCACATTGCCAATCCTCAATTTAAACTATTGAGGATACAATAGAAATAGAACAGAGAGGATAGAAAGCTATTCCTCTGTTCAGACAAATGGGATTAAGAGTGTGGAGTCCAACCTTGTACCATTGTTTGTACCAGGGATTAATGGCAGGTGTATTGGAGGGATTCAGATCTATTCATCTGTCTTTCATGGCTTCCAGGTAAGAAGCACTAGCTACTAGCAGAAGGTGTAAAGGAGATGGGAACCACTTGTGTCTTCAGCCAGTCCCAGTAAAATGGAGAGCTACTGGCTGGGAGATACTGAAATCCATCTGAAGTTTGGAAAACAAGAGTGTTAGTTGTAAGCAAAGCACTGTGGTGCAGGCGTTCCTTTGTGGAGTGAAGCTGTTGAGGTGGCCCTACTGCCATATGCCAGACACTGGCACACCATCCCTCCTGCTCTGCAGGCATCCTGTGTCTTGAAGTCAGAAGGACATCTGTGTTTAACTTAAATACCTTTTGTGTCAGTGTTATAGACTGAACCTTTCTGTTTTGTGTGAAAATTGCTGTCTATGTTTGTTCATTGCCCAAAATTATTGGTTTGTTCTGTGGATGGTTTGGCACTAGCATACCAGTTCCCTTTGGGCAGACAGGAGAATCAGACTCTTTATTTTCAGAGAGAAATACACAAATCCAGAGCTGCTACCAATGTGTTCCCAGGTTTTCTGCCAAATGCTTGGCTGCTGCTGTTGTGACAGATGACTTTGAAGGGAAGGAAGGCTGGACTCCATGCATGTGCCCATTGCTCTCCCTTGGTGTGCTGCGCAGGTGCCTGCTGATCAGTGGGACAGTGTGTGCACAGGCTTTGCTCTGTCACTCTAGCAGTCCCTTGGGTGGGGGGGTCATTTAATTCTTCCTCTTTAGACCAAACCAAACCCTGCTTCTAAAACAAGATGAAGTAGTTAAATATGTTATGAACCCAGAACATGGGATCATATGCTGCAGTTCTGCTCTCTGTGGGGAAAGGCATGGGAAGAAAAGATTCTATGCAGGAAAAAAAAAAACAACCAGAAAAGCAGATGCAGATTGCTGCTGGGCTGATTTAGCCCTGAAAGCTGACTTGCAATACCATTTTTAGTAATTTTCCAATAATGATAACCAAAATACTCTTGAATAGCTCCTGATGAACTATTTGCTGCTCAGAGTCCTTTGAGATGAGGAGGCCCTTTAGGTCACAATCACACAATGCACAGTGGATTTAGACCAATGTAGAGGTATACAGTCTGCTGTGTTTTGGACTACTCTTTAAGTAAAAGCTTTTGCCATCTAGTGGAAGGAATAGAGAACTAGTATTTCAAATCAGCTAGAAACTCAGTTATACTGGTTGTATTCTTTATTGTGAGGGTGAGAGCACTGGAATAGGCTGCCCAGAGAGTTTGTGGAGTCTGCTTCTCTGGAGATATTCTAAACCCACCTGGATGCAATCCTGTGTGACCTGCTCTAGRTGTACCTGCTTTAGCAGGGGGGTTGGACAAGATGATCTCCAGAAGTCTCTTCCAACCCCAACCATTCTATGGTGACATGCAAAAGGTATTTATAAGCAGTAGATCACTCACTAGAACAGTAGCATATTATTCTGACTGCTTTGAAAATTATCTGGTAGAAAGCTTCTAAGGTATTGGTGCACTTTGTTTGGACACTGTCTCATTTAAGCACCAAGTTGGTGGAAAGGGCATTCATTTATATGCTGCCCTCACTTGTTTGGGATTCTTTTTCATTCCACCCCAGATGTCACCTGCTTATTTTTTCCTGGATCTTAGGTTGGCCAATATGCTTTGAATTCTGTTGTGGCTTGTTTCCTCCCACCAGTGAGATGGGGAAGAGAGCTGGAAGAGCAAGAATGAGAAGAAGTCATGACTCATGGTAAAGAAAGCTTAGTAAGTGAAGAAAGAAATAATCATCTATAAAAAGTGATGCAAACACTAGCACTAGCAGGCCAATGCCTAGCATGTCTGCTTGAGCCTGAGAGCAGAGATGGTCTTGGGCCTATGCAAGCTCTGCTTAGCATTAACTAAACCACTGGTGTATTTCCAGCACTTGTTTTAGTTACAAATAAAATGTGCAGTACATTACAGGCTGCTAAGGAAAAAATTAGACCAATTCCATCCAGACCCAKTAGATCTTCTTAGTTGCCTAGCTCTCCTCATTAGCTCTGCTAATGTCCATCAGCACCCTAATCAAGAGATTGATCTCTTGTCACACAGTAATGTTTGTGGAAGAGCCAGAGGATGTGTCTCCAGTACAGYGCTTTTCAGGTAGCAATTCATCAGCTTTTGCTCAAACTGACATGATCCTTCCCACATGTCTATAATTTCATGTTTTTGCCACTGCTTCACCTGGCTAAGCAGCCACCCTCCTCCAGCTGGGACAGAGGCTGACTTCTTCCTGGTCCATCTGTTGCCACATCAGCTCTCTTGACRCAGAAATTCATGTCACCTTCAAGTCTTTCCTTCTTACTTTACCAGACTCTGCTTGTTTTGTTGATAAATATTTTTGGTTGGCAAACAGGCTCTTGTATTTACCTATTTTTTGCTCATTTTCCAGGAAGGAACATATAGACCTTTCCTCACAGTCTTACTGCAGTACTTTTTCCTGCTGCTGCTGCTGTTCATATCAATTCCTGTAAACACCAGCTGTGGTGCTGGCTTCTCACAGCTTCACCTCTGCCCCTCAGGCTGTACTGCCCCTGAGCAGACAACTTGGAGGAGGCCCAAAATTCTCCCATTTAAGCAGGACAGCTAGTATCATCCATCACCCTCATCCACAGCTGTCATCAGCAGTYCTTCAGAGTCCCTCTGCTGAAGTCACTTGCCTTTGTTTTCTTTGGTAGTTGTGCTGGTATTGTGGTCCTTATATCAGCAGCTTGGGTTTTGGTTGTTGAAAGGGAAAATAAGCCAAGACAGCAAAACAAGTGGGTTTAGTTGTGGTCTCTGGATTTTTTTCCTGAATGTTGACAAATCTGCTTTCTTCTCCTTTCCTTTAGATTAGTCATCTCTGCTTGAATGCTTCTGCTTGTAGTAACTCATTTATACAGCCAGACAAAGATTGCATCTCATGAAAAAGAAAAATAGTACAGGCAATTCATCCCAAACTTCCTTAGGATTTTTACAAAGTCAGTCTTTTCTGATTATGGTTGATTTTACAGTTGATCAAAACAGCAAATCATTTTGGCACAGATTGAGTTTGGTTACATGTATGCCAGTAAATCCCACATTTCAGCATGTTTTCCTGGAAAGTGTTAGAGAATCTTCCTCTCCCCAAGTGCATGTGACTGGTGGCTGGTTCAGCAAYTCGGCAAGGAGGATGACAGAGTTGCCATGACAACCAGTTTCATGCTGTGAGCAGAGATGGTGACAAAGGACCAGCTTCTGGCTGGTTATCACTCCTCATTTAGTAACATTCCCCAAATTAGGCAGACTTGTCTGATTTATGATTATTTGACCTGTTGACTTGTATTTGTGCTGCATTTGTTGCCAAGATAGCATTCATGCTTCTTGCAGTGGTGCTTAGGTGAGGCTGCCTGCTGGCCATCACTGGTGTGAATCATCTGAGTAGGTGAAGCTGTTGATTTTGCTGTAGTGCATAAAAAGTGAGAGGTTATCTTTGGGGACTTCTTTTCATTAAAACGGAACAATTTAAACTTGCGCATTGAACAATCTGCAGGAAAAAGATGGGATAAAAATGTACATGACCTGTGTTCTTTCTATTGTGCTATTGAATGGAGGGTGCTCCTTGAATTTCACTTGCCCTCAGCCATTAATACAAAGTCTTCTCCCTTCAGTGCCTGACTTGATCATCAGTGTGTGTGTGGGGTGGGGGAATATGCTTCCCTTAGGATGAAATCCTGGATCTGCTGAAGTCATTGGCATCTCTTCAAAAAGACTGAGTTTCTCTGGCCTTCTTTTCCTTTCGTTTTGCTTTTATTTAGATGCTGAACACTGAAGTGAAACATTTTCATTTCAAGATTTTGGTATTTCAGAAAAAAACCCCCACAATACTTTCTCCCACCTTTTTTGTTTTATTAAAACCTTTTAATCCTCCTGTCTTCCCAGTTCCTTTTTGTGCTTCCCCTTGGTTGTCTAGAGGGACAGGATCTGTAATACACATGTGGTATGGTGGGCCAGCTCTTCATCCTGCTTCAGCCCAGCTATGAAGACAGACATCAGATATGAAGCTAGTGATTTCCCACTGGTGGCCAAACACTAGAACAACATGTGGGATGCTGTTGCTGGCCCATTCTCTGCAATTTTTTACATAGAAAGCTTTGATGCAGGTCTCTTATTACAAACAAGGTGCTTTTCAGTTTGAATTCTTCATTTATATTGTGCATCCACTGCTGGAAAGTGAGCAGTGGAGGCCAGAGATTTCAGAAGTGACTTTACAGATTATTTATTATTGGCCAGATTATTTTTTTTACATTTGGAAAACACTGAAAGTGTTCCTATTTGTACCAACATGCTTCCAGCCTGGACAATGAACACTCCTTTTCAGTTAATTTTTTTACTCTGGAAGTAAAAACTGGCAATCAATCAGTCTCGATCAAATCCGGTGTTGAGATGGTGTCCCTTTTCTTCAGAGGATCTTAACAGAAGAAAAATTGTTTCAAAATCATCATAAGAATTGAGGTAGCTAAGCTAGAAATACAAAACAAAAAAGAGATATCTCATCTTTATCTCTGTACAGTGTGGGTATTTTATTACTTAACCTATTTAGATAGTGTAGATCAAGTGTTTGCGAGTATTGTTGAGCTTTGCAGACAAGCAGTCTCACTTGGGCATTCTGCTCCCATGCAGTGAAATAAGACCTCTTTAAGCTAGAAAGATTGACTGAAAGTCTAATGCTTCCACTAACTTCACCAGAGCTGCACATGCATTAGCCAGAGGCTGTGCACTCACATCTGCTGCATTGCTTCCAAGGAGACAAAATGAGATCCTTCTGTTGAAACAAATCCCTGGAAAAGCAAAGCATATGTCCTTTGAATGATGCAATGATACCTCTCAGATTTCCCTGAATACATTTTCTGTCATAGTATGACTCTACCTTGCTGCTGTCTCCCAATTTTCAAAAAATGTGAGTTTAGCATGTGAAATAACAGTCAAAATGCCCTTTGGGGCTGCATTTCCTCTTACTCAAGAGTACTCTTTTTGTCCATAAATTAGTGCCCTAGCCATGCTGATTGGTGGGATTCATTTTCACCTGAAGAAGAGATGCATGTGCAAAATACAGGCCTGTTTTTCTAAGTACCACTCCCACTTCAATACAAAATTTCTTGTTTTAGACATGTTGCCTTACTTAAGAGTATTTTCTTCAGGAAGGAAGTTTGCTTGGCCGTCAGTAAACCAAGTTCCCTCATGCACAAGGACCTAAGAGGCATCAACTCTCTGTCCCCACACCTTGCTTATCATCACCACCAAGCTCTCTTGGAAGTGGAGATGACACCCAGCTGCTGTGCAATGAAAATTGCACTGTTTGAAATGTCATGCCATTAAATGGGGTCTTTCAAATTCAGATGGAAATTATTTTACTACCTGTAATTCCACATTCAAACAGAGTAAAGCCACTGATGTCCTGATATGCTGTAGCAGGTCTCTGATGCCTCAAGCACATTTGTCTGTCTTGTTAGATTCTGTATGTTGATGCTTACTTTGTTGTCTTTCTTTGTGCTGGTATCTCTAGTGACACTGCATTGCCTTTGCCCTGCACCCTGAGTGCTTCCATCTGTTAGAACAGCCAGTGCACTAGGGAGGCTCTCCAGGTCATGCTAGTGGGAAACCTCAGCCTGTGGAAAGGTTATCCCAGCAGTCTGCCTTTCTGCAGCATGGGCTCACACACACATAGGTTTGGTTTGGGTTTTTTTTTYCAAGCAGRTTTGCATTGCAAACATGAGGCTGGTGTTTCAGGATGAACACATCCTCTGGTGCTGTTCTGTTCAGCTGTGTTTATCAGATGGTCTGAGGCCAGTCCCTTTGCCTGAGGAGCACCTGCACACAGACATGAATCAGTCATTTGGTGTGAGAAATGCTGCTCTTTGGAAGTCCTGAGCTATGTTAATTGAAAATTAATCTAATTCCTGTTTTATTTCTCAACATATGAAAACAGATTTTGGTGTATTTATTTTTGCTAATGGATAAATTTTCAAAATAAATCAGTATTATTCAGCTAAGTGGTATTTCCTTATCCCAGATATTTTACATTATTTCTTTCCAACTGCTTGTTCACATACGAGATAATTTCTTGTCTTGTAACTAATTTTTGCAGAAATGTTAGTCCCTGGGTTAAAAATTTTATTTCTGCTGTCAGTTTTGTCTGCTTTTACTTCAAAGTAATTCCAGTTTAGGTCTTTCTGGTACTGCATGCCGTTGAACAATAAATAACAGTATGTTGGTTCCTCTGCATCTTTGGTTGATTAGTTTGAAATTAGCAGTTTAATGCAACCATAGCTTAACACTTTGCTGCCTGTATGTTTGAGTAGCTGTGTATACATCCATAGGTATGCATAGCAAGGACAGAAGCTGTGCATAAACTTTTAACTTAAACTGGACTTGCAGATGTTGCACACATACCTCATTGTGATGTTTAGATATTTGATCACATTACTCCTTGCATGATGTGGCTCAAATTGTGGAAAGTGTTTTGCATTTATTTGCCATTTGTGTGGTTGAGAAGAGTGCAGTCGATTTATTCAGTTGGGAAGCTAAAGTGGGCAAGGTTGAAGATTAATAGGCTTTAAAACATATAAGACCTTAGAGTCAGGAACTACATGCTTGAATGCCATAGAGACCACAACAGGAGATATTTAAAAGCAAATGTTTAGAATTCTTGTGAACTTCTGGAACTGATTATGGTAATGTTGCTGATTTTGGATTTGGGTTGTAGGTGAGGTTTTTTATTACATTTGAGTGTAATGGTACTGTTTAGCATTTCTTCTGCAGAACTTGCTTAGATTAGTCCTCAAATGGTAAATTAGTAATTTAAGAACTTTTTAAATGACTATGGGGGAGAAATAGTCTGGTTTGTACCTTGGAGTGTAAGACTTATTTCAAGTTAACATGACATTTGTGTGTCTGTTTGTGTGAATGTGCATAAATTTGGGTAGCAGAAATGAGAGAGACTCAGAGAAAAAGCAACCATAATAAAATACCTAGTAGAAGGCTTGAAGGATAGACTAACAAGGAACTTTTAATTCCAAAAAGGGATTAAGGGGAGCAGTATGACAAGAGGTTGTTCATCTGTCATGTTACATTGAGTCTCCATAATTTGATGTTTTTCTGGTGTTCATTTGCCCAGGAACTGTAAAACAGCACTACCGGGTATGCAGACCCATGGGAGAACTGTTTGTGTCTTTGTGTGATTTTTTTTTTTCCTGTTCTCAGCAGATATATGGAGTGATCATTCATTTCAGACAGACCCAGACTTACCACCTGGTTGGAAAAAAATAAATGACATTGCTGGGATCTACTACTGGCACATACCAACAGGAACAACTCAATGGCAGCGTCCTGTGTCCATCCCAACAGATCTCCAGGGCTCAAGAAAAGGATCACTTGGTTCCATTACTCCATCTCCTACTCCAGAAACTGAGGTAACTTGCTGTGTCTTCTTGTGGGCTACACACTGTAAGGAAAATTGAAATAACCTTTTGAACTTGCAGGTTTATCTGATAGCTAAGCTGGCCTGATAATGTCCCAAAGTGTAGCTACTTGTTGATAATACCTCGTAAGTATCGATATTCATTTTATAATGGTGGTGCCTGTCGAAACCCTAAGCTTTGGATGTGTAGGATGAAATCAGACATGTCTCTGATAAACTGGACAGGCAGTGCCTGATGAGTGTGAAAGTTTGGCAGTTCTGAAGCATTGCTGCATTGTATGGTTACAGGATACATACAATTTTTGCACATGATAGAAGACTTCTGGCTGGGCCCTTTGTTTGCATCTTCTTTTTGGCTCTTTTGGCAGGAGTATCACAAAAGACATATCAGTCTTCATTTGAGACACTAGTTCCTTTACAGGGTAGTTTCTATTGAATAAACATGTAGTGTTCTCAGGTGTAAGTCTCTGTACATCCTGCCAGTACCAAATATCTGTCAGGCTTTTGCTAGAAGCAGAGAGATGCACTCTGCCCTCCACATGTGCTGAAAGAGCACATAGTACTGCCTTTTAAAATAAAGCTTCCAGGCACAGTCCAAGGGGTTGTTTGGTGTCATGTAAATAGAAAAGTAAAATCAATTCTCATAAAGAAGAGTATGCTTCAAAAAATACAATCACTTTGTTTTAGTATGCTGGGAAGACTTCTATGGAAATAAATACTACTATTAGATAATGTTGATTTTAAACTATTTTTATACTGAATTTTCAGAAAAATGTCCACAGCTCTGTCAAGGGAAGTCTTTGTACTGGCTCTCAGTTTTGGATCAGGCAATCTCTAGGCATTTGGTTTTCTGGTTTTTAATTCATTTAGAGAGAACATTTTTTGATTTTGCTCATATATGCATCAAACTTACTTACATGGAAGTTAAGAGGAGTTAAGGACATTTAAATATATATTACCATCTTGACCCTAAAACTTTTATCCTGTGTAGGCTTAAATACATATAGTCTTGTTCATTATTTTAGAAAGGTTGTTGTCACATGTTCATAAATGCTACTCGTATGGTTTGCAAACTTGACCACAACATTTCAGTTATGGTTTACATCTGTCAAGCTCTCATACTGTGCACCAGGCATGCTGGAAATAATTTCTGAGAGGATTCATGGAGAAAGAACTGTGACTGTTACAGTTCTGGTAGAAAACAAGAAAAAATTCAGAAATGCTGAATGTAAAGGGCTGCACAAGCTTCTAGTATAAATTCCTGTAATGTACATGTGAAGGATATAACTTGATTATTATTATGTTTCTAGCTCTAGGATGTAGAGAATGGCACCTTAATTAGTAAATTAGAGATGGTTTTCTCAAAAACCCAGAAATCAGTATGGTTGGTAAATTGCAGAGGCACAAAAACGTATTTTCATTTGAAGCATTTTTCTACTTCTGTTTAAAGTGTCTTTACAATTAAAATTTCAGACCTGCTGGTATTGTATTATGTCTGTTTTTAACCTTTCATGATTGTTTGCTTTAAATGAAATATAGTTTGTGATTATGAATAATAATCATTAATTCTCAACAGCATCACCAGAGTAGAAAATGTATGAATTATAATAACACAGATTTTGATACAGTATAGTTGTATTAAGTAAGACGTACACATATGTGAGTACATAGTAGGCTCACCTAAGTTTTGATATGGCAGTTCTAATTCAGCAAGGAATTTGTTCCAGCAAAGACTTATGCATTGACAGTTCTATGGCAGCACCAAGATCATGTACTGTGCTGTCAAAGGTGATACAGAAATAAGCACATCCCCAAAATTCATATTAGTATGATATCATGTAGTTATTTTAATTGTAGAGATAGGCAAAAGCGTTTGCTTTTTGTCAGTTTCTGCATTCATTGATCAGCATCTTAGAGTTATTGAAGCAGTACTGGCTTTTTGACTCAGTGATCATTAAGATAGCATCCCAATAAAGTACCAGTCTTGGAGTATGGGAGCTCAAAACAAGAGCATGAATTGGGCTCAGGATTTTGTCCACTTCCAAATACCGAAACAGCTACAGAGGCTCCAGGCATGGCTGGAGTTATAGTGGGATCTGTTAGAAGAACTCCTGCATTTCTTGAAACCACAGATGCCAAGCTTTACTAAAAGGATGTGGAGGAAGAATCCTTTGTGGTTCAGCTGTTTCTGAACAGAACCCCAGTGCAGAGCAGTAAAAGAGAAATAAGTCATAGTGTGTGTTTGAGCTAGTAGTAATGAAATAATTTGACAGTGTCAGCTATCATGAATTTTTGGGTTTTAGTCTCTCTGCAGTTGGTACATGCCAGCACTGTATCATCTCCAAGTCACTGGCAGGCAGTATTTGTTTCAATTCCTGTTCCCTGCACTGCTGCATACCCAAGTGCTCCTCCTTTCCCTCCCTGGGAAAGAATAATGCAGGTGTCTGTGATAAGGTCAACCTGACACTTCACAGAAGATTGGGAATTCAGTCTAGACTGGGGGCTCCCAAATGCCTCTATCCCAGCACTGCCCCTGACAGCATCACTTGTGGTGGAGGGCTTCCCCCTCCAAGCTGGACCCATGTGTGGGCTGTGTGCTGCTGCTTCCCTCATTGCTGCTGGAAGCCTGTGCTTCAAGGGAATGGTTTAGGGCTGGTTTAGCTCATTCCCCCATGCTGAGTTTGTATTGCTTCATTCTGAAAATGCTGGGAGATACATAGGTTTTGGGCAGATAAAAGAGTATAATCTAGGATTGAGGACTGGCATGAGTATATTTGATATCTGAACCAATTGGCTCCTGTGAGTCCATAAAAATACTTTATCTAAGTCACATTTGTCTGTAAAACATCATGTGCCAGTCTTGAAATGGGTTTATTTGGGCTCTTTCAGATTATGAGTTTGTCAAACAAATATTTAGAAACACCATTTTCTCCACCCCCCCGAATAACACCTTTTTACCCCTTGTCTTGTTTCCTCCTTTTTTTCCTTAATTTTATTTTGTGTCCCTGTCTCTTAAATAATGTAATATACAGAAGCTTTGCTTTATTTGGTAGAATGTGGCTCACAGCTGAGGGCAGTCAACAAAGAACAGATCTATTCAGCCATTTTTATGTTGTAGCTCACTCTGGATATTTAGCATAAAGAAAAACAGTTATTACTGTTGAACAGAGAATTTAAAAAAAACAGCAGGGAGAAATGATGCTGTCATGCATAGAAATGGCAAAATGTTTTAAAAAGGAAAATAATGCGAAAATGTCTTACTTTTACATGAAGTGCAAGGCAATTTTTCTTTCACAAGATAATCAGTAAATTTCAATCCAAAGCAATTATGGGTTAAGCATCATGCAAAAATCCTGCTGATTTAACAAAAATGCTAATAAATGCTAAATATGAATAACCTGTAACATTCCTTCCCTTCCTCCCCCTCAAAAGCATAAAAAAGTATTTTGGTTTTACACAGCTGTTTGAATTTGACTTCGTTTTAGATCCCTCTTTTCTCTTGTGTGTTGTCAAATTACTTCCTTTTTGAATCCTTGTCTTTTGTAACATTCTTTTCCAAATTTTAGAAATTTTGCTGCCTCTTTCCCATTTCCTGTGCAGAGAAAAAGCTGTAGTGCTTAAGTCTCAATAAGAGCTTTTTTGAAATCATAGGAGAATTTGGTGGTGGAAGTTGTGTCTTCTTATAGCCTAACTCATCCCAGGTCTTGAACACCTCTAGAGGTTCTTTTGGTAGGTAACATAACCACCGGCAGCTGGTAACCAATGAGAAGGGGCTTGGGAGGAAAAGGTAACAACTCAATATATTCAAAGGCACAGGAGGAAAGGGTTACTCCTGGGAGTTGTTTCTCACAAAATAATTCCTTCAGTGGGGATATACTGAGAATGCTCCTGAGGTGAGAAGTCCACCCTGCAGATGAATGCTTTGGGCCATATTAGTGGGTACCACTTCACCTTGGGGCTGAGCTGGACAGCCCAGCAGAGCTCATCTTAGAAGGGGAATTAATTTCAGGATTTCTTGATTTGGTGAAGCTATAAAGAGGTGGCTCTGGGTCTCCCAGTAATCAAATCTCCTGGCTTTTATTGAGGACTGTGGGAATTCTCTCCAGGTGAGACAGAGGAGAGAGGCGCTCCAGCATCAGCTGTTCTTCTCAAGCTTTACAGAAAAGCCTGAGTCTCAGGTTGTTTAGTGCTAGACACACTGCTACTTGCTTGATTGTACCACTGAACACCTCTGAAAATCTTTGAGAAACTTGAATGGAAAAGGAGAGGGTGGGTGCTTTGTTTGGTTTGGAGTTGTTTTTTAAAAAAGCTGGTAGACTTTTGAAAACTACTTTTTCAGCAAGAAACCCCTGCATTCCTTACTTATCCTTCTTCCCTTCTTGCCCTTTTCTTGTGCTTTCTCACTAGAAATATTTGATTTTTACATAATGTGTATCTTACCCTTGTATATATTCTTTTTGTGTTTCAGTATTTCTTGTTCCAGTACCATTAGAGTCTTTTAACAGAAGTACCAATCACATGGAAATCCTAATGTTTCCCCTTAATTGTTGTTGATCAAAGGCTTTAGCAGCTGTGGCCAACATTCATATTCAGATTCATTTTGCTTGCTTTTAAGATCATAGTTAAAGAGTAATTTCATTGTCTGTTCCTAATTTATATTAACTTTCCTTGTTTCAATCATTTGTTTTGGTAAGTAACTGTTAGAGGCATGTCTTCTCTCCCCTTCCCTCCAAATGCCATGCTATAGTGGAGTAAGTAGTTAAAGTTTGAGGTGATCTGTTCCCTAACCCATCCTGTAAATATCAATGCTAACAACAGTGTCTTGTGTTTTTTTTCTTTTTCTTTTTTTTCTTTTTCTTTTTTTTTATCAATGTGCTTCTTCCTCTGTGAATAATTATGTGTCTAGAAACAGCCATGGAGTGATTTTGCTGTACTGAATGGGGGAAAGATTAATAGTGACATTTGGAAGGCAAGTATATTGTCAGATTTTAGAACCTTTACTACTATTACCCTTGTTTTTTTGCATGGCAGTGGCTGTTTTCCCCTTTTATTTTTCCATGAATGTCATTCATAACCTAGGCCAAAGTGAATGGGGGTTCTGCTAGGGATGTCTAGCTCACAAACATGCTGCCTTTTCTGTCTTTCCACTTGGAATGAATTCAGTCTAAACTAGCAGGGCAACTGCCATGATATAACAAATAAGATGCCTGCACTGAATGAAATGCAGCTTGAGAAATATATATATATATATCTGTATATGCATGCCTCTTTTCAACTTCAGCCAGAAATACTATCGCTTCTTTGCAGGAAGAATTTAATTTCCCTTTGAGATAAGAAATAACATGATGGTGTACTTAATACTATTATAATAGTATTGAAACTATACTAATAGCATTGCCTCTATCTCTAGGACCTGCATGCAGCCACTGTGAACCCAGACCCAAGTCTGAAGGAGTTTGAAGGAGCAACGTTACGCTATGCCTCTCTGAAGCTCAGGTACAATGACTGCAGGAGTCTCAGTGGAATGACCAACTCTCTTTTGTGTTGTGCTGTAATTTTCAAATGATTTTAAGACTGATTTTGTTTTGGTTTGGTTTTTTTTATGTCACAGAAATGGTCCACAATCTGATGATGATGATTCTTGTAGCATCAACAGTGATCCAGAAGCCAAGGTCTGTATACAATGGTATCACAATTAAAATSTAGCAGTTGTAAGCATAAACTTGCAAGGTGCAGAATGTCTCCTAAGTTTTGAAATTAAGTGTACCCCTCCTCTTGGCACAATGTGGATTGACCATGCAAGACTAATTCCATCAAAGGAGTTTGCAGACCTAAAGCTTCATTCGATTGGGTCAGGAAAGTGTGACTTATTTTGAAATCACGTAAGCCAGGAAATTGGATTTTATAGCTCAAGATTCCACTGGCCCACTGTAATAATAACTGTCCTCTTGCACAACTGAGTGTGTGTTTGAGAGAAGGCTCTGGTTTTTATTGTCTCTAGATAGTTTCCAGGGGCATTCAGTGACAGAATTTGCTCTTTATTTTCAAGTTTGTCCCTTTTTAAAGTGTTCTTCTTYTTTTATTTGTCTGCTTCAACTTACAGCTACTAACAAGGAAGTTACCTTTTAGAACAAGAAACTTCATTTTTTGGAAGAGAGAATGCATCCTACTGTGAAAATGCACGTCACAGACAAAAATTAGACCATTGTGTGACAAAGCACCACAATTAAAGCTTTCACTGTTGGAATCTAAGGGTTTTGAGGAGAAAGAAACAGCAGAAAGTTTTGTATGCTTGCATATCTGTCTCCAGATTTGCCTTGTTGATAGTTTTGCCTTTTGCTTGCATCCTTTATTAAGGGTGTATATGAATCCCTATAATTGAAAATACAAGTAATTTAAATGGGTATTTTGGCTGTGCCATACAGCTGCAGCAACTGACAGGATTTGAAGCTACTTATTTGCAGGAGCAAATATGTATGTAACAGAGTTGAGAATTTTAAAAGCATTAATGATACATCTGAAGAGAGAAAACAGTCTGATCATGGCGCTTAATTTTCTTTGTCATCTTGATTATTTGGCTTGTGATATTTAATTGAGATGTAAATAGTTGTACTTTGCTTGGCTCACTGTAATTTAAAAGCAAGTGTTTCAGCTGTGTCCATTACAATGACAAGCACTAAATTCTGAGTGCAGAAAATGGAGCTGAAGGAGTGAGGAGCTTTAGGTTCCAGTCCTGAGAATGATAGAGTTGTTCCTTTCATGGTGAGCCTTATGGTATGGAAAGCTTTAAAGGGAGGCAGTATTTTGGTATGTCTGTGATTTTACCAGGTGATTTGCACTGAGTATTTTTTGAGCTGTTCCTGCATGGAAGACCATGGCAGTAGTTTTGTGGACAAATAACTTGTGCCATCACCTCCCTTCCCTCTCTCACTTGCTGTTTAAACTTCAGTATTTTTGGATCAGGTACCTGTCTGGTATCTGTGAAATGGGGCAGTGCCAAAAGCTTGTCCTCTTTTGTCTATCACAACTGGTTTTGTTTTACCAGTTCAGGTAAAACTTGTGCTGATAACGCTTATAAGGGTAATCAAAACTGAGCACTGAAACAGTCACAGAAGTGATTGAGAAGGGCAAGACAAGAAATAAAGGAGAAACTAGACATGTTTTTGCCTTTTTTTAAAAATCACTTGGTTCAAAGCACCTTGCCTGATTTCTGCCCAATGCAGATGCTGTGCAGGGGCAGCAGTGACCAGAGCAGGTACTGTGTGGTCCTGCAGGTGAAGCTCAGCAGTGCTGACGCTGATTTGCAGCAGGAGAGGCTGAGGGCAGAGCTGTTCAGTGCATCTGCCTCTGTCCCAAGGACAGGGCAACTATGGCCATATCTCACAGGAATGGCAAGTGGTCCAGAAACAGCAGGGACAATCTTCACCTGTGRAAAATGCTCTGAGATCTTTATTTCTCACATGGATGGGAAGGGGATGGGATAGGTAGATTCCTTGCTAGTCCATTTTACCCCAAATATGGAGAGACTGAAAGAGGTGTGATAGGATTTGAAACGAATCACTTGAAAAAATCAGATATTTTTAGCCTTTTAAATATGGCAGGCTCTCCCCTGCCATACTATCTGCGTTAACTATCTTTGATTGAAGCTTTTGTGGGGCAGCAAGCACAGAAAAATCTTTTTTTTCATTTCATCATAAGAGAAGAAAGTTCTTTTTAACTCATTAAACTATCTATTGGAAGAATTTGTTAAAATGAACTTTGTTAGAGGTGTGTRAGAGGTCTTAAACCTATTTAAACCTAATCATGACATTGGCCAGTACATTTGTGGAAAAAACAGTGTCTCTAAGACACATTTAATGCTGTGTTTCAGCAAAGGGAACCGTGCCACCTTGTGGGAACCTTTAGTAGTTGTCTTCCCCCAGAGAGTCAGCTTCTGCAAAGATTGAGGCACTGCAAAAATGCCTGCTTTGGGAAAAGCATGTAATATGATTAATGTAGCTGTTGTGAGAAAAGTGACTTATGCAGCAACACATTTAAGTGTTGATAATTATCAGTAAAGAACAAATGTTTCTCTATGTATCACGTGCTAAAGATGCAGTTCATGGTTTCATGTCCGTGGTCAGGTTACTGCAGAAGGTCACAAAGGAGAAGTGGAAAGAGGAGAGTAATTACCTCCAGCTTCTTGAAATCATCAATTTCTTTTGGTAGAAATTTCTTGAAGAGATGGCTTATTGTGCTTGATGAGGATCCTAATTCTGCATGTGAAACATGCACAGCTAGAAATGAGTTTTGGATTGGTGCTTCCCAGGAGACAGACCGTAACCTTCCTGGTTAATTTATAGAGCAATGTGAGCCTTCCTAATTGAGTTTCAAGGAAGGCAAAAGATGCTTTTAGCAATCCCAGACTGTAAATTTTTCTGGGTTGTCTTTTTTTTCATTGTTATAAAATACAATGTCCCTGTGTAAAAACATAGGAAGGTGCTAAATTTCTTCTTGTGTCCACATATAGAAAGAGAACTGTCGCTATAGGACACGAAAGAACACAAGCGCACACCGCTGTTCTCAAGGTGAAGAAAAAAGGGGAGTTTATTTTCTGACTCTAACATTTATAGTTTTCTAAGAGTGACAGAGGATTGGAGGGTGACAGTGCCACCTCTCCAATGACACTGGACAAACCAACACTCTATCAACTTTCTCTTCCTCTATAAAGGAATGCAAAACAATGAGTTGTTTACAGAATGTGTGAGAAAGTTCACTACAAGAATGTCAACATCAGAAGGCTTAGAAAATCTTAAAAAAACAGGATGACACATCTCCTGGGAAACCTGTCACTGTCCCTAGGAATGGCATGGATTTTCAGATTCTCTATCCACATTGGTCTGCTCAGCAAAGTTTCACTTTTCCAGCCTCACCATTTTAGAGCTATTTAGAGCATGTTTAGCTATGTCCATTAGCTAAGAATGGGAAGAACGTGTTTAAACCTGTGCAAATCCTAGGCATTTACTCCAAAAGACTGTTTTCTGCTTTAGAAACCAATAAGTGCTCTGGATCTCAAAGGAAGAGAATGAGACTATTTCCAAGAAAGAGAGCATCAGGAGATATTGATTACAAGTATTTAAATTTAGTGATTCACCTGTAGGTGAATGAAAACACACTTGAAGACATGGAAAGTGAGTTGGTGATGAATTTCTAGGGATTGCCTGGCCTTTAGGGTTTAACCAGGTGGCCTTTGGCTAGGGGACTTGCGGCTGTTGTGAAAGTGGCCTGTAAATCAAATAATCTRTCTAAGCACTATCAAAATAATTTTACAAAATACTATGTGCTCCCCAAAGATTTAATATCCATACCTTGACTGCTTTTCTTACTATAGAAGCAGGTGTATATGTTTTGGAAACATTGTATATTTGCATCTTTCTGGTCTTTTCCAGAAGAAAACTTCCTGCCTAGACACAGGATCATGTGTAAATAATCAGTTCTATCTTTGGGGATGGRCATGAATCTGATCTTTGGCTCAAGTGAAGACAAAACCTGAGAGGAGCTTTTGCCATGTCTAGCAATTCCAAGAGAGGATTATTTTCTTAGAGTCAAAGCAGCTTTTAAATTCTTGGTGCATGCAGGGAGTATTCAGCATTTTCCAGCAGTCCACCTCWGGCTGCATTACAATCTTCTCATGAGCTCATAAACTCATAAGCCACAGTTCAATTAATTTCAATTAATTAAATTTGAGGAGTTTATTCCATCTTAAGTCTCTTYTAAAAAGCAGATTAAATCTAAAAGAGAAATAGGGTATCTTCAACAGTTTTTCTTCTAAAGTGGTATTTTTGCTTGGTTTTTGGATTAGGAATTTGTTTCTTTCAAAACAATCTTTTGTTTTCATTCCGTAGGAAATAGCACTGGAAGAAATCTTTACCTATTTCTTTACCCTTRTAAGGGAATCACAGTGTATAAACCCATGTATTAATTTCAAGTTTCTTCCTTTTTGTGGGGCTTTTTTCTGCTTTGACTAGTCTTYCTGACAAACTGATTCAAGTGTAATCTGCCCTTCCACCTTTGCAGCTCCTGGGTAGCAATGGTGAGTGGTGGAAGTGACTGTTACTGAACTGGTTTGTTGTTCCTGAATTTTGGCTGTTTGCCATTAGCAGCATTAAGGCACCCTCACATCTATAGAGCTGCTGCAGGTAAATGATGCAGGTGCATGAAAATGTTCTGCTTCAAAAGCAGTTTAGGAATAGCCAACCAAAGYACTAAACTACATATCCTCAATGATTTGGTTTTTTAAGTAGTCTTTTTCACTGTTATGCATTAGACCTTTCAGAGGATGTGTTTGCTTGTTCTTTATCTCTGTGAATGATAGTTATTACTATTGACATCTGTTGTGTCGTTAGGAAAAAATTCCTAATGTCATGATGTGATGTACATCATAATACAGATTTTTGTCTAGAGGATATTTGCTTCCAGCTTGTTCCTAATTGGAGTGTTGTTTAATCAAATATGAAGATGAGTTCTGGGCAAGGAAGATGCAGCATTTTCCCAAATCTCATGGATTTACTTCATAAGGGCATTCTGAGTTACAGTATGGTTTTTTTGTTATACTATACATAAAATATAAATATCTGGGATAATATCAGTTTCTCTAGGTCTGGATTGAAGACACTTGAGATGGTAGTTCATGTTTGGACTCGGGTGTTTATTATCTCTTATCAGTAAAACGGTCTCGCTACTGTGAGTTTGGCAGCTTTTCATTAGAAGGGACAAAATGGCTAACAATCTCTTGTTACAAGGTCTTTTAAGACTAAACTATCCAATTAAGAAAGGACACCTAGATTATTTTCCCTTTTAACCCAGTAACTGATCCCAAAGAGCCTGCAATGTGGACTTTTCTGCCCAATTACAAAATGCCACCCAGACCCATGAAGAAGAAGGATGAAAAAGAAACCCAGGATGACACCCTGTGCCCCCATCTTGCTTCCATCCACAACATACTAAAAATCCCAAAACCTAAATTTCTCACCAAGTGATACACCTACACTACTCTCTAYAATCTGTTTCACACTTTTGTGGATTCTAGTCTATCTTGAAGTCTAGGAAACTTTCTCCATGAGTGAGGATCAAAGTCAGTGTTCCCCTGGGTGTCAGGGCACCCCAGAGCAGACAGAGAAATATTCTCGGTTCCCTGGGTTTCCACAGGATAATGTAGCCTAATTTCTCAAGCCATTCAAGATTATAATGAGATCCATGCAAAACACTACATGTCTTTCACTCCTAGGGATCCCATATATCTCTGGGATCTAATTAACTGTGAACCGAACACGCACMATTAGGACATGAGTGCCCAAACAGTAGGAGGGATCTAGAGGAGACATTTTACTTGAAGTCTTCCTTAGAAAAACACATCACAAAGCCATTCCTCATGTGAAAGAGAATGGAAACTGCTTGAATGTTTACCATTATTTTCCAGGTTCATAATGCAAGAATTACATCTTGAGTTTGGGGGCATTATCAGGATTTGTTTTGTTAAGATACACTGTACAAAAGGTTTGCACTGGGCTGGGAGATTTCTGCAGGATTGGGAAAATAGAAGATAAATCATAGGAACACCTTTGTTTCAAATCAAAGCAAAAGATTTTCATGGCCAGTGAAGTTCCAGAGTTGACAGTGGCTCTGTCTGCCACAGGTGTGTTGACCAGGAGTTATTGCYGGGGTAAGTAAGAGCACAGGTGCCAACTGCATTACAGGAGGAGACTGATGCAGGTGGGAGCTGTGTGGGTCATGCTTTGCCCTTGGGACAGTCACTGCCTTTGCCAGGAGTGGCCAGGTTSTGTGGGCAGTTTGGGTGCATGCCAGTGACCACTGTCCTTGTGGGGAGGCAGCTTCCCTGGCTGCCAGTCAGGTGAGGTGACACTGGAGGGAGCCTTGCCTCTGGAATTGCAGCTGTGGGACACCCAATGTGCTGCTGTGGCCTCTCAGGCATGGGATACTAGGAAGTGCTGGCTATATTTGAGAAAACATGAATATACCTATTTTAAATTTATATTTTTTTAATGATGTTGTTTCTTCCATGGTGGCAATTCCTATTGCTTCACTAGGTCCAAAGTGCCAGTGTCATCTGCAGTACTCTTCTCATGGAGGTGCACAGTCCAATTTTTCTTGGCTGGWGTCTATGTACACCATCTTGGTGTGTACAACCATATAACTGTGGTGGTTCAGTAGAACACAGAAAATCCCAGGCTGCTGATCTAAGCAAAAAAAAATATTTAAGAATCTTCACTTTCTAATATTTTAAGGTTGCTTATTTTAGTAGTTTTTAATCACGGTTTATTCACTGTTTTCTGGTGCCACACAGTAAACTTTTCATGGGCCAGCAGTACTTAGGGTGTGATGGTTGAAGGAACMCTCAGGAATGGGCAGAAACTGGGAGAAGCAGCAGCTCATCATGCTCATGTGCCACAGGCAGGAAGTTTGTGGCCATTGTGCAGCCCAGTGGATTCTGTCAGCAAGCAGCTCCCTGGGCTGGTATTGCTAGCACAGCCCCTGTCAGCTCCCCAGCAGCTTTGCTGCTACAGTGCAGAGGTAATCCCAGCTTGCAGCCCTTCATGCTCCCCACCTGAGACCAACCATTTCACCTCTAAAACAATCTATGAAGCCTCTGTCAGCTTCAGCTCTGGAATGGCCTGTTGACTGTGAATTGCCTCTTCAATGTCTGTTCATCCTATTGCTGCAAAATGAACTGACAGATATTTTTGTATTTCTCTTCAATTATTTACATTACCTTGCCAGCTTAGGGCAGCTCAGGGAAATAACTTGTTCTAGTTGGAAGTGTTACAGTGTTTACCATTCCATGGCATAGATTTTTAATGGAAAAAACTGCTGTTTGTATTTATGTGTATATATAAATATGTATATTTATTTCTGTTATATATTGCACTTACACGTTTTGAAACCAGCATGATACAATCTTGGTGAGTTATTTTTCCATTGTGGACTAGCTGAAAGGTGCAATTATGGAGGAAGTTCATTTAAAAATTAATTAAAGTAGAACATTGAGTTGAATGACAGAGCAATATTTAGATAGTTCTWGCCAGCATGTATATTTATTTTTAGTTCTACTTGTAAATTTTACTTTAAAAATGAGACATTTTCCTTGTCAAAATTTTCTGCATTTCATCCAAGAGAAAAGGGATAATATTTATCTCTTAAGAGATGTGAAAGCATAAGATGTGTTTCATRTATATGAAGCATATGTGCATCACAGTGCCATGTTGCACATTATGCATTATTCCATATGTTTGGAGATGATGACTCCGTGGTGCTTCAAGGAGACAGCATGACAGTAAGTGGATCCTCAAATATGGGAGGCCCACCAGGGTTCAAGATTTCTGGGCTCTGGATTCATGCTTATTTGAGTCTTTTTTGAAAAGTGGGAATTAATCAGTAGTGATTTAACTTTATTGACTTTGGATCCTGTTGTAAACATAATTTCTGCAGAAATCAAATTACTTCTAATAATGTTGCTTCTAAGGAGACATGAAATTCTGACTTTAGTGAAGCTGGAAGATTTTTCTCCATTGATTCATAAAGACAAGAGTTCACTTGAAGGTTGGGAGCTCTTCAGGGGTTTTTGTTTCCTTTAAAATTTGGATGTCATGCATATTCCCTTTGAGATTATGCACCACAGTACTAAATAAAGTACTGCTGGTGGCATCAGAAGCACTTGTGTATCTGTCAGCTTGAAGAAGAGCATGCATTGGGAAAATACAGCATTTAAGGTTAAAGTTAACAAGCACAGAGCATTAGTTTTAAAGTGGGTGCACACATTCTTTATGCTCTGTAAACTCCTGCAGGGCTTGTCTCTACTGGCAAGCATATGTGTGTGTTTGTAAGGGTCATGTTTGTGTGTCACAGAACAGCAAAATCTACTTGAGTTATCCTAGCAGTTCAGTTACCCTGCAAAATAGACCTGAATTTGAACATCTTTTAATAGTTCCTAGTGTAAAATATGACTGTCTTTTCTTAAATGAGGAAGCACAGGTTTTATTTCACTGTATTAAAATGAAGCCCAAGCCACCCTTAGCTCAAAGCAAAGTGCATAAACCCATCCCTTTAGGATCTGAAGTCAAGGTATCTGTAAAGCATCTAAAGAGAAAACCTCTTCTTGCTGAGAAGACTAGAGAAAAGAATGAGATGGTTTTAATTTATTCTTCAAAAGAGGCTGTTAGAGAATGGTAGTGTCCATTCTGTTTTTTGCTCTATTGACTGGATTTTAAAAGGTCTTGAACTAGCACTATGTTCCTGCAACATTTTCTTGCCTTGGTAGAGCAGGTTTGACCTCTGGCTGTAGGCCAGGGGGAACTTCTGAGACAGAGGTATTAAGCTCAAAATAAGAGAGGAACTTTTGTCATCCTACACATTGAAGTCTGTAGATCTGGAAAAATGAGACTGTAGYGGCTTGGAGAATGAGTAAGGGACTGTGAGAGCAGAAAATTGGATACKGACCTCCTCTAAAGAAGTAATGTATTATAAAGGTTGTTTTATAGTATTTGTAAAATCCCTATATTTACTTTTAGGGGAGTTTAGTTTATAATCATCTGCCTGAAATAGCATTTATTAGTGATTTGTGAATTTTGTTGTGACCTAAATACTTCTGTCCTTACTTTTGTATTTCATGTGCATTTTCAGTAATTCAAGTAATACAAGATGRACTGCAACAGGAAGCTGGAAATGGTGAAAAGTCTTATTAGTTGTTTTTGATTAAGCATTTTGAATTTTTTGTAACTAAGGACTTTTATGTTACGTCTGTGAATATTTCTTTGAGAAAGTAGATGCACTGCAGTCTTTTAATGTCAATTAAAGTCCTTGTTCATTAATTGCATAAGTTCTTTTTATTGTCCTGTTACTCTATCTTTGATCTTCTCTAGTATTTTCATCTGAAATCAATGTAATCTTTCTTGCTGTGTAGTAGGAAAATAAACTGGAACTTACTTCTTCCTCAGAATAGAAAGATGTTATGTTATGCTTCCAAAGCATAAAATAATATGATAGTTTTTTTATTTTCAAACTATCAAAGAAAATGCAAGTGAAATCTTGGTTGGCTGCATAATAAATGGTTAATTATGTGACCTACATGCTGTGTCTCAGGCACAAACCTGCTCAGTGGTCTGTGATTAAAGGCCTCATTAAATATTGTAGTGATTTACGTGTCTGCAGGCAGATATAACCTTTAAAAAGGAAAAATATAAAAGGAAACAAGGGGAAACTACTCAAAACTAAGCCCTGTGGGCTTGTAAGTAGAGAAGAAATAAGTAGCACATATTTAAAGCATYAAGGCAAGCATACTCTTAATGCAGATGTGTTCATAGTGGCTGCCAACAGCTGTGTAAAGTGAAAAGCAGTCTGTGGTCTGGTAATGTGCATCAGTTGTTGCTCTCAAACTGATGTTCTAATTCATTTCCACCCTGTTGTGGGATCTTTTCTGTCCACACCTTAATGATCCATCCAGCTTCCAACAGTACTCTGCCATCAGTCATGTGCACTTGATCTCTTGTCCCCTTTTTAGTAGGGGATTATATTTGCTTTATCTTTCTCAATTATTTTATTTTAATTTTCTTCAATGCTACATACTTAGCACTGCATGAGGCAACAGGTAGAGCTTGCATTTGCTTATGGTTAGAACTTTGTCAGAGCTCTCTGTCCCTGCCAAAGCTCCTTCCAGAGTTCCCCTTGGGAAAGCTGCTGCAGAGCAGAACCTGCCCTGTGGTGAAGGGTTTGCAATGCCAAAGAGCAAAAGTGTGATCTGTGGTTTGTTAATTTCTTCAATCCTAAAGTTCCCCAGCTTTAGGCAATGTTTTGGATCAGAACTGCACTGCAAGGGAGGTTTACAGCTCTATACAGAGTTCAGATAACAGCATTTATGAGTTTGGTTCTTAGGTTACAAATCATTAACCCTGAAACATTAATTGCATTTGCAACCATTCAAACATAGGTTCCCCAGAACTGTAAAACCAAGCAGCAATAGCTGTATTTTCATTTTTGTTCACCTGTCTTTTCTTGGGCTAGTGTGTGATAAGGTGGATTTTTTTTCCTGTAACTTCTTTGTACAATGTTCTGTGTAGCCAGGCAGGAAATGTGAAGTGTCCAGTCAAGATGAAAATACAAGATTATTGACTTACCATGGTTTAAGTGACATTTTTTCATTCACTTCTCTCAGCTATGCAGTGTTTGTGGTAGTATCTTTCAGCCTGCTATATTTATCAACTTCTTTTGTTTTTCTTCAAATCTGCTTTTCTCTGCTAGCTCTTGAAAAGTCTGTGGGCAAGTGGACAGCCTGACCAGGCACAGAAAACTTTTTCTAAGAGAGAAAATAAATTAGATAGACTACTGTAAGACAAAAGTTGACATTGGGATTACTYTGAAATTATGACAGGCCAATAATTATTAATTGCCACTAATTATCTCTAAGCCTTGAGAAGAGATGCATCACAAACTGACATTGCCAGGAATGAGCTCATAGACTCTTCACAAAGAAAAGCTACACTCTGTTTTTTAGCTTGGCTTGGTTTGCCTCTAGGTGTTTGTTCCAGAAGGCAACAGAGAGCATTGTCAAATCTCTTTGGGGTCAGAGRAGGTACTTTGTCTCTTGGCTTGTCAGTGTCATTGGTGGGAGGCAGGGGACCATGATGCTGGGTTAATGTGTTAGAGTTCCAAGAAATTCTGCTGTCGTGCCTGACTCAGCCAGCCATGGTCTAAAAATTAGGTCCTATCTGACTGGAGACACTAGGTGGTTTGTTTCTGCTGGGGTTTGTGACCCCAGTCTTCTCAGCAAGAAGAACCTCTAAATAATGAAAGAGGAAAAAGGCAACCTCTAATAAAACATGAAGTGGATCTCTGACAATCCAGGTGCTGACAGACATGCAGGCATGCTCAGACTTCCACCTCTCTCCCCCTCCACATTTGTGTATTTATGTACTTCTGCTCCACTGATGCTGAGTGGACCCTGGTATGTGTCACATGTTACTGGGTCCTCCTCTTTTCTCGTTCTGAAAATCTGCATGGGGGTCAGCCACGACTGCTGAGCCACATCAGCACATGCGCTCACTTAACCACAAAATACAAAGTTTTTGGCCTTTAAGAGTATTTTGAGCRAAAGAAAGTAACTTTTATATATACACTCAGGTACATGCATTGCCTTGTGASTAGAATATAGTGTCTTTTTAGGGTTTATTGAGAGGTTTTGTTTGCAGTTTTTGGGAAATTAGTTTGTTTTCTGAAGCTGTTCTAAAGCATTTTGTTTGAGTTATGGGAAGTGCTTCTTGTGAAATGCACAAAAAACTTGTCAGGTGCCAGAAGCCAAGGGCTTTCTCATGCCTACCTCATCTGGAAGCACCAAGAGGGAGTAGAAGCAGGGAAGGAAGCCAGGTCCTTCACGTGGAGAGCAATATGTGAGGTAGGCAAGAGTGTTGTGTTCTGCTCACTTTACTGTTTTGGCAGTGGGCTGCATCAATACAGTGGATGCTGCCACCAGAGAATTTCAAACATAGAATAAAAAAAAGGCCAGGAAAAAATAGCAAAACAGTTCACCATCTTTACTAATAAGAGACTTACCTGCTGTCAAGTTGAGTTGATAGTCTTTCATCATTTTTGGCCTTCTTAAGATACATTCTGTTCAGTGCAAGGACTATATAGGTTGGAAGGACCTCTGAGCAATCTGGTCTGGTGTAAGGTGTCCCTKCCCACAACAGGGGCCTGGAACTAAGCAATCTTTAAGGTCCCTTCCAACCAAAAGCATTCTGTGGTTCTATATTTATCCTTGTGTTCAGAAAGCAGCTAACAAATTGCAGATGTGGTTGAGATGTGAAGAGCAGCAAGGAAACAGTATGCTTATTGTGTGTGTTTAGTTCTTCACCTCTCTTATGATTTAGAAAATGCTTTTCTCTCTCTGCCAGTATTCTGCTATTCAATTTAATATTTAAATACCAAAAAACCCCTTTCTTCTGGTACAGTAGAATCAGTATTTTTAAAGCTTGCAAAGATAAATATTTAATACCCAATGAGTATAGCAGCACTTTTAGCAAGATTCATGAGCATCTAATGTGCCTTAAACAATTCTGCAATCTTAAGATTAGACCACCTTAATAACTGCTGAAAAATGGGGGGTTTTTGTATCTTGTGTAGCCCTGAAGTGAAGAGCACCCCTGAGTATTGACCCTTCCTTTGCGTCCTCTCCCATCTTCTCCTTCATGGCCCTTCAGAATTGATTGAAAGTCAGCACTTTTGTGGGTTTCCAGCAGAGCTGGGTCAGGAAGCAGCAGTGTGGGAGAATTTGCATGTTGAAAAAAAAAGAGAAAAAAATCCACAAGAAATTGGAGGCATGAAAGGCTTTAATTTTTTACCTACTCTCATGAAAGGGTTTTATGCAATTGCAGAGTGTATTTGCTGTCTGATACCTGAGATGAGATGCCTGAGTCAGCCTTAGTGACTCCTTGGAGTGGTACCAGGGGCTCAGGAAGCAGGCTCTTTCCTGCTTGGTGGAGTGAGCCTGGAGTGCACTGTGCAAACTGAAAGAAAGCCAAAGGAGGAGAGAAATTTTAAAGGGAGGGACAAACTCATTACTCTTTTTATCCACTGGTGAATTTTATTCCTTCCTTRGTTTGCCAAAGTTGACACATTATGCATGTTTAAAATACCTTGGTGTTTGTTCTGGGGTGGGTTTTTTTGAGGGCAGCTGTTCCCAAAGGACCCACCAGTGATGGTGTGCAAGCTGGATCAGCTCACTGACTTCTCAGCAGCTTTGAGAAGGTGGCAGGTGAAGACTCAGCTTTTGAGCTCTCAAGCTGATTTATTTACTGCATCCTAAGGAGGATTGGTAGCTGCAGCATGGSCCTCTATTGCAGCTGCTGGGCTGTGTGGAGGTGTGGCAGGGTGCTGCTGGAGGCAGCAGGGCTCCCAGCAGTGCCAGCACTGCCTTCCTTCCTGCAGCTCCCAGGATCACACTCTGCTTTCCCAAGGATGCTGGTGACAGCAAGGAAAGCTGTGTGGCCCAAGGCAGCAGCACTCAGCCATGAGTGTTGGTCTGCWATTGCTGACCTTTTAGGGACCACTTGGAGCATTTGGTGTGTCTGCTCAGGAGGTTCAACAAGCAGCCTGTTGAGCCCATGGCTGTGGTTCAGAGTGAAGCATCTGTAACCTTCTCTGGAAGGAGTTGTGGTCTCGTAGGCAAACTCCTGTTAACTTAGTGTGAGGTCTGTATTTCTCCCACCTAATGCCTGGGAGCAAATGAGCAGGTTTTGGTGTTTTTTCAGAATAAACACTTTTTATTCTTTACCTTARTAGGTGTAGGGTAGAGATGGTGCCATTCAATTTCTTCAATTTTGTTTTGTTTGCAAAAAGTACCATTTGCACAAAATAACGTTGCCTTACCTTGTTCTGCCAACTGAGTGCTCTAGTTGGCTAAACATCTTTCTGCTAACAAATTGAGAGTGTTTTATTTTAAACGTAATTTTGAATTTCTTCTAGAAAAAGCCTGCTTTCCTCTTATGATAGCTTATCTTCTTCTTAGCTTTAAATTTGTTATTGTTTGCTACTTTAGGTAAACTTACTATGGAAGTGATTGCTGTAATCCATGAAAAAGTGTCATTTTCTGGTAAAAAGCCAGACAGTGGATATCTCWCAGGAGACATAATCTAGTAGCATTTTCTTTCTTTTCAATTATAGCTCTAGATTCTAGCTAAAATTTCAATTCTACTCTATCTATAGTTGTGATTTTTCCTTTATTGTTTTTGTATTTGTGTGTATCCTAATATTTACTGCTCCCTTGTTTCCTCCTTTATGTTAACAAAATTATTTWATTGGAAGGCATCACTGTTACCTCCACAGACACCTTTCATAGCAAGTCATGCATTCCTCTTCCTTCCTTTGAATGTTTTCACCTTGCCGTTCACAAATTCTATTTTCATTTACTTATCTTTGAGTGTAAGCCCATCTACAAGGCCTTAATYTTTTTTCCAGTTCTAGCTGGAGACCTTTAACATTAACTGCCTAGTTGCTGTTGTATGACAGATGGTTTTTGATTTATTTCTAGTGCTTCGCTGTGCGATCTCTGGGCTGGGTAGAAATGGCAGAAGAAGATCTGGCTCCTGGAAAGAGCAGTGTTGCTGTGAACAATTGCATCAGACAACTCTCTTACTGTAAAAATGACATCAGAGACACTGTTGGCATTTGGGGAGAGGTAAGAACAGCAGAATGAACTTTTTCTCCTCTTGGAACATCCCTCTCACATCRTAAAACATCTCAAAGGAACAATTCTGTAGACAACTACTTCCATGGGCTGTGTTTGGGATTTCACTACCTCAGCCTGGCACTGCCGAATATATAAAAGGGTTCAGGGAAAGAGTTGACTTTTTTGTTCCAAACTACTCAGGACAGCAGATGCCCCAAAGAGCTCACTTTGCTGTTACATCTGTGCTAGTACACACCTGTGCAGTGGCAGTGCTGGGGACACACAGGCCAAACTATTGAAATTCAGTGTAAATCTTCTTGACCAGAGGTCTGAAAGTGATGCTTTGTAACAGCATTTTCAAAGGTTTCACAATGACAAAGGGCTTTAAGGAATCCCGCACTGGCAGGGTTGTGGTTCTGAAATATATGAGAAGATTGGAACTGATGGACAGATGGTTTATCTTACAATGATTATTTTATCAGTGTTTCAGAAGGAAATTAATTATATGTCATCAGTCTGTCTGTTGGCTGTTCTCCAATAACTCTTCAATCTCTGCACTAGTGTCATCCAGTTTTGAAGGATGCCAGATTCCCACAGACTGAGGAAAAAAGAGAGAGCCCAGCTTTCCTGTTTCCTGGTTTGCTGAAGGGTCAGTGTGCCTTCAYAGTCTGAACCACAGTTGCTCTCTGCTTCTTTCTGAGTTGGCTCAGAAAGAGAGGATAACTGTGGGAACTTGGGGAAAATGAAGGGAGCTTTATGTTTTGTGATGTAGAAAATACAGTCAGGTATTCATCTGTCCTCAGGTGTGCTGGGGACAGATGAGGAAGGGGGAGAAGTTGAGGGATCAGTAAGTGTAACAAGAAGGGAAAAGGTGAGACATACAGAGGGCATACTAAAGCCACACTAAAACATCTTTGTCATTTGATTGTTTATGGAACAACTTAAACTGCTGCCAAATCTCATTTTATACCTCTCTCCTGACATATTTTCAGAAGGGTTCTACTAATGTGGATTGGTCACACCAGAACTGAATACAAAACTGACAAAAGAGTGAATGTTGTAGCTTCTAAGAGAAATGGCACTGCCAAAAAAAAAAAAAAACCAAAAAAAAAAAAAACCAAAAAAAAAAGAAATCAAAAGAAAGACTTGTCTACATTTCAGTAAAAATTTCAGGAAAAATAACATTCAGTCTCCCAAGTTATTGTTGCAGTCTATGGCTCCAGTTCACCATCCTAACTATGACCCCAGCAATGCTGAGACACTGCAGGGAGCAACTGGGAGAAAGTGCCCTAAAAAATTAAAATTATGTTTCAAGAAACCCATTTAAAGTGTTCTATCTATTTAAAATTATTTCAGAAAGATTTTTCTATGTAAGAAATATATATTGTACATATAAATAAACAAAATAATGTTTTCCTTTCTTTCTTACACCTGGGAACAGTTTTCTTTAGATAATATAGCTAGACAAGCAATGAGAGATGTGTCAATAATGGGCTTTGGACTTACTGCTGACCCCAGGATAGAAAAAAACCCCAGTATCTTTACATGTGTGTAATCTCATCCATATTTCAGATAGCAACACTTTGATCCCCTTGAAATATATTGTTTACTTTGAATTCTCATGATTTGTTTTCAGAGTTAATGTTCACATTTTTTCTATGTCTCTGTCAATCCCCTTATTCTTTKTTGGAAATCCTTGCAGGTTTTCAAGCTAAGCTGGTAAAAAGTTTTGGTCCTCTTGAATGGATGTTTAAATTGAGAGTGTTATTCATTTAAAGAAAAAAAAAAAAATCAGCCTGACAAAACAATAGAGACACTGTGCTTGAATAGGTGCCTCCTGAAGTTAATTGTCTTCCTGATTTTAAAAGAATTCATTACATCCAACCACATTTTCCTGCCTGCAATGTAAGGCTTCAAGAGTGATTAGAAGAGGCATGTCTTGGAAAGGAACCTGAAAAAATTACACTCCATCATTGATGCGTCAGATGGAGCAATTACAGCAGGAATCTATTATGGAGCTAAATGACTGCATGTAGGAATTTTAAGATTGCCTAAAGATTTACTTTAGCTAGAATGTAATGAAAGTGAAATTGGGGTTAGGACTAGCCCCAAGTTTTCATGATTTAAAAAACTGCAAAACAAACCATAAAACCTCCCACACCCTGGGTAAAACCCTGACCCTGCAGAAGCCTTGTTAGTGGCTTTGATGTGGGATTTCATGCCCTTTGATCCAAAAGAAATTGCCTATAAATTTTGAACTTCTACTGTTCTGTAAAATCTAACCAGAAAAACACTGTTCATCTGTTTGTGTTGCTCTTTTGCCATGAATTGCATTTCTGTACATTACAATATCACTTACATGAAAAAGATATCTTCTTGCCATTGACCTATATACTGCAGCCTGTAACACTTCCAGAAAAACTGCTGTGATTGAGCCCCTCTTTCCTTTATTCACTTTCCCTCCATGGCTCTTCTTCAAACCATCAGATCTCTGCAGCTCTTCAGCAGTCTGAGACATTAAAGCCTATGTTCAAGCTCCTAGCCTGTCTAAATAATTTCTTTTTGACCTATGCAGTGCTTTCATCTCTCAAATAGCTTTTGTATAATAAGGCAACAAAATTTAGCAAAATATATTGCTTCTGGCTGCAGACAAGTGATCCCCTGAGCATTGCAAGGATCATTTCCTGTGACTTATGTTGCTTCTCTGCCCATTCTCCAATTTTTTCCAGCTAATTTGGATTCTGTTTTGTTACTCTGATCCCAGTGTATTTTGCATGAATAACAGATTTTTTCTTCCTGTAATAATTTCCTCTGGAACAAATATATAAGTATAAAAACGGTCCAAAAAGCAATCTGTGTGACACTTGGTAGCATTCTTCACATAATTTGTTTACTGCTTCTGACCTCCAAGCAAATTTCTCCTTTTTTTTCCTTCATGGTGTTTCTTTTTCTGTCTGCCACTAACATCTCAGTGCTGCTGGTTTACCCCATTTTTTTGCATGGCTATCACAGCTCCATCTGTTTCTGCTTCTCTAGGAGCAGCCTGTATATCCAGCCTTGCATCTCAGCCACAGATGTGCTTTTTCCATCAGGCAAAAACTGCTTGTGTTGGCCTTGCTCATACCAAGTGTCACCTGTGTCTCCCACATCCCTCTTGGTACTTGGAGTGCCAGCTCTGTGTCACAACTTCCCTTGGAATCCCTGTTAGGAGRTGGGCAGTGCCTGCCCCTTGCTGCCTTGCCTACAAGCAGTGGCAGAAAGCCCTCACAGAGTGACATATATTTCTTACACAGACACAAAAGCAGACATCATAAAGACTTGAGCCTCTGTAACCAAGTGGGAAAAGGGTTTCTGTGTCGCTGAGGTGAAGAAAAAGGTCAGTTTTGAAACATTAGTCAGTAGGGATTCAGACCCTTTCTGTTCTTTCTGTTCATGTATAGATTCTGGCACAAAAGAGAGGAAACAAATTACTCTGTATTTAGCTGATAGTGTCCACCTTCTGATCAGGAGCTTGTCTTACTGCTCAGCAATAGGTCCAGGATTGTTGCTCTGGGAGCTCMTGGTCTGAAGAGGGATATTACATGTGCTAGAGGAGCCAGCAGACCTATTATAAATGCTGTCAAGAGGAGGAAGATAAGCATTTGTGAATTAGCATCAAAAGGAGAATTTTCTCTAAATTTGTTTCCTGCAAGAGAAAAAAAGCATTATCCTTGTTCTTACCTGACAGAAGAACTGRGGACAAGTCCTGGTTCCAAGATTCTGCATTCACTAGCAGAATTCACATTCAGGTTTTAATGCTGGGTTTTMCCCTTTAGTCTTTCTTCAAAGAGTAAATCCTTTGACGTGTACAAATTACTGTCTGTTCTCATAATCCATTGGTTAAATTTTATGGAAGCAAAACACTTTGAAGGAAGGAACTCTGCCTCAAAAGTACAGGTTTTGATATAAGCTTTTACTATGAGTACAAGCCATGATTTCTCATRTATTTGGAGGAATTTACTGAAAAACAGATGAACACATAGCTTGTTGAATAACTCAGTAGTTTGGGTCTGAATGAGTTGTATTTAAAAGACATCAAAGCTTTTTGTGATTGGGATTGTTTAAAAATACAGTAGCAAGATAACGTCTTAGATCTTTTTCACACCAGAAGCACATGAAGCTTTTTTCATTTGCTCTTGGAACAACCCAAAACTTTGARTAAAGATGAAGCTAGTCTGAGCAGCACAGACATAGCACCTTGAGCCCAGCCAGTCTGAGAGGGTGATGCACTGTGTAATTGTACTTTGTCTGGAACTGCAGGGCAAGGACATGTACCTCATCCTGGAGAATGACATGCTGAACCTGATTGACCCCATGGACCGCACGGTCCTGCACGCGCAGCCCATCGTGAGCATCCGAGTCTGGGGTGTGGGCCGTGACAACGGCCGGTGAGTGTTGGCTCTGCTTGTCTGCCTTGGTGCTATTTCAATCTGCTAATGCATACTGCACATTACTCTGTCCCAGGGCCTGAGAGAAGGTGGGTAAATTCTTCTTTTTGTTGCTGGTGTTACTTTTTAAACTCCCTGYTTTTCGTAGTGTATCGCTTGTAGGCTGTTTTGTTAAACCTGCAGTGAACAAGCCTTTCAGATTAACTCACTCAGGTGCATAAAACTGCATGTGTAACATTGATTTGTTTCAGATCTATGTAGTACTTTTGGTATAAAACCATGTTTTCAAATATGTGTTGTAGTRTGTTTCTCCTGCCTATGTGAAATGTGTCTTCCTGCTGGTCCAAGTAAATGCTCTGACTGTTTGGGTGTGCTTATACTTTCTTGAGGTATTTAATATGATGGAGAAAAAAGCTGGATTGAGGGAAAAGTAATGGGTTTAGTCATTACTATTACTTCTAGTTTCTTGATGTAAGAAAATCCCCAAGAATGTTGCAGAAAACTGAGATTTGTCCCTGAAATGTCCTGCCTGTGAGCTGAAGTTGTTCCTTGTSGTAGGAAGCAACCAGGAGTGTGTGCTAAAGGCCTTTCTGCCCTAGAAGCAGTCTTTCCTTAGGTTTCCTTCTTGGCTGATCTCTTGGTAGCATTCTCGTTTGTCATGTAATACTGCTGAGGAAACAGGGTTGTGAAAGTGACTTATTTGSCTCAGGACAGTGAGCTGCCTCCCAGTCTGATTGGACATTTTGATGTAGTGAAAATATTGTCATTCATATGGAGAAAGTCCAGGATTGTAGCACAGTACCCATCCTGACACAAGGATGGTAAGGATTGAGTAACACCAGCAAGCTTCTGCTTTTTGTGCCCATGTTTGATAGTGGTCAGGTAAGTCCTGCATGACCAATACTGGCTCTGATGGAGTAACCACGTCACTGCACAAGGGAAGGGTTGCTGATGTCATTTATCTGAAAGGCCTTTGACACAGTCTCCCACTACATTCTTCTTTCTAAATTGGAGAGAGATGGATTTGATGAGTGGACTGTTGGATGGATATGAAAGTGGTTGGATAGCTGCAGCCAGAGGTTACTGGTCAATGGCTCAGAGTCCCAGTGGACATCAGTGATAAGTGGTGCCCTTCARGGATCTGCACTGGGGCCAGTGTTACTTAATATCTTCATTAATGGCATAGATGAAGGGATCAAATACACCCTCAGCAAATTTGTTGATGACACCAAGCTGAGTGGTGCTGTTGACACTTCTAAAGGATGAGATGCCATCCAAAGGGACCTGAACAGGCTTGAGAAGTGGGRATATGGAAATCTTCTGAGGTTTAACAAGACCAAACACAGGGTGCTGCATCTGGGTCAGGACAACCTCCAGTATAAACACAGGCTGGGGGATGCACAGATCCAGAGCAGCCCTGCCAGGGAGGATTTGGTGATGCTGGTGCATGAGAGGCTGGACATGACCCAGCCATGGGCACTCACAGCCCAGAGAGCCAAAGGTGTCCTGGGCTGCATCCAGTGCCCCGTGGGCAGCAGGGGAGGGAGGGGATTCTGCCCCTCTGCTCTGCTCTGCTGAGACCCCACCTGCAGGGCTGCAGCCAGCTCTGGGGGCCCAGCACAGCAAGAACATGGACCTGCTAGAGGAGGGCCACCAAGCTGATTAGAGGGATGGAGCACCTGTCCTGTGAGGAAAGGCTGAGAGACCTGGGATTGTTCAGCCTGGAAAAGAAAAGGCTTCAAGGTGACCTAATTGTGACATTTCAGTACCTGAAGGGGAGMTTACAGGAAAGATGGGGTGAGACAATTCACAAGAGCATGTAATGACAGGACAAGGGAGAATGGTTTCAAACTGAAAAAGAGTAGGTTTAGATTACATCTCAGGAAGAAACTCTTTCCTGTGAGAGTGATGAGGCACTGGAACAGGTTACCCAGAGAAGCTGTGGGTATCCCATCCCTGGAAAGGTTCAAGGCCACGTTGGATGGAGCTCTTGGCAACCTGRTCTGGTGAAAAGTGTCCCTGCCTAAGGCAGGGGAGTTGGAGCTAGAGGATCTTTGAGGTCCCTTCCAACCCAAGCCCTTCTGTGATTGTCAAGATATTTGCAATAGTCAGGGTTTGGGGATTTTTGTCTCTAAGTTTTGATAGGAAATAGGTTTTTCATGTTTGAAATTACTTCTCAGTAAAAGATTTTTTGAAACTTGTTTTATCTGTCTCAAAGATTCTGATTACCAATGGCTAAATTTCTAAAAGGGAAGGTGACTAAATTTTTTAGGTGACTAAAGGTTTCTAATTTTTTTACTCTTATAAATGACTGATAGTCGATTGGGCATGGGTTAACTGGTTTTCACTTCCTTTGGTACAGATTTTTGAGAGATCTAAAAGRGGCAAATCCATCAGCAAATGCTGGGCAGTAAAAAGGTTTTAACTCCTAATGAATAAACCATTGGAGTTCTTTGTTTGCATTAGAAAATGAGTGCATTACACATTTCCCTTCAAGTCAGTTTTTGTAGTATCTTGCTTCTGTCAGAAAATAAATAGAGCGTTTTAAGGTGCACCCAAATGTGATGCAGTTTTACAAAGTAAAAGATGCCAGCTTTGATCTTCATTTTTTTTTAAGCATTTACAGTTCTTTTCCCAAATACTTAYGTTCCTTTGTGAAATAAAATAATTTCATTATGTCCTTTATAAAATGAGATAAAGAATCRTATTTCTTCAGGCTGGGTACCTGCTTTTCCTAAAGACAGAACTGGTCATGGATGTTTTTAGGAAAYATTTAAGAGAAATGTACCTTTTGCAATCATGTGGCACCAATAACATTGTGTGCTTTTGGTGAAATGTGTCTGGGGGTGGGAGGCAATAGCAGACTCTCCCAGATGAACATAAGCCCCATCAATAGGGCAGGAGTTGGGAAGGGTTGTGTGTGCACGGGTCACCCTGCCTGCTCTGACCTGCTGTGGTGCCCCRCCACGTTCACCAAAAGCTGTGTGCAAGGCATAGGAAATCTCTGATCCCACTCCTGCCCTTCTTCATGCCATAGCTGGGGGCCAAAGACTAATTCCAGTTCTAAGACTTCTGCAGAAACTTATGTCTCTATCAAGAAAAAATGTTTAGATATGGAATATATGGGAGAAGTACAGGTCCAATTTTAAAAGTCCAAGCAAAAAGAACCCCTCAAACCCAGTTCTTCTTTTTGGTCATTAAAGGTAGCTACTTTCTCAACTGTTTTCCTGAAAGGAAGTTTTATATATGATGCTGACAATACAGAGAAATGGCAGAGGAAATAAACTAATTTTTTCTCATGTTTCTWCTGTCAGTTGTGGAGAAGCCCTTTCTGTGTTCAAAGGGAACATTTCTTGTTTCTAGAGAGCGTGACATTTCTTGACCAGTTGCTGTAAGGAACAGCAAGAAATAGTTTATTAAATTTTAATATATATTGTGTTTAGGTATTAAACACAAAGTCAAAACCAGCTTTAATATTTCATTTGCTGGCGCACTAATGTTCTTAGCCACTTTTATTGGAATTTGGGATTTTTTCATCATAAGAAATTTTATTTCAGAACTTTTCTATTCATAGCCATTTTTAAGAATTTTGATAGGTGCTTTTACAGAAATTTTGTGTCCAGAATGACTTTCAGGACTGGAGCCCATTCTTTTTCAAATTTAATTTGTTTAATATTTTATTGACACATTTAAAAAAACAAGATTGTAGGAAAAGCAGTGTAGCTATTACTGTAGTAAGTAAATTCAGACTGCATGTGATGTTAAATAGCAGTAAATTAAAATGGCAAGCTATTTACTTGAGAAAGAACAAACTTATGAGGACATAATCAGATGTACAATATGTTTTGGGTGTAGAGATGTTCAGTGTAGGATACATGTTGTGAGAGGTAGTATAAAAGATGTGGCATTTGCTGAAGAAGCACTAACACACAAGAAAAAAACATTTTGAGACAAACCAAAAGGAGAACACAAGCTGAGAAAACCATATTGTTGAGCTGGAAACTGCACGGCAACTCTTTTCATGTGTACATTAGCCCACAGTCCTTGAATTGAATTGTCATCCTGGTGAAATTACCTGTTGCTACTGAGGTGAGAAATACCAAAGCCATTCACTGACTGCAAAAGCAGCTTTCCCTGATTGTGGGTTTGCCATCACCAGAAAAAAAGCTAGGGGTCACATTGCTACTTAGGTGGATTAAGTGTTCATGAAGCTGATGAAATCCCAGTTTCTGGTGGGAAATTCTTCCAGAAGTTGTTGCACATGAATACAGGGAAATACACATTTCTACAGTATTTTAAAATTTAAATACTACTTTTCAAAACAAACCCAATATGTTTAGTTATACAGGTTCTTGGACTAGAAGATATAACTATTTTCTAGTCCAAGAACCTGTATAATTAAACATATGTGTATTTCCCTGTATTTTAATATATTTGAACCCCAAAATGGTCTGCAGGCCCTCCTTTTAACTCTTTTGCTTGTATTAATTTATTTGTGTAGTTTCTGCTTTGGAAGATGAAGAGATTTTCTAATGACACATGAGCAGATGATTTTCTAAGCTCTGCCATAATGAAAGATTGATGAAACACAGAGATCTGCTGATGAAAGTTTAATCTGAGGAAGTGGCTGCTATCTCACCTCAGGCAGAAGTGTTTTCCAAGAGACTGTAATCACTCTCTCCATAGGTTACATTATTATTCTGCCCTTTGGAGATTCTTATTTAACAATCCTGGGGTAGCAAAGGCTTTCTTATTTGGTTAACTTGGGCTGTGTGGTGATTTTGTGTTTCATCCCTTGTTTTCAATTGATCCGTCATTAAAATATGTTTGATTTTAAAAGGCCTGGAGTGCCTTCATAAAACCATGAACAAAACCAGATTCCCAAAAATTGGTGGGTATGCATGGATGTGTACACTGAGTTCCTATGTTTGATATGTATATATGGGCGTTAAAGGAAAATAAATGTCCTGTGTACATGGACCCTTTGGCAGACTTGGTGATACCTTGTGATTTTTAAAAGTCAAAAACCACTGTCCTTTGTACAGTCTTCCTCTCCTGCTGTTCTGAAAACAGTCATGGTGATTCATTTAGTATTGTTTGTAAATAAGAACAGTCCTTGCAGTTGCATAAATAGTTTGATTTCAAGATCACTAAGGTCATTGTCACAGGTGTATCAGTGAATAATTGTCAGTGCTGTGTTTGCTTCTCAGCAAGCCATGCATGCCATGTTTTTCTCCTCGTCATTAAAAGCGTGTTTACAGCCTCGGAATGCACTGARGCTGTAAAAGGGCTGCTCTTCTCACTGCTGAGCTGCACAACTGTACATTAATCATTCCTCAGGTTGGGGTTTGTCTCTCCTCCTGGACTGCTGGTGCATGCCCTTTGCTTTCTGAGCAGCTCACTAACAAGGAAGAGAGAAAAGGCAATGGCTCATCAGTTTTGTAGAYGAGATTCCGTTAGCACATTTCCCCGAATCCTCCTTTATCTTCATTGCTCCTCCGCCAGTCTAAAGCCCACCTCAACTTTTAAAAAATCTAAAGGACTTTAACTGCCTGAAAGATCACAGTTTCTTGTCTCCTGGTGACTTCATACAACAGCAGTATATCCAGCTGAAATAGTCTGTGGTGAGCTGGCAAGGAGGGCTGCTGGTGGATTCAGGAGACATCTTTGATGGGTCTGAATATGGAACTGGATGGGGTGGGCACCTGGTGTGTTGGACAGAACACACAGCATGTGTCTGTTCATCCACTAGCCTTGTCACCACACAGAGCAGATTTGTTTTCAATGTATAGTTCGTGTGTTTTCCTGACATGCAAAGGAGGGAGCCTGGTTGGTTTTGGTTCTTAAGTGATGGGAGAGGCACATTCTCTGATATTAAAGTTTTCTGACCACAGACACTCTGACTAGATGATGTGAATGCATTGTGCTCCTTCCTCTGCCCCATTTTATCAGGTGGGGTTGTCCATTGCCCTGCTGCTCTGAACTGCTGCTGTTTTTCTGCTGCCTAGACATAGGAATAAAATGAAGCTGAGATTCAGAAAGGGGAGAAAGGCAGACAGGGGCCTGAAGAAAGTAGAACAATGGATGCACACATGATGAGGCTCAAGCTGCCTCAGAAGGGGAGAGCAGGCAACTAAATGAATAGATGCCCCAGGTCAGATGGATGTAATCCTCTAAGGCTGAAAGAGAAGAGAGTCTTGACAACAATATATGAATTATCTGAGCTCTGTTATCTCAGGAGCTTTTAGGACAAGCGAAAACTTTTGGGGTGATATAAGAGAAAAATGGGACAAATCTGTGGCAAGTGGGGATGATATGATATCAAGTTGTGGCTCAAATTCCTCAGAATATGGGGAATTAAAAATAGTATGCTGTCTTGCTTTTTCCACGGTTAACAAAAATATCTGGGTTTCAGAGGTGTTTAACGCCTGTGCTGTCCACTGACTTCAGGAGGATCTCTATACATTCAGTGTCTTTGAAAATCGAGTGTCTAAATTCAGATTTAGTGGCTTCTAGATGCATCATTCAGGAAGGTATTTAAGTTTTTTTTGGATTGCCTTCCCTCTGAGGTGATGATTGAATGTGCTCTGAGTCTTTCTTCAGTTCTATGAGAGAAGCTTATCAAACTGCACAAGATAATGAATAATAAACTTTCTTTTCTGCATTAGCAACATGGTCGAGAAAAGCAGAAAATAAATTAAAACTGAAATGGTGTTTGCACCTGCTCTTCTGAAAAGATAGCACCTCTCAAAGAATGTGTAATTTCAGCTGAGCTCTTCAATCTCTGAAACACTATTAATCAATATTGCCTATTCCCTTCAGTCCCTGTAACCTTGGAATAAGGACAAAACATACTGTAAGGAATCACATAAATAGGGCATAGGTGAAGGATTACACTGGAGAAAAAGGATTTTACTGGCTTTTCTGACCTTTCTTTTTAGCTGGGTTTTTACAATTATCTTTTGTTTTTTCTTCTTCCCTAAGCCAGCTGCATTTGAAGATCCTTTTCTGTGTGTTTTGGTAGCATTTCCCTTCTCGCTAAGAAATAGTTTAGGTAGTTATTTATGCAAAACTTCTCATTTATATCCATAAGTTCTGGCATTATTATTTGGATGTGCAGTGTGTTCTAGGAGGGAGTAATGAAACAATACAGCTGYGAAAGGGAGAATCCTATCAGGCTTACAGAATTGATGTCTTTTAAAGCAAACATGGTCAAGTGGGTGCAAAAAGCTGCGGGTGTGCATTCATACTTTGATTCATTAAACTGGTTTATTTTAGCTTTGGAATTTAACATGAAAGACACAGTAGACTGAAGATACATTGAAATAGGCTGGTATTAACTTGAAATATCTAATTTGAAACACCTGTAGTTTTGCAGCAGTGGTTTTCTGTTGCTGGTGGCTTCAACTGGGGCAGCATCCTTCTATCCTTTCTGAGTAATCTCACTAATGAGATGAAAAATTATTACATAGAAACACAGAATCAATTAGGTTGGAAAAGATCTCTGAGATCATTAAGTCCAACCTTAGAGTCCAATCGCTCCCCTGTCAACTAGACTGTGGCACCAAGTGCCACGTCCTGTCTTGAACAGGATGGTTACCCCAGCACCTCCCTGGGCAGCCCATTCCAATGTCWAGTCACTCTTTCTAGGAACAAATTCCTCCTGATCTTCAACCCGAACCTTTTTAAATAGCACTTGAAATTATTCCACTGTAAAAGTTTCAGTTAAGACAAATGATATATCTAGATGTGGACTACAAATAAGCACTGTGATATAGTCAGGTTGTCTCAATTAATGAGATGACATATTGACTGAGTCCCTGGCTTAAAGCCTTTATACAAATTTGTGCTAGAGAATCTCCACACATTCCCTGTTATTTCAGCTATTAAACTCAAACATTTCAGGATACAGCTAGAGTAATCCTTGAATTTAAGCAACTATCACAGAGGTCCTTTGAGAACAGCTGAGCTGCCTGTGAAAGTGTGTGTGGCTCAGGAGAGCTACTGACTGCCATTTGGGGTAGAAATCTGATGAGTTCTTCTACTATTCTTTTCTTTATATGTTAATTAGGCAGATGTTGTGTCCAGGCTGGATTTCTGTAAGTAACTGCTGCTTCAACTCCATGGCAAAACAGTGATGCAAGTGATGCAGAAAGTAGCTGCTGTCCAGCTCTGTATCTGTCACCAGAAAACATCCATCTTCCTCCTAGACTCTCTACAACCCTCCTAGATTTCTAMACCCCGTTAGAAGATTTGATCTTACCTCACAGTCAAAGATGGTTTAAACTTACCTTATTTACATTGCATGGTCATCACTTGGGTGCATACTCCTTCTGTTGATTCCTCTCCAAGGAGGCTGTGCAAACAAAAAATACCAACTTCCTTCCCAAACCAGCTGCAGTCAATTGAAGGTGCCTGCCTTTCATTCACCCTCTTTATCTTCAGCAGTGCTGAAGTTAGTCTTAATTACACGTCTCTCAAAGGCTATATCAACATAGGGACTGTGTATAGAGGGAGCCACCTAAGGAATAAAAGGCTGTCAAATAATTAAATAATACTTTTCTTAAAAACATAACAAAACAGGCTCAATAGCAACTTTTTTGTATTCTTTCATTCTCATCTCAAGACCTTTTCTAGTCTAAGGTCTCTGTAGCCGATGGGAGAAAACCAAATTAGTCCACTAGTGATTTCACTTTGTTATTCTACTGTATATTGAACCTGTTCAGTTAGTACTGAGGTGGACATACAGAAACGTTCTGAGGAGAAAAGCCAAAGAAAGCATAGGCCACTGAAGAGAAGGGCAATGTTTTACGAAAAATTGTGCCAAGAATACTTGCTAACACCTTGCTGACTAAAAGTTCATAAAGCTGCCTGCAACCTTGACTGTAGTATGCTTGTATGAGCAGTAAAACACTTTTCTGTTGTGTAGTGGTTCACTTGAAAATGTCAACCTTTTGCAAGACATGTAATTACTTTGCTTATTGTTTTCTATTGTAAGCAAAACTTTGACTTTATAAAAATTGTTACTGGGCAAATAATTTCAGAAAAAATAACTGAGATAAAAAAATATTTGTGCAGCAGAAAGTGTTTAGTTCAATTATCTCACTATTATGCTAGTTAATAAAATATGAAAGATTCACAACTTTCTAATGTAGCAAATTAAAAATCAAAAGTACAGACAGAAAGTGACCTGTGTAGCTCTTCTTCCTGTCCAAACACCTTTTGTCAGTATTGTACTGGTGGGTTAGAGAGAGAGTTGTATATAGGATGTACATGTTAGAGATGATGTTAGAGATGATATTGGAGAGATGTATATAGAATGTTTCTATATACACCTTTACTATGTAAATATTTATATCCACCTAGATAAAAACACCTTTGATCTTTGCATGAGTGTTTTCCTGATATCAAGAGGATTTGTGACATGTCTACGTATTTCTAGACCACTGAATGTCCTCTGGCATTTTCTATATGCAATAGTAAAATGAGGTACAGGCTTTGACCTGTGTCTCTCTCTATGCACAGTCACAAACTTGACCACTTGCACTTATATAATAATTTGAAATGTGCCTCTAAGAGGATTCTCTTGCTATCAATTTAGCTCTTCAATTATTTAAGTGTCACATCTACCTCTGGATGCTTTTTCACATTTGCTGCTAGAGGATTGCAATTCAAATATTTATATGCAGTGCATTTTTATGTAAATCATAGCACATACTGTCTTATCCATTCCATGTATTTAGAAAGCATTTTCACTTCAGGATTTTAATTCTGTATACTATAGTAATACTGTATACTGTATACTAATAGTATGTATACAACATACTATTGTATGTTGGCTTCTTACCTAACACTGGCTCCACCAGGGAAAAGGGCCTTTGTCAGGGATATTCAGCACAATTTGGCCTCTGGCAATGGAGGTAGATTACCTGCTGAAGCCTCTTTGATATGTGCAGATTGATTAGCAGAAATTTAAACACTAATTTGAGCAAATGAAAATAGTTTTGTCAACAAATAATGCAAGTGTCTTAAACATTTAGGGATTTATTTACTGACTGACTTGGTTTTGTATTTAGAAAATGTTACGTTAAAATCTGTATTTTTTAAAGAAATTTGTGCCTAATGACATTGAAGAATTCATGTGCATTATACCTTTTCTGATGACAGCCATCTTCACACAATTGCTGTTCGTCTTAATCCCATAAAAATGCTTTCAATTTCTAATCTGAATTAATGCATTAAACATAGAACTCAAATATCTCTAAAATTTCAATATTTTATTGCTTGAAGTTCCCCTCTCCCCACCTTGATTAATTTCCAAGTTGCTGGATGTACACTTGTGCCCTGAGTTGGACCAAATTCCCTTATAATTGATGGGAAGTTTGTTATTAGCTTTACCATGAGTTGAGTTAGTGCCTAACTTACAGGGATGGACCTCCAGGACCTGAATATTGCTCAGTGAAATCAATGTAGTACCTCTGGGGGCATCAGGATGGTGTAAATGTTGTTTCTTGAGCAGGACTAAGGTTCTCATAGAAGCAAAAAATAGCAGGGGGAAAAGTAAGGAGCCTGCTATGGTTTTTTTAAAAGAATATGAAAAAGTTAAAGGTCTGCAAGGTGGCTGTCTTCAATATTTTACATAATATTCTCCTGATCCTATGTTTAACATCAGTGAAGTGAGTTTTTCCACTTCAGACAAGACCCTGTGAAAGTCAACCTGCCTGTGTTCTGGGATACCTCATACTGGCACAGCAGTGTTTGTAATGATGCTGGATTTGCCAACAAGATGCAGAAGGAGCTACTATGGATTACTTACRGAATTATTTTTTAGTAGCTCAGATTGGAGGGGCCCGCCTGGGTCCTTATGGCAGACAGTCTTAGAGCAGTGGAGGTCCTTCCTTTGGAGAGCTACCACAGGTGTAGTTCAGTTTGCTAAGGGTGAATGGAACTGCATTTGCTTTGCAGTTGTGTGTCATCAGTCCTTCTTCACCGATTAAGAATTTTATTTTCTGCCTGTTCCTTTTTTGCAGTGTCTGAAGGACCTAAAGAAACTTCATATATGTATATCCAACAATGTAGATATGTGTTTAAGATTGATAGTACCCACACCCACAAGAAAATAAATTACTAGTAAAGATTCCCTTTTTTTTTTTCTATTTGGCGGACACTTTTGTGTATTTATTTAGGGAAATAGCTTTTCATCTCTGCTTTTACTCAGCCACCATCAGGAACATAATGAGATGGATTAGACAAGCAAACTGAGCAATTGTTCTTGCCCTCTGTTCATTTATGGAGTACATACATGGCTCCAGGGGCCTTAATGTAAAAAAGACAAACAAAGCTCTTCTGGAGTATTGCCAACTCAGGCTTTCACTAATTCTATATTCATTTTGTCACTTTGGAGTCTTCAGGATTCAAGGGAGTATTTCAAATTTTCTTCATCCATCCATGGATTTTGGAAACTCATTTTGTGATGTGTATGGAGATTCACATATACCTGCCTGAATCCAAGATTTCAACCTTCTGAAATGTTTCCTCACTTGCCTCTCACCTTCTCTCCTCCTTCAGAAAATAATAGGAAATTTCAGATAAATTAGAAGATTGGCACTGCTGTTACTCCGTGATAATTTGTGATYGAAGTAGATGATCATGATGAGGGGAGGTTTTAAGTTTGTAGGTTGTTAAAGACTAAAGAATACTGTAGTGCTCTGAGACTTGGAAAAGGGACAAATTTTTTGTTTCCTGAATGTGTCAAAATGTTTTGTGTCAGGGATAGGATGGATGCTTCAGAATAGCAAAGGCAGGGCTAGTTTGGGAAGCATTTGTTTCTCTTCCTGTGAGGCAGAAGTGGAGCTTTTGAGTGCTGCAGTAGCACGAGCTGGGATGCAAACCTGCTCTGGCTTTTCCCTCAAGTCTAGGACTGCAAAGGTACAGCTGTGAGCCAGCAGTGTGAGTGCAGCTGCTAGGACTGACTAAAATACACTCTTGGCCTCACAGTATGAATATGTTGCTATAGTATAATTTTTCTTTTTTCCTCAAAATTTAGTGTACGTGAAACCCTGGGATCCACTCCTTGGAACATGCTCAGGATGAGCATGAGCTTCTCAGATGCTGATTCTGTTTTTGTATCTTCAGCCCATCTATAGCTCTGCTAGTCTTACATGGGCTGTGTGTGATGGGACACTTGGCATTTCCCTGTGAGATACAGATTGTGGCCATGCAATGGGAATATTTGATCAGTTTAGGGAGAGTGTGATCCCCCCCTGTCCAGAGGATAAGCTAATTCCCTTCACTCAGGTGCCCTGCTGCTCCCTGCAGTTTAACCAGAGAATTGAGCACCTCATTGCTACCAAGTGCATGGAGATCTGCCCAGATTCTTTACAGTGTTACCTATTCCCTCATGATGAGCTTGGCTGAACCTCATCCCAGTGGGGAACACAGCAGCCTGGGAAACAGACCCCAGCTGGGGACCTGTGAGAGGGCAGCACAGGATAGCTGGGAGAGCCTAGAGCAACACAAATGTCATTTATACACCAGGCATGCCCCAAAACACCCCTTCTACCTTGGCACTTTTGGCAGTGCAGGAGTTGAATTTGTCAGCTCTTCATGAGCTGAGAGCTCTCCTGGGCTGTTTCACCTTGCCAGGGCTGGCTGCTGGTGATGTTTTTGTCAGTGTAAATTTGACCCATTACTTGCTGTAAGCTTTTTTGTTCTGCASCCTGCTTTGCACTGTGAATTGCAGTACAAAGATCCTTCCTGCCAAGGGATTTGGCTGTAAGTTCACAGTGCCTGGCTGGCAGTGGGAAATAGGACTCAGTTTGGTGTTTGTCCTGGAAATCTTTTCGCTGTGTTTTTGGTAGCAGCTGTTGCTAGGGAGAGCTTGTCAGCCAAACTTGGCATCCAGTGGGGAGTTCTGTGGCTTCCAGGACTGGTCTCAGAGCTTATTGATGATTATTCTTTACAATACAGTTCATGAAAGAAAAGTTCTGTGTGAGCTTCACCTTTCATTTTCAGAATAAAACTTGTCCAAGTAGACTGGGAGAAATCAGAAACCAGATGCCACCACCATTACCCTGAAGCCTATAACTAAAATTTTTAATTCATGTTGGAATTCACATTTTTGGGTGTGATTGAGAATTGATAAAGCTAAGTTTTGCCACACAGTTGTAGTTATTAAGCAAATTGTTTGTGCACAAATGGGAAGAGATTTGGCTCAGATTGTTTTTCATTTTCAGAAACCGCCTGCTGGTCAAGCCCTGRGAGATTTTCCTATATCTGGTGGCAGAGGTAAATCTGTTGCCCTTTTCATACATATCAACTAGAAGTAACAAACTTGGAGGAACAGAGGGTGTGGGGCAAGGGAAGATTAAATGCTAAAACCAGGGCAAGTTATTCCTTGAAACACATTTATATCTAGCCATATCATTACTGACAGGCGCACAGGCAGTAAGTGTGGCATCTAACAAAGTATCAAAACCAACACAGGATTAGAATTTAACCCCAGTTCACTTTTTGAAAAGCCAACTTAATAACTTGAAAACTGAGATTTAGTTTTAATTATGCTTTTTTTACAGGTTTATAAAGTTTTGCTGAATCTCTTTTTCTCTCTTTTTACTGAAGGATGATCAGAGAAGAGCAGTTCTCTCCCATAAACTGTTCCAGCATATTAAAATGGCAAAATCTGGCTTCTCTCCTTAGAAGCCTTTTAAGTAGAAGTCTGACATTGTCCTCATGAGTGCTGTTGTTTGGCCAGCTGGAAGGCTACCATACCCTCTTGTATTCTCCTTACCAAGACTGAAAGAGGACAGCAGCCATGAAGAGGGTTATTGTAATAGTTAAAAGTTATCAAATCAATTGGTTCCTCATTTTCAAATGTAAAGAAATAAAGAAATTACACTGAATGCATATTGGAGCCTAGATTATAAATGTAATATGTTTATATTTTAGCCCATTAACCAGTTTCAGGTGCCACTTTGTTTGTCCATAAAAGGCCCCTTTCTTTCCCCACAAGTGAATTCCACACTTGTGTCAAGTCTTTTGAGAAGTTGCTTGGACAATGCAAAAATTATTCCATCGCTTTGAATTCTTCTTAGCRCTGGGCATTCAGCACATCCAAGGAGGAGCTGGAGCTGTTTTATCTTAGGCAGCATCAACAGATTTGTTTATTAAATTCCCTCCTGTTAGTCCCTGGAAATCAGTGGAAAGCTTTGGGATGACACTGGTTGTTGGCTGAGCATAACTGGTCCTGCCAAACCTTGTTGATGATAAGCTGGAGGAAAGGAAGGCAGGAAGGAATCCATCCCACTAGACTCTGAGGGTGTATTTAGGTGGTGAAACAAACATCCTGCTCCTTATGCACCTGTGTGGCTGAAAGAAGTGACTGCCAGAAAAGTGTCCTTAACTGCTTTTCACCCTCTCAGCTCTGCTGGTGGAAATATCCATGGTCGTGTTCCTTACTTTACTTTCACTCAGGTTGGCCTCAGATAATTTGTGAGTTGTTGGTGGGCATTTTCATGTTGGCTCATTTTCCTGACAGGTGTGATCCCACAGACAGCTCTGCTGGCACATTAGAGGAGAAGTTCCCTTGGATGGAGAAGAGTGACTTGCAGGGTGGTGACCATGTCCTTGCAAACTTGGGGTTGTTCCTTGGTCAGAGTTTGCCCTCCCCCAGGCTCCCCCCTGCCCTGAGAAGTGATGTGCAATGCTGCAGGTAGCTGTGAAAGCTGAATAGCCTGGAATGGGGTTTATGCCCTGATACATTTTAAATGCAGTCCCTGCCAGAAGCAGCTCTTTGTGGCTGATTGAGCACATTTAGTGGGGAGTTTTGATAAAAACTAGTGCTCCAGGAACATTTAGTGCAAGCAACACCTCTAAACTGGATTTACTATTACTGCATGTGCCAGTTCTGGAAAATCAAATTATTTGATGTGTTTGTTTTTACAGCTCAAGGATAAATCTCACTTCCAGCATAAGCAGATGTAATTTCATTGAAGTAATTGGAGTTGTTACTTGTGTCTGAATTTTTGGATTAGATGTAAATCTTTGTTGCCTTTTTAAGGAGGCTTTCTCTCTGTGTTGCATTCAGTACAGAGCTACATTGTGAATGCTTTGCAGAGGTTTTGGAAAATTGAGAGGGCAGACTCCCTGTGCACCTCAGCTTTCCCCGAAAGATTGCTTGTGTCACAAAAGATTAATCTTCGGAGTTTACTGGCCAGAAACACAATGCGTAGCAGCGAGGAGAGCCCTGCTGCGGGCCCGGGAGCGGCGGAGGGGATGGGAGGGAGGGACAGACACACCCCGGGAGCCGGGAGAAGCACCCACTCCCTCGCAGCTGGGGCCGGCAAACACAGCGTGCACAGTCCGGGAGAGTGGGAGCTGCCATGGTGTGCTTCAGTGCATTGCAAAATGAACGAGCTGCTGTTCTCAGCGCGTTCAGCCCCCGTGGCTGAAGTACAAACACGCGGCTGCATCAAGTGCACTGCGCCGTCAGATGCCTAAACACAACTACCGGCGATGGGGATTATTGACTTGGGGGTTTTGTGTGACGTGCTTGGCATTTAATTCCTCTTAGCTRCAACGAAAAGGTAAGAAACTAAAAAAGTGACAGGGAAAAAACCTCAGCCCTTCCCCCTTGCACCCCCCCAGACAACAGTTTTGCAKTAGTGTAGCCTTTGTCTCGAACTGTATTTTCAAAGCTGTGGTCTATTAGTCTAAAGCTACTGTGTGGATGGCTGCAAGGCAAATTACAGCTCCTAGTGTGACAAAGGCAAGTCAGATTTCTTTTCTCCTGAGCTGACACTTACCAAGCTTCAGGAGAGCGCTGTAGCAGAGATGCTGGACTGTGTGCTGAGCGGTAAGTGTTGGATGCTGTTCTCTCTCTCCTTTATCCCTTCAGATGCTGCTCATTGGAGCAGGAAGCTAACTATGGATCCTGATGATTAATAGGTTTGGGGGACTGTGTTCAGCTCAGAATTACATGTTCCTAAACTGACTGTGCTTACTGACWGCATACTGACCGGCCTGATTCTGTAGAGGCTGGTCATAATTTGTTTTTCCTGTTAACGTATGTAAAGATGCTGTAGTTAAGAACAGCAGAGACCTCATTTGCTAAAGCGAAGAAAGCTCTGTGTGTTTTTGCTCCCAACATACACCACCTGTATAATTTTTTATGGCTTCTAATTAACTTCTAGCTAGACAGTCTGGACTTTCTTTTTTCAGTCCATAGTTGACAATGAAGATTGAACAATCTGTGTAAATCTTCAAAAGACATGAACATCTTTAATGGCAAAAGAATTGCACTGTATGTGGGTATACATGCATGTTAAATATATTTAGTTGAAGTGAAATGGTTAGCAGCTCTTTTGACAGAAGAGGAAACTTCATGATTAAATGTAATCTATTGCCTTGAGGTCTCTGTGCTAGCTTAATCCTATGTGAATTTATAAAGAAATTGCAGCAGGAGAAATTTCATTGATTTGTTAATTGATGTATAGTTTTGAATCCTCATTATGCTGGGTGCATGGGGAAGGAAGAGAGACAGGCACATTTATCTTTTTCTTTAAACTCAGTGGCTTCACTCTTCAATTAGGTTTCTTGCATGTTATGGAACCTCATTGCTCTCCCTGTTCTGTGCAGTAATTCTTGCTTTCTTAAAGGATAGCTGAGTCTATGAGGGGACTACATGATCTGTTTCATCTTTTAAAACTATGGCTTTAATTACATTCTTGTAGCTGTTGCTTTGTGGTTAATGTAATTATAACAACTTGCAAGTTAGGAAAAGAACATTATTTAGCCCTGGAGCATTTCTCAGTAAAAAGTGGCCTATTTATTTTCATAAGAATTTAAAAGAGAGAAAGGGAAAGATAGTGGGGTTTTCTTATGTAATACTAGTTACAATTTTAAAGGGGTTTTTTTTTTAGTTTTAGTTTTTCTTTTTTTAAGGACCAGTTAGTTTTCCCTTTTACAACAAGTGGGTATATATACATTAACCCTTTCTATGAAGAAATTTTGAACATAAATCAGTTGTAATACAGATGGAGAACAAACCATTTGAATTAGTATTTTAGATAATCAAGGTGTGTATTGAAGGTCTGTGGTATTCCTTGTATTGTTGCAGTCTGTTGGGAATTCAGCAAGGCTTTCTGATTCATCATTCACAGTTTCCTGTATTTCATGACATGAAGTAAAACTGTTACAGTGGACAAAGTTCTGATAGAGTTGATATTAGAGTGCTAGTACTCATTCAACTGCACTGTAAAGCTTAAATTTGCTGTTATAGCCTTATTCTCTTGATCAAATCAATATAGGTCAGCTCTKAAATTTAACAGTTCTAAATCAGGGATATCAAGTCAGTAAAAGTGTTCTRTTTCATTTCCACCTATTAGAAAATAACTGGCATGTCCCAGAACTTTTATTGGTGTCTGCCAAATGAAACAACATAGCCTTTTTCTCTTTCTTTTGGGAGTATTTTGATGTTGATGTGATAGTAAAACCTTCTTTATACGTCTTAAGAATTTTCCTAAATTTGAAATACTTTTATGGCTTAATTTAGTAATTGTTTAATAACTTGAACCAGAAATTCTTGTGTCACAGATCACAGAATCTGTTGGGTTGGAAAAGACCTCTGAGATCATTGAGTCCAAGCTGTGACCCAACACCAGCTTGTCAACCAGACCATGGCACTGAGCACCACATCCAGGCTTTCCTTAGGCACCTCCAGGGACGGTGACTCCACCACCTCTCTGGGCTGCCCAYTCCAGTGCCCAGTCACCCTTTCTGGGAAGAAATTCTTCCAAAATGTCTGACCTAAACCTCCCCTGGTGAAGCTTAAGACAGTGTCCTCTTGTCCTTCCCAGGCTGGTTGCCTGGGAATATCCAACCAATCCATCTTAAATAGTACTCTAGTGATCTGGGAGAAGGGTGGCCTGCTGTTCAACATTCTTTTCGTGCTTCCAGAAATGTGTTTGTTTTCCCCAACAAGCCAACATGTCCTCATGAGAGGGAAATGATCTGCAGCGTATTATGGAAGATGGCTCTGGTTTACATCAGGAGAGGAGGCACCTGGGGTGGCCGTGTGCTTCAGGGGGCTCTAAGTGCACCCACTCTTTAATCTCAGCTTTTCAGTCACTGAGTGTGTGCTGAGGGAAACCCTGAAGGAATGGCAAAATGACCTGAGGTTGCTTATTTATGGAGAGGACTTAAGAATAACAAGGAACCAAGCTTGGCTGTTAGATACCAAACTATGAAACTTTCATAGTTTCATGGCTAGATGTCACATTGGTACCTGACAAAATAACAAAAGCTCCAGTAAGTGGAGCTGACTGATTCAGAAAGTCTGCACTGAAAAACAAACTCTTCTGGTTTTAAGAGTAAAATTTAGTCTTTACAAAACGTGGATTTGTCAGGGTGCCTAATTTTTTTTAATTTTAAAATCAGAATCTGATCAGGTTATAGTAGGCTTCATAATATATAATTAGCAACAGAATGCCATATCAAGCCATCAATTTTTAAGCAGAACTCTTCTTTACTACCAGTGGAGRATTGCTTAAAAAATTGATGGCACAATCTGGCCCACAATGAACAGGGGATTCATGCAGAAAGCATTGGTTGTAATTCTACTCAGTCTCCATCCTGGTGATGGCAGGGACCCAGAAACTCAAGACCAGCCTGCTGGAATAGTCTGCAATTTCAATACTTTAGGAGACGAAAGGCTTAAGGACTACTTAAAAAAAAAAAACACCTAAACCAAACAACAAACAAACAAAAAATACCCAAAAACCCATACACAAACAAACAAAACAAAATAAACAAAAACTGTTAAAAAGCTACCAAAGTCTTAGAAAAATCATAAACCACGGCTATTTTCCTTTCATTGAAAGAAACTATTTTTCTTATGGCATACAAAAGTGAAAGACATAATCATTCTCTAAGCACCAGGAGGCTTTCAAATGCACAGAAATTAAGGTTGTCTCCTTTATTTTTTCATGTTGTGTTGTTGAGGTGTAACTACATTTTACATAGGGATTTTGCTGCATTAAGTGCTCCTAGGCTTTGTAATTACAAATTMGAGAACCAGAATAGGGCCTCTTCTGTGCCTCAGAGGATGTGCTCAGGCAAATACTTGTAACTGTAAATAAAGATGAAAGGCTCATGCAATGGACTGTAGTTTTTAATCAAGTTAAATATGTTTTACTCCATTAAAACTCTATGGTGATTGACAGCAAAGATATTTCACCTGGTTGTTATCTCTTAGGAAGAGAGATGGTCAGGGCTGCTGCTGGTCTGTGTAGTCCCATGTGAAAAAGTTGAAGGACCATGGAAGTTGCAGGGCAAACTTTTGTAGCTCTTTATGGTATAGTTAACACATGGCAGCCTTTTTGGGTTTTTTTCTGATCTGCTTAAAAAAGRCAACCGAGGAAGTTGCAGTATGCCAGACTCCAGGGGAAGCTACAGGAATGAAGAGGTATGAAGTGTTAACTGTGTCTTCACAAAGTTAGCTGAATGCATCAGTCACAAAATGCTTGGCCTGTAGACCTCTGCCAGGCGCAGGAGATTAAACTCCTAACACTTTCCCAGGCTTATGTGCAGTGCAGAGCCACGCTAGAACATCATCCAAGCATGAGAATGCTATAAATGATCAAATTGGTAGCCAAATTTATAAAAAAAATTTAACAAAGATTTATTAGATCAATAACAAAAAAATAGAATTTCGAAAGACCACCACAGCGAAGGCAGTGTCAGCCCCGGGTGCAGACACTGGGTGAACCAGGATCCGACTGACAGAGTGACAGCATTTCCCCAGTGCTTCACCCCGAATGCTTCAAGCAGTCAGCTTATATACAGTTTATTCTGCCTGAGGCAGGGATGACCGAACATTTCTTTGTGTCTCTTCACATGTAGAACTGGATCCATACACGTGCAGGAACAGACAAAGGTAGGTCCAGGGGTCCAGATGGATGTCTGAGCATCTAGGCAGAGTCTGTATTCATATGTAGCAGAGTGATGCCAGTTCTTGAGCATGGTAGATGTAATCTTCCCAGGTGCAGGTCTCATGAGTAGCTTAGACATTGTAGCAATCGTGGTCCAGGAAGGTTTCATTAGATGCAATCTTCCCAGGTGCAGATGCATTCCAGGGAAGTCAGCAATCACGGCCCGGGAAGGTTTCATTCATATGTTAACAGACCCAACATTATCCTAATGTCCGGGAACTGATTGAATAGAAATAAGACTCTGCTCCCAGCCAGAGTGGTCTAAGACATAACTTTGGACTTTTACACTATTTTATACATATATAGCATGAATTATCTCCACCATATACTACAAGCACATCACCTTGATCCTTAAATACCTTTTTGGAGGTGACAAAACCAAAACCTGTCAGGTGTTTTGATGCAATTTGCTCTCCATCCCACTGTAGTCTTACAGTGGCCCTTGTTGAAGCAGAAGATACAACAGTAGCAACTGTGGAGTATTTGGAGCCCAGGACAGCTCCTGCTGTCCCTGCCACAGGGTTGGATGTGTGGACACCTGCTGCTGACACTCTTGGGCATGTTGTTTCATCCCTGCCAGCTTCCTTCTTCCCTCTTGAGACAGTCCCATAGGTTGATCATCTGCATAAACACAGCATCACCATGTCCATCAGCACAGACATCTCAGATCTGTGCTTGGAGGTGCTTCTGTTAYAGAGCCATAGGAAAAAAGTTGCCYTGGAATGGACTGCAACAGGTCAGCCAGACCAGCCTCCTCTCCACACCTGGGCAGGGTTCAGGATTACCTCAGAGCCACTGCAGGTTGATATTTAGAAGGCTCCAAGAGCAGAGTGCACAGCCTCATAGAGTATATGTCTCTGGGTTTACCGGCATTAATTAGACCCTCTCCCATTACCTTGTCCCCAGGCTAAACAAGCCCACCTCATCTCCAAGCTAAACAAGCATGGCTCCTACAGCCTTGGTTGCCCACAGCTGGGCTCACTCCAGTTTGTCACTCTGCATGGATTGGTGAGCCCAAACTTGCATGCAGAAGTGCAGATAGAGCCTCATGAGCACCATGGGGTGTTTATTTGCCTCTCAGTGAAATCTCCATCATCCTTCTGCTTGTGGGGTGGGCATTGCACGTCAGTGTCAGCCCCCAGGATTTGCATCAGCCGCTGAGGTACAAACCTGGCACTGAAACAAGGAATGGTCTTGCACTCAAGCAGTGCCCCATCAGTTACAGTACTCTACAAGTCTGCTGCCTCCACTGCATCCTTGGGCTTGGGGACTCTGGAGGAAAGCAGCGATCAGGGAGGCAGGTGCCCTTCCTGCAATGCTYTGTCCCTAAAGGCACTAATCAGAAAACAACCTGGAATAAATAAATGATGGGGAGGAAGAGACTGTTAGCACCTTCCCTGGGAGGCAGTGTCCTCTCAGGGTTTGCTCCTTTCTCACACCTCTGCAGGCTGGAAAGTCATGGGCTGTTTTTCTTGGTCTTGGCCTTTTCCTCTCAGAAATGAATCTCAAATCCTGTGTGGCAGCCCTGACACAATTCTCTGGGGATTGTCTTCCCAGGTTATTGGCAGTCTCTGGCTTGACCCGTTTTAACTCAGTCAGCTTGGAAAGGGATATGTAGGGCACCACACTGAAGCACTTGKGCAGCTGCTCTTGCAGCATTTCTGCAACTTGAACTGAAACTTTCTGTATCTACTTTTTAGCCTTGGGGCRGTTTTTTAAAAATTTGTTTATTTAAGTTTAAAGGTAAATTATTCAACCATATTTGAGCCWCTAGAATGTAAAGAGAATACAGGCAAATAGTCTTTTGTATGAAAATAATTAATGAATTACAAGGCACTCTAYGAGAAGTTGTTGGCTTAATTGCAAAGCTGTAATGAACTGGTTAGAAGTAGGAGGTAGCCTCCCCTGATTCATATGCATGCCACGGCAGCCAGAGCCACACTCATTTCTCCATGCCTGAGGAAGCCCAGCAGCTCAGCTGCTTGYTTCTCTCTCACCTTCCTGAATTTCCCTCAGTGCTCTTTTCTCTGGGCTGGCAGCTGCGGGGTGATTGTTCTGTCCAGTTGCATCTTGCATAACAATTGGGGAATTAACAGATCTCCCTTTCAGAGTCTGCTCCAGCAGGTCATATTTTGTGTCTCTAAGGCATTCCTTTTCCTGTCCTCTCCCCAGTATGTTGTGTCTAAGTTACAGCACAGTTTCTCTCAGAAAGTGAAAGTGRTATTACTTTTTCAATTCTGATTTTCATATTGGCACTGGCATCAACGGTGTTTAGGTTTGAAAGACATCCAATATTTGCAATGTTGAGATTTTAATTAACCCTTTGCTAAATTTTAGCAATAGTTGAAGTGCTTGCTGATTCTGCAAAGCCCAGTAGAAAGCCCATGGAGCTGAAGCAAAGGAGTGAGTGGGGTTTTGGCTGGGGAGATCCACACTGGTCACCACTGGATATTGAAAAGGGGAAACTCCCAGGTCAGTGTATGACAGGAGTGGAGCAGGGCATCATGTGTTTCTTCTTGGCAATAAAGCTAAGTTTCATGCTTCTGTTGTAAAATTTCTGGGAAAGTCCATTACACTTGTAATGTGGATAATTTTTCCAACTTGGCTGCTTTCATAGAACCATAGAACAGCCCAGATTGGAAGGAATAGGAAAAGACCATCTGATGCAGCCATTTATGGGAAGGGGAGCCTAAATGAAGTAGTCTAGTACCCTGYCAAGTGAAACCTCCTGTGATGGAGCTCTGACATGTCCATGGAGAGGTTGTTGCAGTGAATTCCTGTTCATCACAAGGAGCCACATGGAGATTATTGCAAGGGACAGTGGGTACCAAGTGCAGCAGGAGAGGTTTCATCTCAACATGAGAAAAAATTAAATCTTTAGCTGCATGCATACCACATCCATTTTGGACAGAAACATTATGGAACCATATGCATGTTTAGCTAAAACCTGCCTTAGAAAACTTCTGTTGATTCCAGATCTGTTCACTAAGCCATTTCTAAGCAACAGATCAATTGCTGCAAGCTTGCTGACGTGAGATGTCTAATGGGAATTGGATCCCTTCCCTTCAGTGTGCTCTGTCTTTAATCCTARCCTTATTACTTGCTATGTGATGATTTTTCTACTCTGCTCCTTTTTTTTTTCCCAAGAGTCAGTTACAAGCTGGAATGATATAGGGTCCCACATTTTTGCACACAGTGCATGAACCATGCTGTGATGCTCACTAGAGATAAGCCCTTCTTAAAAAAGGGAAGTTGTGAGGTGCATGCAGGAGGCAGGAGTGGGAGAGCAGGACTAAGTAGCTCTCCTGAGAATGGCCATCATCCCTCTAGAGACACTGTGCCTTGCACACAGGGATGTCCAGTGTTCAAGGAGAGGTGCACAGAATCAGGCAGCAGCCCATGTCCTTCCCCAGCCCAGCCAGCCCTTTGTGGTAACATCCCGGGGAGCTGTGCTCTCCTCACAGGACAAGCTCCAGAAGCACACAGCCCTGTCCCTGGCAGCTCTCCCTGCTGGGGTGTCCTGGTGGCTGCCATGACCTGGAGGGCTGCGGGCTGTGGGAGGTGCCAGCACCTGCAGGGAGCCTCCTCCAGGGGTTCAGGAGGCAGGCAGAGCAGCTCTGGGGACAGGGAGGGGACAGAAGGGCAGCCACCAGCCAGGGAAGCTTCTGCCTCTCCTGTCTGCCTTCTCAAAGGGATGTTGTTTAAGTCACACCAAAGTCAGTGGTTGCTGAAGTGTTCTAGAAATGAAGGTGTGTGGTGATTTTGTACATCCTGGCTTCAGTTCAGTGCTCCTGGAAGGTTGTTCCCAAGCTGTCACTTCAGGGTGCAACTTTCAGAGCACCCCAGGTGACCTTGGGGCATGAGCATTTGGAAGAGACATTTAAAAAACTGATGACAATCTTTCTACTCTTTGAGTTTAAACGATGAAAAGTTTGCACAACYTGCTTTCTGCTCTTTGAGTTTAAACAGTGTAAGGTTTGCACAACCTGAAGAATTATTCTTGTTTCTTTTGTCAGTGTCTGCTGTAGAAAGTGTTATTTTGGAAGAAGGAAGGTCCATGCACTTTCTGTGTCTATTTATACTTTCTGCATACTACTTCCCAGACTTCTGTATGGTATTTTAAGCTTTATTACCTCCCACTGTTGATATGTCTGCGCTGCCTCGCTGAATTCAGCTGATGCCTGTTGGCTTCATTGCATGTTTCCAAAAATACAAACTTCAGAGCAACAAGATTCAATGAAAAAAAGGTGTGGAGAGGAAACAGTGGCCGTATGCTTAGAAATGCTGTGCTACAAACAAACAGTGTACGTAACATGTACAGCACTTTTCAGCCACCCTCTTTTRTCATATGCTGGAGCTCTGTCTGCTTGAGTGCTTTCTAACTTGCTCTTTCTGTTTCTTCATGCTTCCCTGGATTCAGAGAGAGGTAAATTATTTTCATTTTTCCATTTTTGTGTTTATCCTTCCGGCATGCACTGAAAAATGTTGTATTGGATTGCTTGTGTCAGTGAACAGAAGCTCAGCTTAAGTGAGTAAATTGATATCTGTCACCTTTTCAATTTGCTGTTAACAGAATTGTCCAATTGATACTGACTGTTGGTTGTTTTGGGGTTTGTTTTTTTTCCTCAGGCACCAAACCCTCTAATAATAGAACAGTTTAAAATCATGTGGTGCAGTGGGTTTTAGTATTTGGTTCTGGTCTTGGAATTAAATTCAGATGATGATGTTTTCTGGAATCTGAAATGCAAGACAGTGTTAAAATCTCATCTTTTATTTAAAAAATTGAAAAAACATGATCCTGAGAGCAGGGGATTTAGAGCTAAGTTTAGCAAGATTTGAAAAAGTAAACGTTTATTTTCTATTTTTGGTATTTTGTTTCCAGTCTGTCTGGGTTGCCTGCCTGTATTTTAAGTTTGGTGAAAAGTTGTCTGCAGTCTGTTTGATTTGTTTGGATGTACAAAGGGATCATTTGGAATTCTCTACAATGCTTCCTGTTTCAGGGCAGCACAGACACTGAGGCATTGTAGTCAGGTGCTTTGCAGCACAAGGGCTGCAGCCACTCCAAAGGCTCTCAGCAATAGAATTGCATCCCTCAGATGAGATCTGGGGTTTGTTTGCTCTTCTAAATTGCAAAATCTTGAAAGTGGGACTGGGTGGAAGGAATGTGGTTTAGAGATGCAGACCATTCCTCCTGTTTGCTTTGTGGAATATAATGAGAATGGTTTCCAGGCCTGACTTTTTTTTAATCAATTCTTCAGGCAGTGTTGGCCTAGGGAAGTGTTTGAACTTTCTTGATTATGGCTTTGCAGTCTAATGTAGGTTTCATGCATGTGGAGAGCAATGATCCTTCCAGCCTAGCACTGGCAAAAATGTGCTTCAAGCAGATTCATGTGTAGTGTCTGTGCACAACTGCTGTGTTCTCTGTCTGGATAATAAAGAACAAAGGAGAACTAGGAAGCCTTGCTTAAAAAACAAATCACACTGGAGAAATTAACTATTCTGCTGTAGTCTTCTGTCTTCAGTTAAATCTGTTATAGAGCTTTGAGCATCTCAACTTGATGTATTTCCTTATTAAATCTTTAAATATTCCTTTTAAACAAAAGCCTGTGTCTTCCAATTAGATCTGGAAGGCAGAAGCATTGTCAAAAATATCTAAATACTAATTTGTCAAAGTCAAATTTACAGGATATGCTGCAAAGAGGCTGTTCAGAGGTTCACAGGCRTAATAACGCATTCATTTACTTAAAGGAAATTCAGGATTCATCATGCTGGCCATCCTGAGGAGTTAAATCACCACTTTACAATGCTTCCAGGGAAAAGCAGCAACTATAATGGCCTTGACAAACTACCTCATTCGTGCGTCTGTTCTTTGAAAACCGCTGCACAAGGATAGGAAGGCAGCCCCCTGCCCATGCATATTTCAAAATTATTGTGAAGTTAAGGAAAATACCTACATAACACCCTGAAAAATCTGTGTTGACCAAGTCAGTGGCCTGTGATTTTCCATATTATCTGTCCCAGAAGTTCTGTCTTTTGTTAAATCCATCTATAAAACAAGCAGAGGTCTGAGCTTCTGATTGAGTTTTGAGTTTGCCATGCCTGCTAGCAGTGGGTGGGCAGCAGCAATCCCTGTCTGACCCCAGGCCCCAGCTGGATGTGACATACTGGGCCTCCTTGGGCTGCTGATCCTGCAGGAGCTCAGTTCCCAGGGCACCCCCTTGGTGGTGACCATGGCACATGGGACAGACTGTCCTCCTTGCCATGCTGGTGCTGCTTTGGCCATGAGATTGTGGGGTGAGGCTGGGAAGAAGRACCAACACGGGACATACATTTACAATCTGTGCTGTTGTCACTGTGCTCTCAGAGCTCATGGATCTGGACAATTGCACTTTGACATGACCCCAGCTGATGCAAACCTGTGGCCCTTTGCAGGAATAGAATAAACCCTTGGTGTAGAGAGGGAAATGCTTTGGAACATCTCAGAGCCTGCATGCTAGGGAGGCAGCGGTGGTGAGGCTGGCAGGGCTCCTGTCCCCTGGGCACAGGAGGAGGTGGCAGGCAGCGCTGAGACCCTGAAAGCCCATCTGGGACCAGCTTGCAGCTGCCTAAGATCAGGCTGCAGGAAGGAAATTGGAGTGAAAGTCATGCAAATGCTTCAGGCTTGGAAGTGCTGGGCTCTGAGGGGCTGAGCTGCATATCAGACCTATCAGCTCTGAGAGGGTTTGAACAAATTTTGGAAGYACACAGAACTGTGGTGATGATAAGACATCAAAGAAAACCCGGCAGCTGCGAGTTTTAGGGCTGCCAGATTAAAGCCTCTGAGAATCACACAAAGTAGCCATAGCTCCTCCTTCAGAGTTAGCAAGTGACATTATCAAGGAATGAAGCAAACAGCCTTTCAGCAGGGGATAATTTGCCCTACAAACTTTATGCTTGAATTAGAAAAACAAGCTACACTCTGTGAATGCCAGACCATTTGAGAAGAATTTATTTAAATGCAGAACTGATGTTTTGCTGCCAGGAAATCAATTCTCAATATGTAAAAACTGAAATAAGAACAGTCTCCCAAAAGTCTCCCTCCCTCTTCTTGGGGAGGGCATTTTAACTGCTTGGATCCAAAATTCATCACGAGGGTAATGTCATGGTGGCCAAGTGTGCTGTAGCTGGAGAGTAGCTAAAGAGGTGGAGGAGCTCTGTGAGGTGAAGCACTTGGAATGAACAAAAATGCATTATTTTAATGTGCGTTCAGGATTTCCAGCAACTGGCACAAACACAGGGAAAATTCTTTCTCCCCCACATCAGTTCGAGCTCTCATCACTGAGGAGAGAAGGGTACATGTGGCTACTGTATAGCAGAAATGGGAAGGAGAAGACTCTTGGGAATAGTTATTTTTCTTCCTACTCCTCTTCCAGGATTTGATTCCAAGGTGTTGGCTGTATATTCACCTGGAGAAGGGGCTAGGAGTTTCATTTGGAACAGGTGGAAGGGAAGCAGTGGTTTCACTTGGTATCTGTCTGGTATCTGGTRGTTGAAAAGTGCTCAGTAAATCTTTTACAAACAGATTTTGCAGTGTTTGTGAATGCTGCTTGTTTTGTCTAGTTATCACTTTCTTACCTTTGGATTTCTCTCCCTAATTTTGCAAGTTCCTTGGTGGGACCATAATAAAAAGACAAGTGAACAGAGTCACAAACATTATTTCAGCCATGAGCCATTCTCCTTTCTCCTGTGCGAACAAGAAGCCTGGATAAAAAGCCTGAAGTGTTAATGCAGGGGATCTCTAATTTCTAACATACACATTACTGCAGGGTTTCTTGCACCTCATCTTCTCTGCCATTCCTGATACTAGAATATTTGTGTGTCATGGAAAAACCCCACCCRAGGATGGTCTTGATGGCATTATATTTACCTGCTTTTACCACCTGCCTCCTCTCCCTTCTCTTGCCTTTCTCCTCCTCTGCTCCCATGGACATTGAAGCCTTGACAGGGAATGGCAGCCCCCTGCCAGGTGCCTCTGACCGTGCACTGCAGCAGAGGTGGCTGCTCTCCCTTTGTGTTTCCTGCTTTCCTAAGTCTCTGGTGAGCTGTTTGCAGGAAAGCAAAGTGAAGCCTGGAAGTTACAGGCTCAGGAGATGATTTCCCCACAGCCTGGGGTATCTGTTCCCTGACCCTGCAGTCRCAGAAGTCTGGACACCAGTACAGAGAAATCATCTCCTGTAGGCTATTCTGGATGAATTTCAATCAATTTTAAGACAAACCCAGAGAATATAATTTTGTGATTCAAGGATTCTTGTTACAATTTGAAATACATAAATCTGGGAGGAAATGTATATTTTCCTGCATGTGTATCATTTTAATGTAGGTGTTTTAAATAGCAGCAATTTAATTTTATTGAGAAGAGTAAAAAAATTTATTTCATACTTTAAGGCTAGAATGKTAGGGGTTTTTAACCAAAAGGATTCATGCAATTCTACATTCTTCTACAGTCTTTTGAAGAAATAAGTTTAATGTGAGAAGGTAATGGAGGATGTGCTACTCTTCTAGGCTGTACTTAATTGGGATGCCTCCTAGGACTTTACCCTAATAGTGGCAAATGGTTATAACTGCTACTCAAACAGGACAGCATTAGCATAAATTGCTTTTAATGTGATTATATTCATCCAAGGTTGAGCAGCTAAGTGATGCTTAGCCAGGTGTTAAATAGGTATGATTATCTAAGGCTTAGCCAATGACTGTAGGCATTTGYCAATTAAAGAGAGTAAAAGAGCAAATAGAAATTTAATTCCCTTCTACTTAGCACCTTACATTGTCTTTTCAACTCTCAAAATTGCTTTTTAAAATGTCTTTCTCTAGTTCTGTATTCTTTCAAAATAAATTACTACAAATTTTTAACTGTTTAGCAGAACCAATCTTACCCAGTCTTGCACAAAGTAATTCTTATCTATTTTTTTTCTTTTTCTAGCTTTTGTCCAGATTACTGATTTATATCCAGTTCCTATAACTGGAACGTTATTAGTGGACGATGTAGTGTGCAAATGATTTTTTTAAATTTAAAATTAMCTTCTATGCAGCACTTCTCTATAATCCTGTATCAATTAAGTGTTGCACTTCTGTTATAAAATTTCAAGAGWATACAGCTTTGTTTGCAACATCATTCTCCCACTAAACACCTTGCTGCTCTCCTCACTGACRTGGAATGAAATTTTACTAGGAGCTGTCATTCAGGTCCCACTGATTTCATGTGCACACACCCTATGGAGACAGAGACTCATCCAGCTGGATGAGATGTGGTGTTAACCCTGTGCTGGCTCTCTGACCAGCTGTGGGCTTTGTAATGGCTTTTAAATTTCTTTTTTTGCTTGTTTTCCTAGCAGAATGTAAAGATAGGGGAGTGGTAAGAGGAGGCATTTGCCCTTTCCCATAAATTTCTATTGCAAACACGTTGCTCAGCACTTCTTCATTATCCCAGGGGCCTGTTGCACATAAATCTCACTTAAATGTTAATCAGCTTCAAGTGAGCTGCAGTCAAATGAAGGTTTATAGATGAAGCAACCCAGAAGGGATCTGAAGTGGAGGAAGAATGAGAGACTGGTCTTCTGCTTACTTGGGGTTCAAGGCTTTGGGCAAAAAAGAAGCTGTTCCATTGTGGTCCTGTGTAGGAAGACATTCCTAAGTTTTATTGTTGCTGTAGGAAGCAGATACTCTGAAATCCTCAGAAAGCCATACCTTTCTTCTCCAAGACAAACCGTGGAGCTCTGCTCTCTGGGTGCCCAGAAATGCCTGAAGCAAGGCTGCAGGGCTCCTGCTGGCAGTGGAGGAGCCAGCTGCCACCAGCCGGTGCCCATCTCCAGGTCTTGGCTGCTGGGCTGCCATGTAGGGCCACCCATGCAAGCATCTGGGTGACTTCCATGGATTCATGGCATCAGTGGTGCTGTCTGTGCCCTGCCAGAAGGGGGAAGGATGGTTTGTGTGCTAATTTTGATTGGTGATTGGAAAACAGATGGTGCTGGCAGGGCTGAGTGTGATGTAGTACCACAGGTTTAGAATAATTCACATTTCATCCTTTGTCTCAGGAGATGCAGGCCCTGATCATTTAAAGCTTTATGTATATTCACAATCCACGAGTGTGATTAGCTGGTTTACTTTGTTCAAGCTGTTCAGGTACTTCAAGTAAAACACTGGTGTGTGTGAGGCTGCAACACCACCACCAAGGTTTTATTAGCTCTCAGTACTTGAAACTGCTCTACTGGCTGGTGTGTYATTTTCTTCTGTAATTGTGTTACACAGCCTTGTTTATGACTGCATACCACTACAASCAGAAATATTTACAGGAGCTGCAGGACCAARGGCTGGAGGGGCAGGACACAAGCCTTGCATGCAGCACTGCAGTGCTGAGGTGKGGAACAGGTGGTCCTGGCAGCTCCTTCCCAACACCCACCACCAATCCCATGGGGTTTTTATATGGCACCTTGTTTCATGTTTTTCCCCTTAGCTGCTAGTTTTTCATAGGCTACAGGTGATCCACCCCCTCTTCTCTTGGAGTCCAGCTAGGAGTCTCCAGCCTGCTTTTGATGAGTTAAGTGAGGAGGAAACCAATCTAAAGCAAGGCTYGGCACATGTCCAGATGAGCCAAAAGCATCAGTCTTTTTCCAGGAGCAAGATTCCAGCTGAAACTCAGCATCTTGCAGTGCAGAAAAAGGGAACAACAGGCAAAAAGCTCTTGTGGCCAGGAGACTTGAGGAGGAAGCCTTGGGGCATCTTCTGTGACAGACAGCACCTTCCTGGATTRTTGCTGTGTGGTTTGTCCTGCAGGTCACCATCAGTTGGGTAAAACTGTCCTGAAGGATTCTGTGTCTCACATGCTGCCAGGGCAGTGCTGCAGCCAGAGACAGCCAGTGCAGCCCATGGGCTGCATTCTCCATCCAGGTGGAAGGTGCTGCCCCACTGCCTCCTGTCCCTGTGTGCCACTGCAGGCTGGCATGCAGTGAGATGGAGAGGGGCCTCCAGCTCCACTGTGCTTCTGCTTGGTTCTGTCATATGGAATTGCTCTCAGATCTCATGCTCTGATAGTTTTGTGTGGCATGGTTTTTTTTAAAATTTTATTCATCAGGCTTCAGGTTGCAAAGCACTTAGATGGAGTAACCACCTGTACCTGTTACTGAGCAGCCCTTATATTGCAAGAGCTCATAAAGAGCAAAATCTGCCATTCAGTTAGGTACAGGCTCAGTACTTAACTGCAGGACAGGGTCTGTGTCTTGTACAGAGCAGGAAGGCCAGCAATCCATTTGCCACAGTCTCTGATTCTCCCTGGATAGCTTCAGGGTAAAATTCTTCAATTCATGGAGCATTTAAAATGAATTTTAAAATTGGCCATCCATGCTACATTAAACCCTGCTCAGAATATTTACAGACTTTTATATACAGAAATACTTTAGTTTATACTAGGCCTGTGGCTTAGGAATATCCCTCCTATCTCTTCACCACTGAGAGCTTTGCTGGTAATTATTTATGTGTAAAGCAGAAAGACATTGAAAAGATACTTCAGGCATAAGAGGCTGGAGCAAAGTCTCAGAGAAATCTGAAGGTAGCAAGAGGGTCACAAAGTAGAAATGACCTGTGATTGCTTGGGGACATGAAAAAGCAGAGGTGTAAGAGCAGCAGAGAGAGTCTGGTACAGCAAGGATGGCAGCTGGGCAAAGCCAGGCTTCTTCCTGGCTCAGTTGTATCACTTGGACTGCCTCAGAAGAGCTCCATCTCCTAAGCAGCCTGAGAACAAATAAACCTAGTCGTGGCACTTCCTTCATCCATGCCAGAAAGCTGTACTGTGCTGTAGTGACTAGCCAGTACAGTGCAAAAATCCCTTTTGTAGGGCAGCTTTATTTAACTTTTGAAAAAATAAGGTCAGAAATTTAGGGCAATTAGTGTGAGCAAAGCTCAGCAGGTTCACATCTCCCTTATGCAACCAGATCTCTAATTACTATCTGCATATTTTAAACACTTTATACAGTCCTTTGAAATATGACTTTTCTCTGGCTACAGTGTTGTATGCTGGTTCTTGGGGTTTTTTAGCACTTAAGAGCTGCATATGGTTTCTGTCTTAATGTGTAATTCTCTCTCTACTTCATCTTCAGTAACATATTTGAGTAAATTTTGCTGTTTATTTACAATTGCATTTGGGATTATAGGTTGTAACTTGAGTAAGCTGCATGGTTAGGAAACCACAATGAGCTTTTGAATTATATAGATTAAGCTTTTGAATTATATAGATTAGATGTATGTTTCATGGGTAAGCAGTTTACTACATTTGTAGATGTGCTTTGTCAAAGATATGTATTTTGTACCTTGAGAGCTGAGATATACAGCTGTTAAGCTGAAGTAGGACTTGCAGTTTTGGAAATACAACTGATTTTAATGTTTTGTGTCCATTTATCTTGTTTACACAGAGACTTTGCTTACGTGGCAAGAGACAAGGACACCAGAATTCTGAAATGTCATGTGTTTCGATGTGACACACCTGCAAAAGCCATTGCTACAAGTTTACACGAAATCTGCTCCAAGGCAAGTGGATTTAAAATCAGCTGCATTTGTCTGTTCAGAGGTCCCTGAGCCTTATACATGTAATCAGCAGTTGTATGCAGTGTTAGTTTTGTTTACATAACTGGCAGCGAGAAACAATGTAGAGAATTTGTAAGGGAAAGGATGCAAATGGATGGGAATTATGGGAGAGTGGGCATTTAGATTAGAAGAGGATGATGTGTGCTWTTAATTTGACAAGTGTGTATAGAGGCTAAAGGCTTTCCTGAATAATAAAGAAGCTGCAGGTTCAAAATGGAAAAAGAACACAGAGGTTCAGTTAATAATAAACAATGATGTTAAACTCCATAAATAAATCAGACCTTGTTTGAATGGTGCTATTCAATGGTATTATCCTGCAGGACACAGGAAAATAGTTGCTAACTGTTACAATTATTAACTGTTAAAATTGTTATTTTAAAAGAATAACCTGCTTAGTCATGTACCCTCTGACTTATTTCAGATTTCAGAARCAGGGTTGTAAAAGGAGTAGATTGTAGTTGCTGCTGTACTATATTTTTTTAAATGCTGTATTATCACTGTCTTCTTCAGATTATGGCTGAAAGGAAAAATGCTAAAGCTATGGCTTGCAGCTCCTTGCAAGACAGGACWAATGTCACCCTTGATGTTCCTCTGCAAGGTACTGTGTGTTACTGCTGGTATCCTCAGCGTGGTCCTGTTTGAGTTAAGTTTTGCTGCTGATGCAGATTTTGACAAAAATGGAGCATGCTGGGTGGAGAAGTCAGGAGTGTATTCCTGATGTATCTGTAATAYAATCTATTATATAATTAATTTTTAATTAATGTATCTGACTGACTGTAATCTGTTCCTGTATTAGTTTTAAGTATTTTTCTTGGTTATGGTGACAGTTATGGAGTCCTGCTCAGTTATGTCAACTTGTGCATTTCCTCTTTTATTTTGAAATGCAAGTGTTTCAAACACAGTCATGCTTACTTGTGGCTACTCAGGATGTTGTCTTTTTCAAATCAAAATACCTCCTGACTTGAGACTGCACCAACTGGCCAAAACTCCTTAAAACCAGAATATACTCCAGTTACTCACTTGGATTCAGAAGTGCCATAGGAGTACTCCTCCTAGGTTTCAKCATCTATTTTAGCAACTTCTGAGGCAAGGGTGCAAGTGGGTTGTCATCCAGCTTTTGCACACTTTGCTGCATGATAGAAGGAAGTTGCCTTTGTGTGCTGTTATTTGTCRTATCTTAGTAGCTGTCGTTTTGAAACTATTCCAGGAGAACAAATATACTTTGCATTAGCTTTACAGCAAATTATGTGCTTCTAGATCCACCAGTTTGTACTGAGTATCTTGCTCCTAATCCATACATCAGCTTGTGCAATGGTCTGTGTAATGTGTTTTGTTCAGGCAGCAGTAGTGATTACTTGGAGACTGTGTTTAACATATTAGCAAGGATGGTATTAAAGCAGATTTTACATAGTTGTTACAGTGAAACGTAGGTCTATACATCTCAGAGACCCATATTTTCTGGTTTAATATGCCAGCATTATAATGTGATTTTATTCTTGGCATAGACCAAAAATTCCTTTAGAAATTATTGAGGCTTGTTCTTGTTAGAAGGAATGAAAATTTCTTTAAATCAATGCAATACCTTCAGAGTACAATTAATGGGTAAACAGTTTTATGTTATTGATGAAATAAAAGTGCTTTTTTCTGCTGTGAATGCTGATTAATAGAAATTGGTTTTTGTTCCCATGYAGTAGATTTCCCAACACCAAAGACAGAACTGGTACAGAAGTTTCACGTCCAGTACCTGGGCATGCTACCTGTAGCAAAACCTGTGGGTATGTAACACTTAAGTGAATTCCAAAGTTCCTTGCTTAAACTCTAATGGCTCATCAACTACCAGTGCATGACTTTTGGAGGGTAGCAACTCTTCTGCTTCAGTCACATGAATCAAGCATGAAGACATCCAATATTCAGGACATCACATGAGCATGTGTTTTGCAAACAGGGTATTCTGGGAGCTGCCAAGAAGGCAGAGTTTCTTTCTACAGCTTTCTCTGAATAAGAGTTCTGTTCTAATGAGAAGGGCCCTRAAGAACTGAAACAGTACAAAAGCTAAACAAGATGCTATCCTGGTTTCCTGTAAASCAAAGGCACCTGCTTTGGTCTTCCAGGTGGAGAAATACAACTTCATAATACCTTCTTCCATTATCAAATTAATTTTAATAAGGAATCCAAAACAATCTGTTTTCTATACTGCTGTGTGAAGATAAAAAACTCTGTTATTTTTTATATGTATAAAAATATTTTATATATTTTTTCAATGTTGCATTTTATTCTCTTTTAGGAATGGATACTCTGAACAGTGCCATTGAAAGTCTAATGGCTTCCTCTAGCAAAGATGACTGGTTGCCAGTTACCATGAACGTTGCTGATGCTACTGTCACAGTCATCAATGAAAGAGTAAGGCAGACTGTGTTGTTTAAAACAAAATTAAAATAATATGAGTGTTGAAATCTAGGAACACAGAAATGCTAGTAGTGTTAATTTAAACTAAAATTCATTTGCTTATTTTGCATTTTATTTCTTTCCAGAATCTGCAGAGGCTCTTACTGCTCATATCAGCTTCAGTTTTATTTATCATTCCAAGCATGTTTTCAGAAATAAATTATCATAAATATTCAYTAGATAATTAAATTCAGTGTTTTCCTTTCTMGGAATTTTGAGCCTAAAATGTTGTAGTTTAAGCCCAAAGTAGTAGCAATCCTAAATTCCAAACTGCATTTGCCTTACTCTTGGTATGGAAGCCAAGAGTAATATAAAAATCTGTGTTACAGAAGAAAATGTAGAGCATTTTCCATAGAGTCTAATACAGTGAGACTTACTAATGCTGTAYTTCAAATATGTCTTTTGATGAGGTATTAAACCAACATCTCTATAACATACCAGTGATAGGGGAGTATATTTTGGAGTCATTATACCCATGTTGTTGGTTTCTTCACAAAACAAGCAGCTTCTGAAGTGTGCAACATTTTAAAATTTTGTGGTAATGCTCAAAGCCTCAGTGACAGCCTAGAGAGGGAGATCCAGCCCAGGCCTGAGCGTGCTTGGTTCATGCAAACAGATAAGAAGGAGTTACAATAATGTATCAGGATATCCTCCCATTTAATCAAAATTGAAAATTCCACAGAGTATCCAGTAGTAATGYTCAACCCTTTGGTTCCTGAGCAGAATGAAGAGGAGGTCATGGTGGAGTGTCGTGTGCGGTTCCTGTCCTTCATGGGAGTAGGCAAGGACATCCACACCTTCGCCTTCATTATGGACACAGGAAACCAGCACTTTGAGTGCCATGTYTTTTGGTGTGAACCTAATGCAGGCAATGTGTCAGAAGCTGTTCAGGCTGCYTGTATGGTAAGTGAGCTTCTTAAAAGGCATCTAATAGCACTTAAGATTTTTACTGCCTCCATAAATTAGCATTTTTTCAAATTTGTAATTATATTCATTTCAAGACAGAGAAAGAAAGATAGAAATAGGAATTAATATTATGATATATTTAATCAATTAAAATCCAAACATTTTAATGTTTGAAGCACCAGCTTAGTGAACAATGCCCCTTTAATTATTTTCTCTCCTAACCTCTGCAACATCTATGTAAATTAGAAATATTTTCTTTCACTACACAAATTATCTAATGCCAAAAAAACATTTTGCTTGGATTTGCTTGGATGTTATGAAATCCAGAAAAAAAATCCTTTTTCAAGAGTAACTGAACCCAGAAAACTTACTTTTCTGCTTTCAAGTGGGTATTTATATGATTTATACCCATACTTGTTGTGTGCTAATGGACAATTTCTGCCCAAACATTGACAGACCAATTTTCCATTAACTTCAGCTGAGATTTTGTCACAGCCAAAGCAGATGTTTGACTAATGAGAAAATATTAGAAGTGTATTTGAAAGGGTCTGTGAAGTTCCTTGCTCCAGAACTGTTACAGAGTGGTTTTGCTCTGTTGCAGTTACGGTATCAGAAGTGCTTGGTAGCCAGACCTCCTTCACAGAAAGTCCGGCCGCCGCCGCCGCCCGCAGACTCGGTGACCAGGAGAGTCACCACCAACGTGAAAAGAGGAGTCTTGTCTCTCATTGACACTTTGAAACAGAAACGTCCGGTCCCCGAGATGCCGTAGCTGCTTCAGAGAGAAGGCTCTCCAACCATGTGACTGAAGATAGCAGYGGCCACACTGAGGCAAATGAACGGACCATGTCTGCCCTTCCATTGCAGTTGCTGATGCTTTCTCTTCAGAGAATTTGCCCCTATGGAAACAATGTTACACAAGCATGTTCTCTCCTTCCTGCCACCATCGCCTGATATAAAAAGAAGCATGAATAATTTTTTTGCTGTCAGTGCGTTACATCATGRGCAGTGGAAGGTCTGTTTGATTGTAAATAAATGAACATTACCTAAACTCACACAAAAAAGAGAATATGGCCACGTCTCTCCCAGTGAACTTGTGCTAAAGTCCTTGGAGTGAATGATGCCCGSGTTAAAAATTTCACCTTCTTGAGCTGGATTTGTCATAAACCAATCTTAAATCCTACAGCACTTTGCTCTGTTTTCAACACTGGAATRGGTATCAAGTATTAGCTACCATTGAATTACTGTAGATTAAATACCAACTTTTATTTTTTACAGAACTGCACCTGTTAGTTTTAAATTGTTTGTCAGCATTGGTCTAGCAACTACTTTAACATCTCCTTGACATGTTTTTGAGTTGTAGTGTCATTATGTCATCTTCTGGTTACACATTATGGTCTTACAAAGAATTTTGTTTAAAACCAAACCAATGATGAAAAATACAGAAGTGTTTTCAGTAATTGAGTTGCAGGGTGATCCAGTGAAGCTTTTAAGCTTTAAACATACAAATGCAACTGCTGGCTGTTAAATTTATTCTCCTGAATCTATCATTAATTCATCAAAAATAGTTTGTTTCATGGAGAGCTCAAACCAATCAGGAATAAGAAGTAGTAGTTAGTGATTTTATTCTCTTACAACTGTTATAGAGACTAAACTATTCCATACCTTTTCTATACAAGTGTTTGATGAAATGTTCAGTTCAGTGTCTCGTTGCATAATTCCCCCTTCCCCTCGGAGTTTGTTGCTGAATACTTAGCATGCCAGAAGAAGAACAATTACATTTCTTGTTATTTACAAAACTTCCTGAAATTTATTTTACTTTCAATGCTCTTATAACAAAATGAGAAGAGATTTGTTATTTAACAGGGTGGTGTTTCAGGTAGTACAATTGGATTTCACTGCTTTTGCTCCAAAGACTTCATCTGATTGATTTGCTTTACACACCTGCAGACCCTCAAAATCAGCCCAGCATTGCCCTCAAAATTGTACCTCAGGCTGATTTTGAAACGCAGTCATGCATCTTCAGTCTCTTCCTTTGTCATCTTCTGTCTAAACCTGAAGATTAGTACAGATTTTGAAACATTATGTTTAAATASTGTTAAAAATGTTTTGCCTCCATTTATAGCTAGATTCCAAACTGTAACTCTCTCTCAAGTCTGCAAATCTTGTGATAAAGGAGCACTGGCAAAGTTCTTGTTACAATAACTCTTTTTTATTTTAATATGCAAGAGACTGTTATAAACAAACTATTTTCTTTTTTATTTCCTTGTTTGAAGAAATTAATGACCACACCTGGCGAAGTAACTTAGGAATACAACAGGAAAATAATGATGATTCAAGAAATTTCTGTACTGAAAAATGCAGGAAAATCATTACCAAACTCAGTGTGATGTATGAGCAAGTGTCAGGTGAAGGCTGGCTATGCAACTATTGTAATTAAATTTAGCTTTCTACAATACCCTATGAAGAGCTGATCCTCTAAGGATCTCGGATCTCTTCGTGACCACGATCCTGCACCTCGGGCACTGAAGCAGCTGCTTCCCCGCTCAAGGCTCACGCTCTTGCCACCTCCTTCACCACCTCTATTGCCTGCACAGCTGGAGAAGCTGCTTATGCTGAGTACACAGGGAGGGCTGGAGGGGAGGGGGCGCAAACAAAGCCACCTGTGCTTGAACTGACCACGGAGCCAGGTCACAAAGCATGGGGATGGCAGCTTGCCTATAGCTTCTGTAGTTCCCAGTCCTGATCCCAGCCACCCTGCTAGGAGCAGTGTAAAACTCACTTCTAGCACAGAATCACAGAACTGTTTGGTTTGGAAAAGACCTCAAAGGTCATCTCATTCCAAACCCTATCAGAGGACACTTTTAACCAGACAAAGCTGTCCATCCAAACTGGTCTTGAATATTTCCAGGGATAACTGCTCTCAAACTGTGCTGGCTAACAGGTACCCTTAGGTAGGACTGTGAAGTTAAAAGTTTCCTTGTTCATCATTGTGCTAGTGATTCACATTTTATTTTATTTTAAACTAAATACTTTGACAGTATCTTTTTAAACTTCCTGCTGACAACGTTGTGATTTGGGATTGGCAACTGTTGTACAGCAGTGAATTAATTTTAAACAGTATAATTAAATTTTTTCATTGCATCTGCACCATGCTGATTCTCCCCAGGAGAGATCCAGACTCTCTTTAACTAAACCAACACTTAGCAAACAGCAGTGTAAAGGTTTACATCCGTGTTGTCAAGGCTAGGAACATCTAGTTAGCTTTCATTAGCAATGGAGGCAACTGCAGGCAGGGCTGAGGAGAAGACAGAAGGGTGTTTGAAAAGCTGTGCATCACTCGCCAGTGTATGTTTTAAGAGGTTTATGTCTGGTAACAAAATGCTGTTGACTTTGCAAATATTTAAGTAGTCTGCTTGATGATTTGACTCCATGTGGCCTTTTTGCTTCAGTAGAGCTCCTAATTCTCCAAAAGATTTAATATACAGGTGTTTGCAGAATCAGAGCCTAATATTGCAAAGCCTATTATCTTTTATTTCACAGTATATTCAGACACTCTTTTTACCATGGCCAAAAAAAGTATGTATGAGGTGTGTGTGTGTTTTTGAGCAACTGCAATTGTTCTAGTTGATGTTATAGCAACCCTTCAGTTATCTATGCATTTTTTATAATACCTAGTGATTCTGTAGGCCGGCAGCCATGTTCACTATGCCTTGTATGTCTGATGCCATATTCTAACTTAACCTGTTAAATACAGCTTAAAATATTTTTATTTTATTTATTCTATTTTTACTGAAATATCCTGCTTTATTATGTTGATGTATTGTCTTTACTGGATGTGCTCTTGTAACATTCTCCACTCTGTATACTATAGGTTGCCTAAAAAAAGGCAGGCTTTGTAATTATTTATAGTCACATTTTTATTGAAGTCTGTAGAAGAATCATGTAAAGCAAAGCTAATGTCATAATTTTTTCAATGGAAGTAGTAAATTAGAGGTATCACGTGTCAGTCAGTCATGTCATTAACATACCCCCTTGCAGAAGCAAGGAGATTTATATTCACAGTCAATGACGAATAGATAAAAGCCTTTCTTTTGAAATCTGTAGTTCTGACTGTAGGTTTTATTTAAGCCACTTACTGTTTCATTTACAGGGGAGCAAGGAGATGTGGGAGATGCAAGGCTATGGAGGCCACCTACAGGGTGGTTAACTGGGAATGACAAAAATAGCATAGAATCCATTCACAGTAAAACAAGGTTTAGTGATATACTTCCTGTGCAGAGTCACTTGTACCTACAGAAATATTATGCCCTTCAGTGRCAGAGGAACAAAAATTGTGGAGTATCTAATAGCTCACACCAGGGCTGTCACTAAGGGTTCTACATTTCTTAATTTTATCAAGCATTTCATAGATCTGTTACCATGGAATCTAAAAGTGTTAGTACATCATCCATGGAAAAGAGAACATTCTCATTTCAAGAGCCAGTATGGGCACAGCATTTCAGCATTACCCCCAAATGCATTACTCCTTTCTTGGGCACATCTTGTCACATGTGCTGTCCCATCAGCCCATGCAGGTTTGATTTAACAACAGTGAGACAGAAGGAAACACAACACTGTTTATTAGCAGAGCCCAGTCTTACATAAAAGTACATGACTGACAACAAAAAGGACAATTTTCCCTGCTGTTGACCACTTCTTCATATTTAAATGTAATCTGTTCTGAGAATAAATTTAGCTGCATAAAGTGATTGTCTCAACTGTTACTGCTCCATGAAACTGCGAAATTATTTTGTTCAAAATGGTGGTTGAGGGAAAGGGAAAAACATACTGGTGGTTTAGAGGCAGTAGCAGTACTCTGAGGAGTTTTCTATCTGGAAAGCTGAATCAACAGTTTCTAGTTGAAAATGACAAATAAACAACTGGATTACAGAAAAATAGTTACATAAGATACACTTTTACTGTAAAAAGACTGTTACAGGCATCTACCTACAAGCCATCTGAAGTCAGTCCCAGGTGTTGCCACCATGTCATGTTCCATGCTCACAAAGTAAGCTGCAGACCTGCAGTTGCAATATTCACTCTCTGATATTCTTGGTAAGCCATCAAGATTCTGACTGGTTTAACCTCCATACTGTGTCAAAAATGCAAATTCCTGAAAGCAAGAGGAGGCCAAGTGAGGGACATCATGGCACATATGACATAAGTAACCCAGAAATTCTGTTATTAGACACATGTATGTTGTTTTACAAGTAATTTCAACTTTCATAATGGATTATACAGATCTTGATTTTTTAAAAAAGATCATTATTTAACTGCAGARTCTCTTAAGTTTATTTTAAGCATTTAACAACCATATTGGGAAAAAAAAATCTCCATAGTGTCCATTCCTTCCATCCAACATGCAGAATCTCCCCTTCACCTAGATGGTTTTGAAATAAGATTTTTTTTCTGGTTCTACACATGGCATGTGTACGGGTCTAAATCTATCCTAACAAGTTTATTCAGAAATAAGAGTAGAGTTCATTGTATTACTGGAGCAGGCAAGGAGCATGGATTGCTCACAGGGATATGCAGAGGGTGAGGGATGTCTTTGTATAGGACAGCTGGCTCAGATTAAAATGCTGTAAGAAATTTTCACTGATTCAGTGAAGCAAGGATATTTATGAACAAGATGAACAAGAGCCATCTGTCTACACTGCTGGGGTAACATCATTCACATCCTTTCTCAAAAAGGTACTGCTGATCCAGTGACACTGACTGGTGTGGGTGAAGACAAAATAGAGATGTTTTAACGTTTTCTCTGGATGGATCTAAATCCAGACCTGTATGTCAAATTGGTTAAGTCCCACACTACAGTGGTGATGCTCCTGGCAACACTCTTCCCAAGTATCTGAAATGGTTGCCTAGAGGAAAATTTCTGGGCCACAGATACTTTTTTCTTTCTGTATTGCTGTGCTATCTCTTTCATTTTTAAAAGTTCTAGATACAAATCGGGTTTATTGTTAAAAGTATCTCTGTGCCTCCTTTTATCCTCTACTCAGACTACAAGACAGTTGTAGATGTTTTACAGTTATTTCATCTTTGCTAGCAAAGGGAGCAGCTTAGAAGCCCACAGCTGTTTCCAAAGACAGGCAGCTAYTCTTTGTCCAGTCACTATTCAGCTGACTAGCAGTAACATTTATAAAAATGTTACTTTGACAGTAGCAGCTCTTTTCAACTAAGAACTGTTTATGTTAAGAAATTGATAAAAAGCAGTTATGAACCATGACATAGTCTGATGTGACATTATGATGATGATTCAGTGTTTTTAGCATGAGAATATTTGATCTATTTTTAGTATTTAGTTAGTATTTCAATGCACACTTAAGAAGAAACCAAGAGAACACACACTAGAAAGCCTATGCACGGGATTTAATGTACTTGGCCAGTTTCCTGTACAAAGTTCACATCTAGTTTTAGAAATACAAGGCTTATTTTCCATGCACCTGTCTTAMGTGTAAACTCACAAAAATGGTATCTAGCACTTGTAAAGAAAAGCCACTTTAAAAAATTCAGTCTCACTTTAAAAACATCGGTTTGAAACTGATTACCTGTACAGGTTTAGACACAGTGAGGGGCTGGGTATACAATTTAACTTGTTACTTCAGACTGTATAGCAAGAGGCTACAGGTTTTTGACCTCACTTCTCCCAACAATCTATTAACCTTAGGCAGCTGAGCTCCATTCACTTAAAGTATGATTACTRGATGAGAAGTTACTATCTAACACAGATACTTCTATATACATAGCCCATAATATAACTTTCCCAAGGCCAGATTATCCTTGCATAAGTATATACTGTAATTTAAGACTATTGATTAAGATACAGGAACCTTTACCTTCTTTACAAAGGGAGGACAGAGTCTGAAGGTTCATACAGCCAAGTTGGCTTGACCATTTTTGACCAGGGTGGTGGAAATATCCAACCACTTGGACCCTGTGCTCCAGTGTGGCCATGAAAGCAACGCTGATACCCTGGGTTTGTTTCATTACAACCTTTCAAATGGTGTTATCAGTGAAGGCAAAGTGATTGTTGGTGGCTTTAGTACAGCCCTGTTCTGTGCATGCCTTTTGAGCAGGTGTCTGTCTCTCATATACCTTGCCCAGAGGTGACAGATGAGATGTTGGCTTCTGCACTTCCAGTGGTGCTGTGTGTCAGTCAGGGCTCACAGATTTCTTCAGCTCAACACAGCTGTCTGTTTGGGGCACGTTCTTTTGCTGTGTGTTACTGGCTCCTTTTGTTTGGCACACATTCTTTTGTTGTATGTCACTGGCTGCTTTTTTCACTTGAAGTCTTCTGTGGTATGTCACTGGCTGCTTTTTTCCCTTGCCCAGTCTTCTGTGGTGTGTCACTGGCTGCTTTTTTCCTTTGCCCAGTCTTTGCTTTTGTGGAGCACGCATGTTTTTCTGGTATCTTACTGGTTGGGCTTTTTGGGCATATGGGGCACACATGCGTTTCTTGTATCTTATGGGCTGCTTTAGACACAGGAGCTTCAGCCTTAACATTAGCTGCAGTTTGGCGGGGAAGGAGCTTTGCAGCTTTTGGCTTACGGTCACCAGCAGCAGCTTTACGCCTACGTTGTTTTACTTTCGGCTTTTTCACCTCTTCTTTTGGTTTTTCTTCAACAATGCCATCTAGTAGAGCTTTTGCTGCAGCASAAGCCAAAATGTCTTTAGCAGACACTTTTTTCTGAAAATTTCACAGGAAACAACAATGAATCTAAGCCACAATACAGAGCTTCTCAGAATTTACTCCATGAGAAAAAGAGCATAATCTAGCAGAAGGACTTAAGTCACATGTAATAAATGCTAACCAAACTATTTATTCACAAAATTAGAAACTTGACTTGTGTAAAGAGGTACTGGAGCATTTGTTCTTCAGAGGCTTTCTTCTCTACTGACCCAAAGAGGGGAAGCTCAGTTCTGGGCTCTGTAATGTGTGTCTGTCTTGGCAACCAGCTGTTTAACCCCAGCTGGTTGCCAAGCCCCACGCGGCCGCTTGCTCAGTCCCCCACGAACAGAATCAGGGAAGGAAATGGAAGAGTAAAGCTAGGGAACTCCTGGGTTAAGACAAAGATTGTGGTTCCCTGGGAAGACCAGTGCCATTACTGCAAAAGTCCTCCTTTCCTCCTCCTTTCCCCCACTTTATTCAGTGAGCASGATCTCACATGGTCTGGGATATCCCYTTCGTCAGTTTGGTCACCTGTCCTGGCTGTGTCTCCTCCCAGCCTGCCACACACCCCCAGTCCCCTCACCAGTGTGGCAGCATGAAAAGCACAAAAGTCCTTGGCTCTGTCTAAGCCCTGCTCAGAAATAACAAAACCATTTCTAGGTTATCAACCCTGTGTTGAGCACAAATCCAAAACACAGCTCCACACCAGTCACAGTGAGGAAAATTAACTCCACCTCAGCCAAAACCAACATATTCCCACACTGACCTGCTCTGTAACGTGCCTGTAAGAACAAAGTATCCATTGTGTGTGTGTATCAGAAATACTTACTAAAATACAGAAATTTCAGTAATATTAAAGATTAATAATTTTCACAGTAATTAAAGTTCTCGCTCATAATACGTAAGTAAGGAACTCTCAAACTGGGAACCAGCTCAACATCCAAGTATATAAAGAGAAACAATGGGGGAGAAACTCTTTACAACTAGCTAAGAAGAACGTTTCTGTAAACAAGGAATTTCAGTTTAAGTTGTAAATACATGTTTTTTACTTTGTGGAAAATGTTCATTTGCTGAATAACCTAAAAATTGGCCATTGGAGCAATTGCTTCTTTGTATTAGAATTTGACCCAGAAAAATTACTTGAATTAACTACCTGCAACAAAAGTGTTTGTTTCTCTGGAGAGAGACAATATGGTAGAGAGATGCATATAGCGTGATTAACTAAAACTCAGACCAAGTTTAAAATATTTAATATTGTAAMGAAAGAGGTCAATAATAGGTAATGTGAAAGGCTTTTCATATGTAATTCTCTTACTCTTAGTAAAATCTAACTTCCCCCAAGAGGCAAGCTTCTTTCAAGCACTGTAACTGCAGTATGACAGAAAATGATACAAATAACCAAGATCTCCTATCTTTAATTTGCAATGAAATTGSGATTAGTTCTTCCCCACAGCCCTTCTACTTTTGATGGAAAAAAATATGTGTTTTTCTTAGAGACAAGAGGAAAATGTTGATGCTCAGAGATGCAAACTAGCCCTTTAAGGAATCATGCCAAGACTTTTCCGTTTACTCAGCAAAAGTCTCCTGCCTTTCAAGCTAGATTTGCATATGCCTGAGTTTGGGAAGGAAACATATTCATACCTATTTTATTAAAATTATAATAGTGTCACCCATAGGGATTAAGATTTTGGTTGCTTGGATACTGGAAAATCTTGGTGACACATATAACAAATACATTTACTAGATACCATTTATCCTGAGTCTGTCATGTGTATTTCATTCCAAAGTGTGATAACAGCAATGTATTTCATTTCCTCTAGATCTTGCTGGGACTAACTTGGATCAAGGGTCTGCTCTGATCACGAGCTCCAGAACAGGCACAGCTGTTAAATTGTGCTCAGCATAAAATTCCAAAAGTGGCACATTTCAACTGCTCACCTGTCTTTTGGTCTTAAGACAATAAAGAGCAGCCAGGATTTTTATTTCAAATGTCCATTTTGTTATTCTTCTGTGCAAATTTGCAGTACTCATCTTCTGTTAAGTGATTTTAAATGGTTATTTTCATAGCTTACCTCTCTCTCTAGAACAGCTAGGAAACAACCACTGGAAATTTCTGATGGCTCCATTTTGAAAAACATTTCAGTGGAAGACTCTGAATCAGAGCAAGTAGAAAAAATAGAAGGAATAAGCCTGTGAAAAAGAAATGGCAGACCAGAAAATAATATTTAAGAATATAAAAGAAAATAGACAAGGATACATTAAAAGTCATTTTCAAATTATGTCTTTCAGTAACATAGCTTTATCATTATTTTTTTTAATGCAATTCAAGAAAGGCATGAGAATTCATCTTTTTAGAATTAAGTGGGGTTTTTTTCCACTTTTTTTCAGTAATTCCTTTTTCCCCCCCAATTATTAAGTATATTAATCACCAGATAATAAATACATAATATGACAATGAAAAACTATGTTCTTTCTCAGGTGTGCAATTATTGARTTATCAAGTTGTCCCTGAAGTTGGGGAATGGTCTGAAAACACTAAGGAGCTTGCAGAAATTGTAGAAGTGTTGACTTTGAGTTATAGTAATAATAGTAATAATAACAATAAATATMATAATAAATACCTATCTAAGCTAAAAATCTTAGGTTGGGAAAATTTGCTATTTGTTCTAATTGAGGGCTTTTTCTCCAATTTTACAGTTTTGCAAGAACTAGCCTCTTCTGTTCCCCTTGAATTCCAGAAATGCCTGCCTGTTATAAAGCAGTCTCAAGGACTTGGCTCATAAGGCTAGCAAACTATACTAAGCTGTCTCAGTACAGAAAAACACTATCAAAATGTCCTTTTGTAATTATAATTCCCTCCTCTTCACTGAGGACTGTACGATAGAGTCCTACTCCTTAATGCTCCACTAACCCTCTTGTGACAGAGCTTTATTCAAAGATGGTTACAGAGAAATGCATTCAATATTTGAAAGCAATATCCTGATTTGGCTGGCTAGTTCACTTTTAATGGAAGTCTGGAAAACTGTTTGTTTCCAAGTTCTCACCACAATCTGGATTTCTTTTTCTATGTTCCTTGGAACTTGATAAAACAGGCTACAAGGCTCAAATCCTCCTCGCATTACTAAATAAAGCTCTTATGTCTTATGACACAGATTTTTGATTTTACGTAAGCTTATTCAATGGAAAAAAAAAAACAGTGGTAATCTTTTGATGTTGTATACAAGTTACTGTTCACTAGGAATCTCTTCAGTGACCCTGAAAAAAGATGTAGAAATTAATTCAAATTTGATAGSCCAAAGCAAAATGCACGAGTGGTTTAGACTACTCTATACACACCTGTTTGCCATGTGCACCCCTGCTTTAGGTAAAGCTGCTGCTGTAAGCTGTCATATCCTGAAGGTAAGTTCAGCTTAACCAGTGTGAACATGTTTTTAAATCGCCCTTGAAACTGCACAGCCCTAAAACCAGCTGTGTGACCCCAAACTCCAACAGAGCCTTATTTTGTTTGGCACCACTTCAGTACTGCAGAGTAATTCCAAAAAGATAAAATGCACATAAGCAAAAATGTTTTAAGACTTTCCTGAAAGCCCTCAATTTTCTTGGAAAAGGGAATTATTATTCAGTAGATCTTTGATGATCATACAACATGTTTTATTATTATTTGTCTCTCAAAGATACTGTGAATGTGRGGTTAGTAACTCTGCAACAGCCTTTAATTCTATACTGCACTGTTTTAGTCAAATAAGTTCTCTAATTAATTCTAAGAAAAGTGTAAAAGGAATTTTTGTAAGTAGTACATGCATCTTAAATGGCTTGAGCTTTCATCTTAAGCATAATCACTCTGTATATTTTATTTATGGCAATCTATTACTGCTCTGTTTGTGCTGATTACCAGCAGCTTTATTGTAGCAAGGACTATGATGAAACATCCAAGATACTGCATGATAGGGAAGGAGGAACTGAATCTGAAATTGTAATTTATGAAACTCAATCAATTGTCAGTCACAAATTTGCTCAGGTCTGAAAAAATCCTAATATAATTTTATTGTCCTTTTCTTACCATCCAAGGTTGTCTTTTTGAAAGTGTCATACGATTTGGTGCTTTGACAACATTCATGATGCTTCTGCACAACAGTGAACAGATTTTGGCTTAGCATTGTGGGGAGGGAGGGGTTTTACACAAGGGGGATTTTTTAAAAAATAATTAAAGCTCCAGAACTTTAAAAAAAAAATAATTTCTCTGTTATGGATTTACATATCATTTATATTCAATAATTTAGAGACCATTACATTCCAAGGTTCCCCAAGTTCTCCCCATAGAGTAATAGCGGCACAGAGGTCAAGACAGACTCCAGAATTCCAAAGGAAAACACAACCAAGAGGCATAAATGCTTTTGGTCTAGCACACCATCATTGGCAAGACATACYCTGATTTCATCCCACTTACTGTAAAAAAAAGTCAAGCAGATTGCTATTTTCTATCAGTGAATTTGAAAAAAGATGCATTTTGTTGCACTGCGTCTTATGAATAACATACAACTTTTAAACCTTCTTTGGACTGGCCACAGCTAATATTTACTCTTTTAATCATGCAAAATTTAGTTGCACTGAATATTTGAACCACAGTACCTTTTYCTTTGATAGCCAGACTATTAACTAAGGTAATATAAAATCTAAAAATATAATATTACTCTTCTGCACTTTTTACAACATGAACTCTTTTAAACCTACATCCAGTAATGCACTATTGTATCTATGTGCAAGTGAATGCCAACTGTTTGCACTTATTGGACTGAAAGGAAAATACAGAAAATACCCATCAGTCTTTTAACAATTCCTCTGGCTGACAGGGTGATAGCTAACAGGTTATAACTACATATGAAGTATACAGCATACATACTTCTTTCATGTAAGTTTGTATTTTCCATGATTGCACAGGATGATCTCTTACTGTAACCTGTCCTTCYCAGAAGTCATTCATCTGAATACAGCAATGAGCAATCCTACAGCAAAAGGTTCTTATTCTTCTGTATGATTCTTAAAATTTAAGATTTAGTTTCTCTTCCTTTGAAATTGATCATTCTACATCAGCAACAGAGAGCATGCTAGCAAGGTAGTTTCATTCTCTGAACACTAATACAGTAATAGCAATAGCTCTATCTGAAGAATGTTATTTCCAACCAGTGATGCTTTCCTCCCATCTTAATTTCAGATGAACAAAAGTATTAGATGAGAAAGTCAATAGAATACTGCTAAGAAATCTCATAAACAGAAAGAATGGCATGACAGGCAGCAAAAGCTACTTTAATTTCATGCAAGATGCATATCAGTCTAGGATAAGAATTATGCTACAATTCAAAGACATACTTTAATTTTTCCACAGATCAAACTACTCATTCTGTACCTATATGGTCGTACTTTATCTCYCTCCACTCCAGATTCCAGTGCTTTTTTCACTACAAGTTCATTTTCTTCTGGGTAAACTGAGCAAGTGCAGTAAACAATAGCTTGTACTTTGTTAACTACAAAACAAAACACAACTTTTTTACTCTTCAGATTCTTCATACTGACAGTGGCTTGGTAAGGATTAAAAGCATCATAAAAATTATGTCACTTTTACCTCCTGATCTCTACTGTTTTTAAATAATTAAAATATTTTCAAATATTTGCAGATTTCAGCACAAAGTCAAAGCTGTCTCCAGTCTTTTCACACAGCTACCAAAGGAGAGAGGAAAAAAGTGGCAGCATGCAGATGGAGGGAGACTGCATTTGCAGTGGCAGCATGCAGATGGAGGGAGACTACATTTCTAAAGCAGAGTACAACTAAGCCATAAGCCAGCTCTCTACAAAATACTGAAGAGTATTTTATTAATGTCTGGTGGACACTAGGGCACAGAAACACATTCAGACTGGAGGAAATCATTGACAGGGGGTTTGGTTACATGCTTATTCATAATTAACAGAGTAATTTGTGCATTTTTAACTATATTAAAACTGGTGATAATACAATGGAATTGATAGCACGAAGTCTTCCCAGAAACTTGGAAACTAGCACACTTACACTTCAGTGCATGAAGCAACTCATTAAGCTGCCTCTCAGCAAGAATCCTGAGTTTATCCTCAGACACAAATCCCTGGAAAAGGTCTCGTAGCAATTCTGCATCTAAAAGCAGAGAGTAGTAAATTTAGTCTTGCAATTTGTCTAAAAATTCAGTTGTTTGCAGAAGCAGACATGGTTATTACTGGTACAGTGGGAAGATAGGTTTTACAAATTAGAATACCAAGGAGTGCCTGAGTTATTTGCTTTACTTCTTTACCTGTAATTACTGGTGTCTCTTACTTGCTTCTAGTTAATGAAAATTGTACAGTGAAAGGATTTATACAAACAGCCATAAAGGAATGTAATCAAATAGAAAATTATATACATGTTGGTATCTTCAAATAAATTTCCTGCCTTTATCTTTTTACTTTAAAGAAACCTATACACACTCTGCTCCCCAGAATCACCCTCAAACCTTCATACTATCAATCTAAAGCAGTCAAAGAATTATGCAAGTTAATTTATATATTTTATAGTAATTAAAATAAGGAAGACTTCTTTMATAAAATTATACAATTTACGGAAGCACCTGCACTGTGTAGACCACAATACTTGGATCTATTTCTACCAGAAAGCATGAGCTAGATATTGTATCAAAATTTACCTCTGTGTTCACTTAAAATAAGCTCCATTGGATTGCCAGCACCCAGCTCCGAGCATTGTGGTATCAGCAAAATAACTTTTGCCTTTTCAAGTCTTGGGTCTGTTGGCTGAAGCTCAGTAAAGTCTTCACGTAACAACCAAATATCTGAAAAACAGGGAAAACTCAACACTTAGAGACCGCAAGCAAGCCTGCCTACAGGTGACAGAGGTGAAGAGACTGTGGTGTTACACAGAATTGGACAGAGCTAGAGCCTGCTAGATTCAGATTCTCCACAGTATGGCCTATGGATTTCAAACTGATTGAAAGGCTGCATCTTCCACTGAGAAGACAGTTAATGTGCTGCATTCTGTCCTGATAGTGYCCTCCAGGTTAACTGGACAGGTGCATGTGTTTTGGATTAACACTCTCAAACAGCTGGAAATCAGACTGAAAGCAAGAGCCAAAACACCAAAAGTTCCCCGCTACCAGCTACACCAACCGCTATGTAGTAGCTACTTCTACAGAAAAAATCACCAATATTTCAGGAGCTTGCATCTATGATAGGGTTAGACTGTTACTAACTTGACTGTAGCTGAAGAACTATCAGCTCAYCTTGTGACAAAAAAGTTGTTACTGCCATCCCCAAGCCTCCAAAGAAYGGATCTCTGAGTTCTGACAGAATTRGTCCATATTTACAGACATCACAAACTGTATTAAAATACTTCTTCAATACCAACTGTTTTAGCACCTACTTGTACATCCTATTTGACTGAAACTGTTCATCAGTTCTTCTTCTTTTGCCAAAGATTTCACACCACAAACAAAAATGCTGGAGCTGCTGTCATTCGTCAGCACTGACATATGGGCAATGGTCAGGTGGGAGCCCATGTGAGCCATTATAACGTCAGCGCCTTCACTCAACAGCGCGCGTGCRGAGTGCACAGCAAGGCTGCGAGACTTGTCCTGCAACACAGTGACACAAAAATTAACTATGATCAGCTATCTTGGTTTCTATGAATGCCGACCTTCTTTTCCAAATTAGGAAAGTCTTTCAATGTTTTCATAGGAAATGGAAAAGAAAGGAGGAAAAAAACTAATCAGAGGTATTTGTCAATACAGAATTAAATACATTACAAAACCAAGCAGTCACTCAATAAATTTAAATAACTCAATTCTAAATAATACAAGAAAAAGCATAGTATCTATAGATGAAAATAAAGTACATATCATCCTTGTAAGGAAGAACTCCTACCAACAGCTTGTTCCAGAAAAGACAAACATTGGCCACAATTCAGGCAGAATTCATCCTCTGAGGGAGCTTAACAGAGAAATGCAAAACTATTCACATAGCTCTTCATAATAATTACAGGAGAAATGTTGCCCTTGGAGATCAAAGATCAAGATTTTGCTGAAATTTGAACAAGAGAAGCAAATTGGAATGCCGAAAGTACAAGAGAGAGCTCCACAAGAGTAAATGCTCTTGTACCACTGGTGACTAAGAGAAAACTTTATCAAATTACTTTAAAAGGCAAGGCGTGAAGATACTGACCACAGATACCAGGTCTTGCAYCAAATCTGACAAACTGATGATAAATGGAAAGGGAAAAAGAAAGTGCTAAGCCTTTAAGTTCACATCACTGTCTATGTACACACAGCATTCAAGCAACACCCTACCCCACCACAGAGATGGAAGTTTTGATGGTTTTATTTACTCATTTTGAATACTTTTAAGTAGTTACACTCAGAATTTGTTCCCATTACCTACAGGGCTGTCATCTATAGATCTTTTCTGTAAGTATTTTATTTAAAATCTACAAATTGAAATGGAATATTGAATACTGAGTCACTTTTTAAGTTGAGCAATAAATTTAGAGCCTAAAGTTTTCAGACATCTAGTGAAAATGCTGGTTGAAATGTTTCTGCTAGGCACTCAAGAATCATCAGACAATTCAGATAATTCATGGCTGTGTTGTTGCATGGTTACTGCAAACCTCTACTCTAGAACAGAAACCTCCCACCAAACTTCACTGGGGAGTCTAATAATGGCAAGTCAGGAAAAAGACCAGTGGGGGTTATGGAGATCAAGGAACCACACTACACAAAATACAAAGAACTGTGATCATTCCATCACAAACACGCATTTGAAGAAGAAGAAATATTAGAATAGCATGACACTACCACTATCTACTAACTGGAGGAAAGCATATGAAGTTATGCTTTCCTCACATTTTCAGAAGTGAGACTGCCTCTTTTGACCACTTTTTATATTTAGTTCAACAGCTCCAAGATTAAATTTAAAACATTCTACTAACTTAATTGCAGCTACCAATTAAACATTGACATTTGTATGCTAAATTTAGTAAGTGGATCAGTTTGTAACCTAATTATGAAAAATGTCAAAACCTTATGAGAGTTCATCACTGCCTGACTGATTTAATAGAATAGTCACACAATACACAACCTCTTTCTAAAGCAAAGCAATTATTTCAATTTTCARATCATCTGACTCGAGGCTGAACATCAACTCACCTGCAGTAAGAGTTTGCAATCTGCAAAAAGATCTAAATTAAGCAGTTCTTCTTTAAGAGAGGAAGGAAAAACCAATACATCCTGGCAATGTTGGTCCACAGCATATGTGTAATGGTCAAAGTCTGACACAGATTCAACCTTTGTGAATCCCTTCATCTCCAAATCTCTGATAACATCTTCAAGGCTGTTAACATAAAACTCTGAGCATTAAATATACAAGAGTTACTAAGCAACATAGTTTACATTGATTTTTCAGTTTAGATTAGTTTACATCTACATAGTTTACATTAATTTTTTACTTCTGTTATTGTGTGTGTGTATATATATGCATACATATATAGGAATAAAATGCAAACTGTCTAACACAGGAGGGAAACTTACTCTCCTTTAGGCATGTAAGTTTTTGTTTGAAACAGTTAAGTTAATAAATCAGATACAATTAATTTAAAAAGAGGTATGTGTCTTCAGAGGATGATTCAAAGCATCAAAACAGAAATGCCCATGTGCTCAGGAGACGCTGTAGTGAATTTACTGCTGGAATGCTTTAGTTCTTTCAATTGCTTTCAATCTAGCCCAACTCACCAATAATTTTAATGGCTGACACTGAAAGAATCCTTGTGTAAATGTAATGAAGGCATAACTGCTGAGGTTAGCATTTCAAATATCATAAAGATTTAAACGTATGTATAGCAAGAGATGTTTATTGAAATCTATTTCAGACAGTGCCATAAGTTTATACAGTACATTAAACGTGGGATGAAAGGAGCAGCTTTTATTTATTTCCTATTTAAGGGCTCTAAACTCACACCCAAAGTAAGGTACATAATCTTGGAGAGCCTATACCCTAAGCACTGAACATTGATCCAAGACAAGAGTAGTAAAACAAAATTATTGAAAACGTTACAGAATGCATTACCTGTCTAACAAAATAGGTAACAGGATAATCTGGTATGGTTCACGTATCAGTTAGTACAGAACTGGAAAGAGCAGTGTTACATATATAGTAGCCTACAGAACACAAGGATTTTAAAATGTGTATTCTAATTTCAGGTTTACATTATCCTAACAGAATAAACAGCAGGTTAAAGCATTGTGCTTTAACACCCTTTGTCAAGATTATGGTTTACACTAATAGACCTGCTTTTAAAGACATTTTCTATTATTTTTTGTCACCAAGTCAACTCACTCATATTTTTTTCTCCAACTTTTTTTCCTCATTTTTTAATGACCCACAGAAGCAACAGAAGAGGAAGAACTTTTACAAAATAGTGTATAAATACCACTACTGCAATATATAAAAACCTAAAAAAAAAAATACAATGGCACTGCACTAAGCAGAATTTTCCTGTAAGAATTTTTAATTACTGGTAGAAATATAAACTGGAAATTTTAAAACAAGTATGTAGCAAACTATATCACTTCATGTGCAAAAACATCAATATCAGATGATATTTTAAAGATCTTACCTGATTTTAAATGTGTTTATCCAAAAACAGATAGGTAAAGCAGAAGTCCTTTGTTCCTGCTTCAATATGGTTTCTGGTACAAAGTATTCAATTGAAAGAGCATCATGTTTGATGCGACATCGTGCTAGTGCAGCTGCCAGTTTGGTCTCATAGCTATAAAAACAGTCACAAGTTTAATAAGTTTTATAAATGTTTTCATCAGCTGTTAGCATGCAACATTTCTGTTACAAAACCATCTTGCTCAGAAACCAAATCCAAAAGGGACACCTTCTTCTGCAAGCTGCAACAAAAAATAGAGTTACAGAACCTTTTCTATCCCAGACAACAGCAGATGCAAGGTGGTATTCAATAGCTATGATTATTTTATTTAAATCAGGCAGGACTGAAATTATAGCAGGGGACTCTCAAATACATCCCTTTTCTCAGACAGTTAAAAAAAAATCTCAGTATGTTTTGGAACTGCAATGTGTAGAATACAACCATCAGATGCATTTGAACGTTTGAAAACGTAAATACATACATGTGCAGAATGAGCATTTGATGAAAGCTGGCCCCTAAACATGTACAAAAACAATACAAGTATGACGGCAACCAGAAGTCACTTTTATTATTGTTACATGAAAATGTCTGAGAAAATATTTCCAGTCTTTTCTTCCCACAAGCTTCATGCATATTCCTGACACATGATAATTCAAAATAAATAAAAATTGCTGGTGAACTACTTCAGATATCTTACTCACTGCCCTCCAGAAATACCTTGCATTTAAGAGATTAATGAACTTTTTGGGCCACTCTAAATCCAGCAGCAACACAATTTTGTCTAATAAATGCCTTTTGAGTTAAACAAAATGTCGTTTGTAGTTTGATGGAAGAGATAATAAATATTAAAATGTTTCGGTATTCTGGTTTTTGTTCTCATTRTTTAAAATAATAAATATTTAACAAAGTTTCATAGCAGAAGTACTGCTAAATAGATAAATGTTATTCCATTCCATGACCTTTTGATTCTATTACACTTGCATTTATGAATATTTACTGAATATTTAATTTCCTTTCTAGAATTGTATGAAAGTTTCAATAATGCCAAAATAAGATGCCTGCAAGATAATCCACAATATAAGGATGGTTTCTTATCTGTATTTTTTATAACTACATAAATATGAACGCTTGCCTCTAAACCAGTCTCTCATTTAAAAAAAAAAAAAACGCAAAATTTTAAGGTGAAAGGCATGTTTATTAATTACCTTTAAAAGGCACTGATTATACAAATCTTCATTTTTGCTGATCTGTATCAACAAAAAATAGCTCTTTGCACATATACCTGTATAAATAATCCCCTATTTCCTGAACTTCTGCTACAAGTTCCTCTTCAGCAAAAATCTTTCGGTTTTGAAATTTTCGGTCTTGTAGGTCATAAAGCATCACAACAAGCAAGCTGGTTAGCTCATCTGGCTGCAAGAGAAAAGCAACTGGATAGAGAAAGTGACCCAAAGCATGAATTATTTCTGCAAAAAGATCCATATCAAACAGCAGACTCGCATGCAAAAGGCATTAARAACCCTTAAATGCTTACTTGCAAGAATATGAAAGTAATTACTTGTGGAGAGTTAATAAAACACTTTTTTAAAAAATATTTGAGCTTTTAAAAATGTATCTGAGCTTTAAAAAATATTAAAAATATTTTTTAAAACTCAAATATATAACTTATAAGTTGTTTTCGTTATCAAAATAAAAAACATTCTCCATGCACACAGAYAAAATACTGTATCTTAACTTCTAATGTTATCAGAATCGAAACTTTGAAATTATTTTCTCTTCAGAAAGTAGTTTGTTAAATAGCTAAGCTAACAAAAACTTCTTGTCTATCAATTACTCTCTTGTGGGATTCTTATATATGTAGCATCCAATATACTCAGTTATAGTAATTACCCTTCTGCTTGTGGGATACGTACAAAACCTCCTTTCTCTGTCCAAATCTTTAAACCAGGGAGCATCTCCTGCTTAAATATAATAATTTCTGCACTTCAGTTACTATTGTCTGCCTCTTTACATGAAATTCTTACAGTTATTATGCCTTCTAAAATTCTCACTTTCTCACAAATATGACCAATATTAGTTAGAAAACTCAAGTTATTAGGGAGATACCACCAAGCACAAGAGGTTAGCATGAAAGTCTTACTTCCTTACAAAAACAAGTCAAAGATAATGGTATTAGATCATTTGCCTGCTCACACCAACCTCCACAAACCATATCAGCTCAAGTTTATCTTGCAATTTTCAAAGGCATCAAAGACAAAACTGGAAGGAGCAGCAGAATATTCTGCCAGCTCTAGAATTCCTTTCCATGTCAAAGCAGGAAAGCATGCTGGAAGAGTAAACTGGACCAGTTTTTACCAGTACAATATTTGTACACAGTTTCTGTTTGCCCAGAAAATGAACCATGGGGTCAATGCATTTTTTTGTCCGAYGAGATTCACTCCATGTTTTCCAACTCCCAAGGACAGGAAGGAAACATTTTTTTCCCCTGCTCACAAGGGGACACAGCTGGAAAGGAAAGCACATGGACATGGACAATATCACTGAGTAAGTACTGTGCTGCACTGAAGTTTATGGCTCACTCTCCCACCTTCTTTCTTTGAAGGCTTTGACTTCCAGCAATCAGTTACAACAGAATCTTACAACAGGCTTTGGAGATGGATGTTTTAGACAACCATGTAAAAAGATCAGCAATATTTCAGTCAAAAGCTGTAATGTACAACAAAGGTTGTTTTGAAGAATGTTGTAGAATCCTCAGAAAAGGTACTAATTACATCAACACAGAAAATAAAAATGCCTAAAAAAAAGGCTCACTTACTATTGAGTAGCATGGGTAAACCTTACTATCTACCAACATTTCTTCAAGAAGATCTTGATCTGTAAAAAGAAGAAAATGTTAACAAGTTATGCCACTCTCTACAATATTCTATGGAAGTAAGTCACTAAATTGTAATTTTAAACATCATGAAAATTGAGGGCAAATTCAATCACCAACAGTAGCAACCCTATGTAATTCATTTACATGAAAAAGAATAGGCTTTAAATGTTTGATTTCACAAATTCTAATAACACTTAGCTATATTTAAATATTTGAGAGATATGAGTATTCTGGTAAATATGTATATTCATCCATAATTAGGATGTGAAAAGAAGCACTGAGACGAACTCAGTTGGTCAGAGCAGGATGCTAGTAACACCAGGGTTGTGGGTTCAATCCCCTTATAGGCCTTTCTTGATGATCCTTGTAGATGCCTTCCAATTCAGAATATTCTGTCAATCTGTGACTCTGTAATAACCTGAAGCTTAAAAAAAATTTCCCTAGATCTCCGCTGTCAGGCAGACACAGAACATTTGTTTTTCCACATTTTCTCTGCTGCATCATTTCTGTTAGCAATTTCTGGGTGAGTTTTGTACTTACATTTTAGAGTTTTGAAAGCCAGCTCATAGGATACACGCCTGGACTGCTCATCTTTAAAAGCCACCGTGGGCGACTCTGAGGTATCACCATACCGCAGCAGGATTTTACCCGAACTCTTTTCCGCACGAAGGCCTTGAAAAATCTTAGCTGCATTTATGTATATGGAGTCAGGATAGCCATCCTTCCCAATCTTAGTCACTGCTCTTTTTTCAACAGATCCCTTTTCATCCAAAATTTTCGTTTCACTCAAGACTGAAGTTCCATTTATAACATCCACATGTGAAGACACCAAATTACTTTCAGAATCTGGCATTTTTCCAGTTGCTGACTGTGTAACTGCAAGTCACGATCCTGCTGCCTCTGCAAAAAAAGCAAAGTTTGTATTGAATAATGAAATTTTCTTTCACTAGAACACACTTTCCCTTCCTTTTAGGGCTTTCAATTTTCAGGCTCTAATCTTGCAAATATATATATATGTGTATCATCTATATTTCTATACATCTATCATCTTACACATCATAGAGAAGTATTTATAAGAGTTTTCTTACATTATTTGTTTTCACCAATGCACATGCAAAGACTCGTTACTTGTTTCAAAAAGGCCAGTGCTTCACAATCACTAGTCCTTTATGGAATATACACACAGATCTAATTCTGTGTCCAATAAGAACCATTATTATTGCAAGCAGAATAGCATCTCTTACTAGGAATTCTCCTTCAATAAAAAAGACACCAAAATTTCGAAACAGACATCATGTCTTCCGAAGAGCCATCTTGGAAAGAGCAGCAGTGAATTCCAAATGTTTGTCCACTAAACTGCATATCTGTTCTTAAAGTGGAAAACAGAGACCACCCAAATGTTAATGTATTTAATGCATTACCTAACACAATTTTAAATGCAGGAAACCCATTCTGAGAGTCTCTAGAGACAATATCCAACTCTCTCTAAGCCCATGTGCATTTCTTAACTTTTCTACACATCTTTCATTAACATATATAAAAATTACCTTCCCCAGAGGAGGAATACGGCTTCAAGAAAATGAAAAATTCCCAGAATTAATTGAATGCAAAAATACTGTAAAGTTCCACATAAAACATACCTGAAGTACTGAATTTACCCTACTTGATCTGGTTGTTACAACATGCATTTATGATAATGCCTGGATATGCAGAAGTCATATTAACTGTTCAGAAGTAGGTTAAGCCAAAACAACTTTAAACACAGAATAAAGATTTTTCTTAAAAACTAACTAGTCTTCCTGCCTAGGAAAGAATAATACAAAAGAACTATGAGGAATTTAGTAGCTATAGCACAAAAAGCTAGGCATGGATCTACTGCTGCCAAAGAATTCTGGGAATTTTAGGATTAATAGCACAAAATAGAAGAATTTGGTGGGGGAAGAGGGGAATACCAGTTTAGAAATCAAGAAAGTGCTATTCTGATCAAATGGAAGAGGTCTTCTTTTTTGCTACATGATTTAATTCATTACAACAATTCTCAAGCTTTTTCCCTGCACTCCCCAGCACCATTAAGGATAAAACACCTCTTCTCCCCAGTTCAGAAACACTTGCTCAGCACCCTTTCCTCCTCTCTCCTGCCCCCAATCACAAAAAACCAGAGTGGCAATGGAGGATGGCAGCACACAGAGTTGGAGGGGCAAGGGAGGGGGACACAAACTGTTGCTTCTCCAGCAGGCAGCCATGAAATGCTCCATGCTGGGCCAGTATTACCCCATTCAAACCCCCTTTCCCAAACGGGGGTGACACTCAGCCCATCCCTCCCCTCTCCAAGACCAGCACAAGTCAGTGTCTGACCAGCCCAGCATGCCCCACACAATGGACCAGTGTGGCTTCCTGAATTCTGGCAACTCATCTGGAGGAGGCCACATCTCATTCTCCTTCCTCAGGATTTGCTCTCCAAAACTGAGAACTGCTAACCCTGCAGAAGCAACCCTTACTATTACTTTACAGAGGCCTCAGACAAACAGTTGCTTCTAGCAGGAGTTTTGCTCCAACATCCCTGTTAGATGCAGCAGTGATAGATCCATGGAGCAAACATAAATTTATTTTACGAAGCCATATTGAAACAGAACAAGCAGCACTATCAAAAGAAAGCCCTATTCTCCACTAGAAAGAAGAAACAGATCACCTAAAACAAATTGAGACACTTCTGCTTAGAAGGGAGAAAAAAACCCATAAATGCTTTCATGATCTTTTACACTATTTTGACCAGCAAACATTTATCTCACAGAAACAGGGGCACCATGACAGAGACCTGAAACTCATATGTCTTCTCCAGGGCAATGCAAATATTCTATTTTTGAATATGCAGCAAGTGAACTATGTCTGTGGTATAAGGTCTTTGAAGATTTGTAGAGTTCCCAATTATTCTTTGTGACTTCTTTGCCAAAGCCATTTTTGCTGAGCCACAACACACRCTGCTATCAGCATGATTTGATGAATATACTTTCCCAAAAGACAAATGTCATCCTAATAAAGATGAGACGCCAGTGTTTTGCCCTGTGCAGACACACTGCATGCTTGCAACACTTTAAATCACTGTGTGATTTACTGAATGCTGTGCCAAGCAGACACACCAAGCTGGATTAATACAAAGCTCAGCTGGGAAGAAGAGTTTCCCAGACAAGAGAGAAAAGATCTTGCCTTTGTTTGTGGATCCCAAGCAGATTACTCAGTTGACAGGGGAAAAAAAAAAACCAAACAAAACCCACTCAAGGTCCCAAGGTTTCCAAAACCAGAATGGCTTGAAGGATATCTCCRGTTTTGACTAAATAAAGTCAAGCAGACAGAATTATGACATTTATTCACTGCACAGCACAGTAAGTGATTCACACACACATCCCCATAAAAATCACTAATTCCTTTGTTTACACACCAGTAAGTGTATTTTCCCCATTTCCTCAGTTATCACCTTTTTCAGTAGTYTCTACAAATAAGGAAAAGAGATGAGAAAGCAGCCCCAGGGCATTGTGCTGTACCAGGTCGGGAGGCAGCCTGACCACCCACTCCCGAATCACATGAACAGGGACCCCCGGAGAAGCAGGTGTGTGWGCATGGACGTGGCTGCTCACACACCAACAAAGAGTAAATCCCTGACAGCCGTAGCTACACCCTGGTTTTCATGTCACTAACTCTGTGGGGACGCATGACGGCATCTGCTTCCTACCATCCCTGACACTGAGCTCCAAAGCCTCTGCTGTCCCCAGCTCCAGCCAGCTGGAGGGCAGCGAAGACTTCTGAGAGTCGGGAAAACAAGTCAGCCACCACACCATTCCCCTACCGCGCTTTATTTATGAGAAACAGCTGAACTCGACTCACAGGACAGGCATATCGAAGGGGAGGAGGGGAAAAGCAGCTATTTCTTTGTAAAATCAGGSAAAGCGTTCGTTCATTGAAACACTGCCCTGACAGGCCCTGAAAGGCACGCAGCTCCCCAAAGCCGGGCGGCCGCGGCAGCGCCGCTGTCCTCGGCCTGGGCAGGGCCGCGGGGCTCGTACCTGGCCGGGCTCCCGCGGCTCCCTCGGAGCGCTACGGGCGGGGCTGCGGGCAGCACCCCCGGGCCCGTGCCGGGCAGGGGTCGCCCCATGCCGGGCAGGGCAGCGGGGCCCCGGCACGGCCCGTCGGCCGCAGCCGCCCGGCCCCGCCGCGGCCCACACGCACCCGCGGCACCGGTGCGGAGGGCCGGGGCACCGCCACCTGCCGTCCTCGGGCCGGGGCGCCGCCCGCACAGGCCCCGACAGCCCCGCCGAGCGCGGCCTGGGGGCCCGCCTCCATCGGCGGGGGCCGGGCCGAGCCCTCGGCCCGCGGCATCCAGCGGGGCACAGAGCGCGCGGGAGGAGGAGCGCTTCCAGAGGCTTCCGACCTCCGAGCAAATCCCTTCGCGGGAGAGAGAGCCGCTCCCGCGCTCCTTTTGGAACTTCAGTTTGTTTTGCTGGGTTTTTTTAAAACCCCTTTTGTTAAAAAAAAAAAGTCCAAACAACATTAATTGTCGCAAACTCCGTGAGCACGCTTACAGCCAAGTGTTACCGACACTCACACGCCTCACAGCATGGAAACCAGTGACAGGCCTGGAACTCCCCCAAGTACAGGAATAGCCCCAGATAAGGTGCTGGGGTTTCACTTGCACTTGAAATGAGCAGCGTGATCTTGTAATGTTTTAACTGCCTCGGCCTCTGCTTTTATTCAGTTTGAAAACATAATTGGGACATACTTTAAAGTTGTTTCCAGATGTTTTGTTTTTTAAAAAGGGCAGGAGAGGGGAAAAAATTACTGAAAATATTCCAATAATCAATAAATCAGCCATAACCTTTGTAAAAAAACATAAATTTTTTTTTTCCCTGTAGAGTTTTTCCTGTTACATTACTGCTTTCATGGACAACTTTAATTCTCCTGAAGAAGGGGAAAACTGCTGTGATTCTCTTAAAATCTGTGATGACTTTTGGAGTGTCATTTCTCCAACAAGATCCTACTAGCACCTCACAMCAGCATCTGTCACAGGTACGAGTGCCCTTACACAGGGAAGAKAGAAGTACAGACTCCTCAGCAGGGCTGCATAAACGCTAGGTAACCAGGGTATAGCTTGGCTGCATATTTGGCAAAGCTCAGTACCAACCTTAGTATAGCAGTGTTTTTACAAATTGCAGAGTTAGAGAGTTTTGGGAACAAGCTGCGTTGAGGCCCACAAGCCAGTGCTTGTAATTCCTGCAAAAACTTGGGTGTTAGCTGGATCCCTTTCTGGTATCAATCTTATCAGATATCTAAGCAAACCAAGGTGTGGCTCTGTGCAATCACCTGCATCAGGACTCGAGAATTTGGGGAGTTAAAAACAGTGCTTAATTTGCTGATGACATCCCTCTGGTCTGCATCTGCTATGTGCTCCAGTATGGCTGGTGCAACTTTGGCAGCAGCAGTTAGTTACAAAGTGAGCCAAATATGCTGGGTAGACTTTGCACGTAGCAGCTCAAACAAATYTTGAATCCTTCCTGATAAATGGGTAAAATACATGTTTAATAGGTTGTGTGGATCAATGGGGCAGTATGCTAGCTACAGTATCAACAGAAAGGAATTTTTTGTGCTGGTTTTTCCATTTTGTTCAGATAGAAATAGCAGCTCTTTTAAAAAGACRCAACTGGAAATTGCTGCCCAAAGTCAATTTTATTTTTGTGTACTAATATTTCATCTTCACTTTGAAATAGTTTATTTTGCTAAAAGTTCTGCTAAGAATTTTCAGTATCTAGACCTATTTGTYTTTTGAAAGAAATAAATATATATTAGCACCGCTATCTCATTTCCATTTTGTCTGTGACATTTTGATCTACTGTCCCCTCACAGGAAGCCCCTGTAAAACTCCTTCATATTTTTAAGTTGGACTTTTTAGTCTACATGCTTTTAACTTATTCATGGACGGAGAAAAAAGGAAACAGTGTTCTGTTCCATCTGGGGCCTTTCTTCCCAGAGCTTAGGCTSCTCTGGAGCTGAGCAATCTCATTAGGGTTAACTTGATACAAGCTGAAGTTGCTCTCTGGCATGCAGGCTCAGCACCCTAGGTAGTGCRTGAATGAATTGCTGACAAAGTTCAAGGAGAACATTAAGGATGAGAATAAAAGATTAAATCTCACTTCCTTTCAGCGCAACTTGTAGTACTTGAGTGTGTTTGTTAGGCTAGATAGTGTCAAATTTGGTAAATTGTTGCATTGAAGGTGAGCAATTAGAAAACCATTGGGCTGTTTTATGTAAGATAGTGGTTTAAACTATATCTTGTACTCAAGGACTGGATATGGTAAAATATCCAGTGAGCTTGGTGGCTTGAAGATGACACAGTGCGTTGAGTTGATACTTCTGTGGGGGTGAGATCKTGCTCCTAAGTCACAACTTTCATCTCAGAGTCCACCTGCCTATATTCGAAGCCAGGGATCTTTCTTTCCTATGTACCTAATTTATCTGATTTTTATCTGACCATTCCCTCTGTATCATAAGGTSTTTCTGACCTCATTTCTAATGGTTTCCCTCATCCTCAGTACTGAATACTTTTATGTATTGGCAAACTATCACATCTCATTGCTCCTCTCCCTTTCCAGATTGTTGCTGAACAAAAAAAAAGTCAATATATAAATTACTAAAGAACTCCACTGATGACTTCCCTTACAATCTTTTTGCCAGTTATTCATCCATACAAGGACATTCTTTTGTACCCCTCTTATTTTGAAATTGCAGTCCTAGTACAATAAATTATGCAGAGGCAGAAAGATCAAAATCTGCTGTACTGGTCATGTCCACAAACATCTACCTGCTGATATTGTCCATGTTRATTTCTGAAACTCTCAATTTCTCCAAAAAATCAAGAAACATCAAATATTTGATTTTTCTAGTGAAGTGGCAGGTGCTGACATGGTATAGTAAAACCTAGGAGATCATAGGAGTTTCAGTTTATCTAAGTCTTTTACATTGTAGAAGTTTTGATTATTCATTGAATTCACAGGAATTTGGATTTAATGGTTTGTGAAGTTCTTCATAATAAAGACCAGTAAATAATTCACTTAAAGCAAGTCAGATGTCATTAACATTCTATACCAGGACGCCATGTGTCACAAGCACATCTGTACTTAGCACCACACTGTTATTGGTGGCCATGGAACCTGACCCTGCATGGGGTTGCTCTCTTTTGGTAGTTCTTTCAGACTAGATTCAATATGTGAGAAAGGTTGCCATTTTTTTTGACCCAACAAAGGTTGCCAAATTAATTTGTAAACAGACCTATTATGTAGTAACTGGGAGTTGGTAAGTGAACAAAGACTTCACCAGTTTTGTCCCTTTTAATCACTCTTTAAGTAACTGTGGTTTCAGTGAAACTGAAAATAATTTTGATGCAGAAATGTTAAGAAATTTAATCATTCAAAACTRATAGTTACTGTAATGCTTTGTTTCATTCAAGGGTGTTTTTGGTTCACTTTTCAAAYCATTTAACAAGTACCATGTGTTAAAACCTTTAGGGAGCTGTAGTGGGGAAAAACATATGAGATGTTATCTTAAATTCCTTTTTTCTTTTATGTTTTTCCTTCTTGTTAAAGTGTTACATTTAGTGTATATTTCTGAAATACCCATCAGTATCCTGGTTATGGTCAGCTTCCCTGCTTCAGAACTGGAAGATTTAAGTTGTAGAGCAGAATGTTTTTCATTAGATTTAGAAACTAATCTGAATTCAGTATAATAACTTTGGCCTTAAATCTTCAACTATTCAAGCATAAACAAAGAGCTGCCTGCACTCGAATGTAAGCTGTGAGCTTAGGACAGACAGAGGAAGTACAGGTGATAAACAAATCTTCCTCCTTTGCTTTTCTAATCAATTTGCAAATCCAGTCAGAAATGTAAGGGGTTCATTTAAACCCCATTTTTTGCATTTAGTTTCTCTAAATAATTTAATTTTATTTTTAAAGGTAATTGCCAAATGAGTCGAAAAGTTGCTAATGGCTACTGAATGATCAGCTCTTCACTGGAAAGATTGCCCAGGTATGTTTTATGCTTAACAACTGAGATTTGATTTAATTTTTATCTCATTACACTTGCAAGAAATCTTGTATTAGGCTTTACAATAAGGGAGAATGTTTTGCTATGGAATGTTAGAAATTTACCTCATTCACTCTTCTGACTAATTATTTTACAGCTGGAAGGACTGGAACTCACGATAACACAGAACAACTAGCAGGAATTGGCTTGAAACTAACAAATGCCCTGGTAGAAAACAGTAGGATAACTAAAGCATTATTTTAACAGTTGGAAGTGTGGAGGACGGAAAGCTGATGACAAGGAAAGCTCAGGAAGAAATCTGAAGATCAGGCACTRGAATAGTTGATGTTAATAAGATCTGTAGGAACTTGGAAAAAGAATGGAGGAATATGAGCTGCTTCAGGGAGTAAGAGACAGAGGAAAAGGAGCCAAAATTTCTAGCCAGAGGCTGTCAGARAAGGAGCAGAGCAAATTAGTGGAGTTTTCAGTCACACAGAAGCAAGGGGTACAAAAATCACTGCAGTAGTAATTAACATTTTGGTCACTCGTGACCTTAGCTTTCCAAGCCTTCAAATATTATTATTATTAACATTCTGTAAAAACACAGCAGCCAGGATATTAATAAAACATTCCTCTTCAGATATACTCTTTCATTATAGTATAGATTATGTAAAAGTATTTCTATCATTTATTTACCAAGAATATGCAAATCTGAGTTCCTTATTTCTCATGGTTATGACCTCTAGCTAGTATAGTAATCATTACTGCTAACATTAAGATTCAAGAGTGATTTTCTATTCACAAATACTTTCCATAGACAGACAGGCATAAATTCCTGTTGGCATACATGGACAATTGTCAAAATAATATTGTTTAGCAAAGCTAGACTTTGACATACTCATACAAAAAAACACCCCCTTCGGATACTCTTAATATAAATATGTATGTATATATATGCATATTTTTATAGTTTATGTAAGAATATATAGTATAATTGTATATTAATATTATATATCAATAGTAATATTTCTTGTTTATATCTATATATAAATATAGATATATATTTAAAATATTATTCCTGGAAGTGAAGAACAGGAGAGCAATTACCAGTACAAATATTTCTGTCTGTATTCTAATTACAGCTCAAATGTAAGGACTTAACATGTAAGTCACCTTAGTTGCTAATGCTTATCCTCTACCAAGAAAAATAAAGCTACTGCATACATTCCATAGAAACCATTTGTGCAAAACAATGGTCAGTTATGCAAATACTAATTAAATTGCAAAGAGGTCTGCCAGGAAGATAAAGGAGATGCAGCACAGAGAAGTAAAGCACAGTCAGATAATTTGACACCAAAAAGCAGCAGCTATGTGGTCTGGCAAGATATGAGAGAAGAACTTCTTTCACCATTCAGGGACAACACATTCTGGTTTTAGTGACGTARACAGCTCCTTTAATTTTCATCTTGTACATAACTAAGCATACCTATACAGAATGGAGAGCCCTGAAGCTGTACATACRTAATGAATCAAGCTTCAGAAGATTCATTCACATCCCTACAACTGCAAAATTAAATAATAACCTGCSTCATTAGTACATATTTTGTGGTACATGTCTAAAGTGGTGCTCAACACTTCTGTTGTCTGTTTTCTTCCTTTCTTCTATAACTTAGGTTCAGAGACTATCTGAATGTCTAGGATAACTTTAACAGATGTGAAGAAATGAGACCCTCTGTTGTTTTCCAGCACCCCTGCACAGGTAACCCTAGACACCAAGACACATTTAGGCTCCTGGAGGGCCCATTCAGCCTTTCACARCTTGCATCTGCTGAGCTAAAATTATACACTCCTACTGAGTTTAGTGATAGAGGATCAGGCTTTGCCTCTGTCCTGGTTAATATCCACCTGTCATATTTGAGATTCTTAGTTCATTGTACCCATTGTTCCAAATTAATTTCATTCCATTCACAAGGAAATAGTAAGTATCCAGTTCTGTGTGAGGACTGGTGTTGTAAGGTTGTACATGTTCCTTTCCCCACTCTGACATTTCACACTGTTGTTGATACCCCTCTTACTATGGTGGCAAGTTTCAGAGACCACAAATCTGTGCCTGCTAGTTCTCCCTAAAATCCAAATTCACTGCTGCCTATATCTCTCCCCTGATCTTGTCTCTGCTCTGTAAATCAAGGCCAAGGTAAATTCTAAAGAAGGCTTTAAGGTATCTGTGGTCTAAACCAAGTGAAGGCACATGCTGCTAATGCCCACAAGCACCCACTTCACTGTGGTTAATTTTTTGTTGTTAGCATAATCAATGATATAGCCAAAAATCTTCTTGAGCTTGKTTTTTTTTTTCCTTTCTCCGGAGGGGAATTCCAGTTTTCCAATTCCTTCCATCTGCCAATGGGTTTCCAGCCCCTTTCTTACAAAACAGGGAGTATCTGTCTGCCAGATCAAACAGCTCTTACAGCTTTGGCTGTTTATGCTGGGTACCTTTTAAGAACAGGGGTGATTTAGCAGAAGTAGCTAAAGTCATTCCAGTAGCCTGGAATGACTCACTATCATCCAATAGCACACTTTTCAGCCCAGACTATTTTTGTGTGTCTCTTAAGTGTTTGTAATATGTGTTAGGCAGTGATATAGAYAAAAACTGCAAAGCTGAAAAAGACAGATATCAGTACTGAGATGCTTGAGCRTGTCCAAAGGAGASCAACGAGGCTGGTGAGGGACTTGGAACATAAGCCATATGAAGAACGACTGAGGGGGCTGGGGTTGTTCAGCCTGGAGAAAAGGAGACTCAGGGGTGACCTTATCACTCTCTTCARCTTCCTGAAGGGTGGCTCTGGTGAGCTGGGGGTCGGTCTCTTTCTCCGGGCAACAACAGACAGAACAAGAGGACACAGTCTCAAGCTGCGCCAAGGGAGATACAGGCTGGAATTAAGGAGGAAGTTTTTCACAGAAAGAGTGGTCAAATACTGGAATCATTTACCAGGGAAGTGGTGGAGTCACCATCCCTCAATGTGTTTAGAAAAAGACTGGATGTAGCACTTGGTGCCATGATCTAGTTGAGGTGTTAGAACACGGGGTTGGACTCGATGATCTTAAAGGTCTCTTCCAACCTAGAAATTCTGTGATTCCGTGACACTCTAGGTGCATGTTATTATTATTGTTGTTATTGTTATTACTGCAGTCCAGTAGATTTTGCAGGGAGAAAATACTGTCATTGTGAGGGTTTTCCTGCTTTCTCTCYTTGCTGGAAACTAAGTAACATAGTAACCAGGAGTTGAATCTCGAGTGAATGTCAACTTGCTGACTTTGCAGCTTAAGATACACACCTGTGTTACAGACGCCTTTCTGATTAACAGCATTCATCACAGTGCCTATATGCAGTTTTCTCTGCTGATGAAGCTGATTTCTCTTTCAGAAATCTTCGGCACTCCTCTGCAGATAAGAATATTGCAGAGAAATCTGTGAGCCTAACTCTCCTTGGAATGCTGCCAACCATCTTAAGTCTCAAAATTAACTCAGCCCTATTCACAAGATCAATCACTTCTCTCTCAAATGTATTTTATGTAAAGCAGATTTGTGAAGAGTSTTTTTTAAGCAGTGAAATTTCATAGCAGCAGTTGTGGCGGTGCATATGCATCATCAAGTCATTGCCTAGGAATGAGATTGCTTGACCCATTATGCAGCCACAGCCATAAGAAATACACTGTGCTCCTATTTATTGTTTTTTACCATTTGCAACCCACTTTTTGCGTGAAATTATCCATTTTTTCCCTTCTCCCTTTGTGGCAATCTTCCAGCAATAATGACAATATAATCTGTTAATAACATGAATAGACAAGTTTTTTAATATGACCATTGCATTCTCACCAATACCTGGCAGAATTAATAATGAAAAGACACATTCTTAGCCCTGGCAAGTCACAGTTGCATTTTTATCTTCTTGAACAAACAGAAATGAGAAAGTCCTCCCAAACAAAGATTAAAAGAATTTAATTCACTGAACAAGCAGAGGCAACATAGGAGTATTCATCAAAGCCAGGAGGATAAAGAAGAGAAACAGTGGTTTTGAATCACAKTTCTGGTCTGGTATTATGCTGAAGTTCAATGTTGCTCAGGACATAACCTAAAACTAGAAGAAAATTGTCACTGTTTGCTTTCTGATACATCTTAGATTAGTGGCTTTTTAAAGACCTTTTGTCGGCAAAACAGGTAACCTGCATAACCCAATGACTTTTWAAGCTGTCTTTATGTTGTGTAATAGAACACTGCTAGGGCTTGGAGCCTGTTCTCACAGTGCCCATCATTTCCTCTCTTTGTGTTCYTCACTTTGAGCCTGGTTTCTTTCAGGGAGTGAAGAACAGATGTGACCTGTTATRAAGTCTGGCACTTCCCTAGCCTGTATCCTGCAGTGTTTAAGTGCTCTAAGAAATGGGGCAGGCTTTAGAAAACACAGCCTTCCAGCTGATTTCATGCATCTAATAATAGCCTCTCAGGCAAGGAACTGTKCATGTGCCTCGTGCAAGCGATCACAGTGTCAAAGTAGGCAGAGACATACAAGCTACAAACTAAGAAAAACAGTTTTATAGGCTGCTGACAGGTTTCTATTCTTTCCATGCAGGAAAGGACATCAATTCAATATTGGAATGGACAACATGGAGATGAGAAGACAATTTTCTTCCCCGTGGTTTTAGTATAAAAGGATTTATGCAGCTTTTACTGTTCTCATTGAGGACTGGCCTGAGTCTTTCTTGCATGTGATTTTATGGCTTGTTTGCTTTTTTGCATTACTCAGTGGATGTTGGTGATAAGGTTGCACTTTCTGAGTGGTTAAATTTGTTAATATTAATAGCTAGAGATACCGAAAGCTGTTTTGCACTGCTGTGATCATATTAGCTTTCCAAGCAAAACTTTCCTGAACAGAAATAGCTTGTCTGTCCTAGATCAAAACAGCCATCAGGCTTCCATTTAAAATTTCACTGATYCTGCATCTGTATTCTAGTCTAGTTCAAGCCAAAGAACACTGTGTACATTAGCATTTCACAACTTAGTAATTGTTCTCAAACATTTTGAGTTTCTGTAGAGWCTGTTGGAATTAGATCTATTGCTTTTCATAGGAGAAAAACCRGTTCTATTCAAAATACTGCAAGGAAACTTAACAGGGAAATACTAAAAAAAGGATGAGAGTATTAAAGATTGTGAGTATATTCCCATTTATCATAATCTTTTTCCCCAAATCTTTACATATAATAAATTCTTCATGAAGCACTCATTCAGTTTTGCTAGCAAAGGATACCATGACATTGACTTGCAAAATTACATGGGAGGTAAAGCTCCTCTGTTCTTTCACTTGTTAAAACCTTCAGTGATATTGTTAATCAAGTAGAAGCACTKCAGGGCCCTGAGTTTTCATCTTTTTATGTAGGTGAATGAAACACTGACTGTTTGATATCAGTGTATTTATTAGCAATTTGAAGATTTTGTTCTTCCTGACAGGGCTTCTGAATTTCCCTTTATCTGCAGAAGTATCATTGAGAGGAAAATATAGGGATGCAAGTCTAAGCAACTTTTTTCCTTTCTGAAACAAGCACTTCAATAGGTTTATATTTAGGTTACAGAAAAAGTTCTCAATTATTTAATCTTTTCTAATTTATTAAATCCCTGTCTTRTTCATCCAAATCAGCTCCACTTGGATTCAGCAGTGGTCACAGGAAGCCCTAGGCAGTGGTATTGGTCACAGGAAGCCCTGGGCAATCAAAATACTACTTAGCTCACCCAGTTTGAATTTAAAATGTCTTTGTTACATGGAATTGCATATTTTCRAAATTTATGTGTTCAGGTCATTGGCAGTTAGAAAAACTGACAAAGATTTCTAAAACAAATGAAGGGTATTTTACTTTTGCTTGAGGATATTCACCCTGCAGATTCATCCCACTTAATTAGTGCAATTTTTTACTGAGATGGACCAGTGAGAAGAAGAGACAATTAATAATGGTCATTTCAGTGATATTCCAATAAGGAATCTGAACATTGTCTTCTAAACAGGCATTGGATTACTCCTAAGAAATCTTCCAGATTTAATCTCTCAAGTTTGTGTTAGAAGTTCACAGCATGAAGTCCAATGATCMATTCAGAACCTACAGCAAAAATCTCACTCTGTTTTTACAGATTTCAGTTCTGGCACTTGGCTTCYTTGGCTCAGCAGTAACCCCCTGATGATGTGAAAGCTCCCAGAATGTATGGAAAGGATATCTGTGGTGTAGGGGACTACTCTCCTCATCTGAAAGATTTCTAGTAGTGATTTGTGTTACAGTTTCAGCCAAGAGAGCAGTTAATAGTAGTTTAAACCTGATCTGAYTGCTGAATTTCCTATGGTTCTGCTACTTCCTGGCACTGTTCAGACGCTTCCAGTTTACCTTGCAGAACTCAATCCACAGTGGTATCCTGATACCTACATAGAAGGAAATTGAAAAATACTGCCATCTRTTTCTTCATATGAGAAGAATTCCAGAGGAAAAGCAATATTCCCAAATTGAACTTTGCCAGAATGTTTTTTAAATTGAATGTTACAATGAAATTCTGTAATGTTACACTGAATTTACCATACAAAACATAATTTCAATAGAAGACATTGTCAATTTGGCAGTGTTTCATCAGACATCTTARTTATCTGATTGCATTAATTCTACATATCCAGATTCTCCTTGTTCTGGTGTTATATCTCTCCCCACTGGAATCCAAGCCCTGGAGTCAAATAAGAAAATATCCCCTACTCTTTGAACATGTTGGATCAAAGGAATGAATGACATCTCTGATCTCAGAGAACAGAAAAGCACACACTTTGGTAAGATCTTGCTCACTGTTAAGAAACCATGACTGGAGACAGCACATGGTTAAGAGAGTTAGGGCCAACCCATAAAGTCCAGAGCTCAAACTTCATCTGTAGCTGAATTTTTGTGATTTCTGGTGCTAATGCTCATTCAGTCCCACACTGAAAATTGCAGATCCAACATTTGTGTGTTTGGAACATAATGTTTAAATACCATAAAAGTCATTAAGCTTTTCTCTAGATAAGCTTAATTTAATCAGTCTTTCTGAGCTCCTCATAACAATCTAGGTTTTTTCCCTACATTCCTGATGCATTGACATCACTTCAACTGCTATGAAGAWATATCACCTTCAATCAAGTAAAACAGCATCATTAGCTGGTTCAGCAAACTCCTCAGGCATTAAGGAGATGTTGTGGAGTCAAGTGCTCTCTGTTAATGGTTTCACTCAGACTGCTGGGGGAAAGCGGCCATCTGCGCATCCCAAAGTGCGTGCAGTACATCAGCCCTCAGGCTCTGGAGCTGTCAGGAGCRTCCAGGAGCTGCAGCCCTGTAGGAGCTGCCTGCCGTGCCCTCGGGAGCGCCGCCGCTGCCCGGCTCGGCATTGCCACCTCCCGGGCCAGCCCCGGCACTCCCGGCCGGCATTCTCCGGGATTCTCTCCGTGCCCGAGCGTGGGCAGCGGCAGCGGCTCTTCCAGCGCCGGGCAGTGCTGCTTGGCGGGGTTTGCCATGCAGGAGAGGATGGTGAGCGGGGAAACATGGGACACAATGGCACTGGGAATCCCGTCTTGTAAAGCCCGTGTGACAGTACAGAGGGGCTTTCATGTGTGTGAGGATGGTGGGTTCACATAGGACACTGCAGGTCCTCGCTGTATTTTCAAATGCTAAAGCTGAGAATCAATCCACTGTTGCACCAGGGACACCCTCGCCCGTCCACTTAATTGGCTTTATATGTTGCCTGCAGACTTTTGGGCAAAGTTCAGTATTTCTTAACTAGCATCCAGTACAAATGAGCAGTAGCCTCATTTTCCTTGCCTGTGCTTCTCCATTTATCTCACCCTTCTGTATAACCAATAGTTGGTAGGGACATACAACGTGTGTCCATCACAAAACTAAACCTAAGCCTAAAACATTTGTTCATTTGACAAATGGGTTGGAGCTAATACCTTTTCACCACACCTCTTATCCTAGGATTTCTTATCAGCTCTGTGTCAGATATCACTGGTGTAATGGCACCTGAACTCTCTGTGGCCACATCAGTGCAAAGTCTGGTGGCCTAACTTTAGCTGTTGCACAAGGCAGTTCAAGTGAAGCTGGGGGTTACTGCATAGATTGAAAATGCCCACATGTTTTCTTCCACCAGCAGAGCTGAGAGGACACACATTCAGAGGGGGGCATGCAGTTGGGGGCCATATGCATTGTCAGTCTCTGGTATTTTTTTTCAGTGAATACTTTGTGTATGACTTCCATCATGCCTTTTACTGGGGGCTTAGAGCTTGGTCTTATTTAGAATAATTCCATTTAAATATTCCTCAGCTTGCTGTGCATGAAACATTTTAACATTAARTTTAGAAAATGCACCCTCCCCTTGCAGTTTTACAGGTGCATTTTCTATTTAAATCTCATGAATACATGAAAACATTAAAGTGCTGAGTGGTTAATAAATAGAASAAAACCAGCAGAAAAAACTATATAGTTAGCATTATATATATTTTCTTCTGTGCCTCTGGTGAATATGCACAGCTGTACAGCAGTCAAGGAGCCATTTTAATTAGAATTTAAATTAGATTTTGTAGACCTGTGAAGAAGAAAGAGACAAAAACAGGCCARAGATACTACCAACTGCAGAGAAACTCATCATGCACCAGCAGTGTCCTGGTAAATAGTGTTCTCTAGCATGATGGCCCCAGAGAACAAAGGCATTGCAAGCTTTATCGCAGGAAGAGTTCTTCTGTGAGGACTTCAGACCAGCAGGCATGAAGAGGGTTTCTACATATTTGAATCTCTCAGGAAGACATGTAAGACAGGAAAACCTGAGCTATCAGCAGGGTTTTAGATTTCCTGCAACAGTAGCTTTATATGTCATTTTCCAAATGAAAAACTAATTTCATTAAAATTTTGTAGTATCCTATGTCAAAGCTAAGTCTGGTTTTTAGATACTTTTTTCCTCTGGGCAATAGTACATGCCAGTTGTCAGGACTGGCAGTTCAGCACTTTCACCACCTTTCCATTAAAATGAGTTTAAATGTTAAAATAAAAAGTCTATGGGTATGCTATTTCTCAAACAGAGCAGACTCATGGTGCTAATTGATAAGCAAACTTCTCAGATCCTGTTTTTTCCTAKGTGCAGGTCATGAACTGAAACTTAGCTAGATTCAAGGTGCTGACTGGGTAAAAGCATCAACGTTTGGGGTCCCACAGATCATAACATTTACTGCAAGGTCAACTGCTGTAATATGGATGCTGACTTTTGAGCTGTTTTTTCRATTAGTCATCAGAGTGCTGTGAAATTAGGTGTCTGAACTGGTACTGACTAATGGGTGTATCACAGTAATTATCAGTGCATTTTGCCATATTTTTTTCTTGCTGTGGAATAATCACAGAGTACCTAACACGCATGCCAGCCAAAAGGGAACATTTTTTCCTTCCAAAAGGGTTAGTGGTATATAACGGCACTATTTTATGTCTGCTGGTATTTTCAGGGTTTTCCCTTTATTAAATGACGAAACGTTTCATTCAGCTTGGGAAAATGACTGGTCTTGACAGCTGCTCCCAGCACAGAAGAGCCAGAGCCGCTCTCTCCTTTTTTTTCTGCAACTCTGCTGCTTTTCCAGCAGAAGGAGCTGCAGGAACACGGAGCCAATTCCTCTCAAACTTRGACTAAGGAAAAATACCTGGGATCATTTGTCAGGAGAGTTCCCCTTCGTCTACGCTACTCTACAATAGGTCAAATACAAAATATTTTTGAGAGAGTCATTTGTTATCAACCGATTTATTCTTCGTTTTGCAAGGAGTAAAAGGTCTATCAAGTAATTAAGGTAGTGCTGTTGAGTACTCATGTATAGCAAATCTTTTTCGTTTCAGCTGTCAGTTATTAGCCACTGAGTACATGACAGCTGTGCAAATCCAGGTAAAAGAGACATAAATATGGTTGAAAGGGACAGTATAAGTTTAGCTTTTTATTACTTAGGGCAGTATTTTTAAACAAACAGAATACTGCAACTAAGCAAAGGAAACTGAAATGGCAGCATAAATAAATTGTGCATGACAATAGATATTTAACTGTGGATAAAAAGAAGTTTGGCTATCTATTCAGCATGTAATTTTTCCTATACCTTTCTTGTATTTTGCTCWGTTTCATTACTAAATGTATTCGTCCTGCTGGTGTAACTTCATCTATATCCTCACTCTTTTTCATGGAAGTTTTTTTCTTATTGTTCATTTGTCTTACCTTAGGACTCTGTCACAACCAGATCCTGTGACAAGTTCTCTGCATGGGCTTGATTTCATTCCTACATGTGTGCCAACAAACACTTTTGTACTCGGGAAAATTATACAATGGCAGCATATGGACAACTTACATGSTCTAAGTTAAGCAAGTGCAAAGCTCTCTGTAGGATTTTGGCCTTATTCATAGCAGGTTTATCCAATAACTTACATCTGTTTAGGTTTTGCTGGCTGGTTTGGTCATTATCTTTGCTCCTCATGTCTCTTTCTCAAACTATGCAGTGTCTCAGTGATATTTTTTTCCCTCTCTCATTGAGCATTTGTTAGACCAAGACATACTATGTTTCATTTACCAAGTAGGGCTCTGTAATAAACTGGAAAATAACTGGCCAGGTCCTAAAAGCATTTGACATTTGTGCACAAGGAATTAATATAAAGTTATGTGGCACCCCAACTCCTGGRTACTTGTACCATCCTTTTTACGTGGCTCCTTTTTATAAATGCTCAGTGTGCAGCTCTGGAAGTACTTTGTGTTCTGGCACAGGGTGTCACACTACAACTTCCTTAATTAGATGTGCATTTAAACTGTGAAACAGAAGCAGCCTCCAGTCCAGGTAGAAAATATCCAAATCTAAACTTTATGGAAGTTTGGGTTTAGATATGAGTCCAGAACTTCACTATCTCTGAAGCAGTCTTTTTGGGTGCTTTTCTCAGTGCTTCCCAGAGTTCCAGAGCCATGCTCATAAGCGTGGACRTAACAGTTTGCAGAATATATCACCTTCCAGTCATATTCATATGCTCTTCTGCCTGCTGGTTATAGCAGCCTGACAAGCTCCTGAATCCAGATAAAATGGTAGCAGAATCTTACTGAGGTGAAGTTTGTCTTATCTGCTTGTTTCATCACATGGTCAAAGGATGCATTAGCAACCACTTCACTGGGAATAAATCTATGTTAGTCTTGCCACAGAGTTGTTACACTCAGGAGTTGCTTCAGTCAGGTTGAGATGGACAAATCCCCMTTCCAAAGAATAGGTGAGGCAAAGTCAGAGCTTGTTCTGGAAGCTTTCCAAGCCAGACTAGGTGATAATGTCAGATCCTCTCCTTCCTTTAATCAAAAGAGTGAACTTTCAGCATGTGTCACTGTGAACATGTTTATTTGTTTAGTTACTAGATGAGGTGGAAACAGGACTTGGTCACAAGGGATACCCACAGAGCAGCCAGGCTGGGAGTGCTCCTCACAGAGCTGTGCAAGTCTTGAACCRAAAAGGAAGAAAATATGAAACTTGGCTGCCTCTGCCTCAAAAGGAAGGATCACCACGGCTTTGAGGGAGGAGATAATGAAAGGAGGCTGCAGCTGCGCATGTACCGCTCTGGAGGGATTCTAGGAATTTCCCCATGTCTGCCAGCCCAAGATCCTGATGAGTGCAAAATATTGTGAAACTGTTGTGGATGTTTGTGTTTAAGTAGGATACTGAAGATCCAGTGTGTTTGGCATCTTTTCTTCCTGACTTCTAATACCTTTCAGGCAAGAATCCTAGGCTGGAAACTGGCGGATCTTGAGGTGTAAATGTGGTGTTGTTGCATCCTGATAGCTGAATGCACACCCATATAATCTCGGTGTTGAAATGCTGGCGTTTGAAAATGTGGAAGGGGGAAAMAGTGGACCTACCTTTGATAGTATTGTGAAGGAATTGCTCTGCTTCTGAAGATTGCCTGATGCTTGCACTTGTTTTGMAGTCAGGGCAACTAGATTTTTTCCAGTTTCTATGCCTGAGTTAATGTGCCAAGAGAAATACAGGGACTCTGTCAGTCCTATTCTAAGTCTAGTTGAGACTCRGGGATGGATGCCCACCATGATCTTCCTCACACTCATTTTTCTGGAGGCCTCTCCTTTGTTTACTGTCTCCTGGAACAAAATTTTCCTGCCACCCTATTCAGACTACAAAGAAAGTGATTTTCGTTCCCCTTTCATCACTTGTATTTTATCAACTATCACCTTATCTCCAGCCTGAAAGGTGTCTTCATTTGAGTATAGCCCCAGGCTTCCACTTAAAACATTACAGACATGATACTTTAGAGTCTGTTGAGAGCAGTGATCCTGCTCCAGTGATCCTTTAAAATATGTAGATATAGGGAGTCCAGAATCAGTAATCCTTCATCTCTGTAAAATAATTACTTATTAAATTTTTATAAAAAATAAGGATGCTTAATTTGCTCTCTGAATGCCTAGGGCTTACACAAATTTTTTCATCACAGTGTTCTAATTATATAAAATAGATGTGAATGTAAACAAAAGGCATCTTTYCTCAATACTTAGAAAAATATAAATAAGTATAATATGGTGTTTGATTTTGAAAGATAATAGATTTATCATCAAATGTCAGATAAACTCAGAGTTTGGCTTGATTCTACCTCAATTTCACAAATTAAAGGCAATAAAACATAAGTTCATCGACTATCATTTTAAATTCCCATCATTGATGAATAACAGTTTTAAGGAAATAATCCCTGTGTCTTTTTATTTTAGATACAGTTAACTGTGTCAAATTTCTGAAGAAATGTTGCATCAAATGGGTATCTGTTGTTAGGTTCCTCAAGCTTGTGACAAACTGGGTAGAGATAAAAAACCAGACTCTTTGGTTTTAATACACAGCAAAAGAATATTSAAAGTATTCTTCTTTGATACAGATTCTTGTAGTGAATGGGTCTCACCATCAGAGTGGAGTCTTATTCTGGCATTTCTTGCTAGAATAAGAAAGACTTCTATATTTTAATGGAATATCTCTATATAATAGTCTGCACAAAGTTTGAGTCCCTAGTCCTTCTGCCCCACTCCCCTCTGCCCATGAAAAGGATAAATTACTCCTGTGTATTYACTACAGTTTTTCTTTATTTTCCTTTACTATGTGCCCTTTAGCTCCCTGATAGGTAATTAATAATATATTTGGTCTTGGGGTTATTTGTRTTTGTAACTTTACTCTTGGGGAATCTTAACCAGTTTGAACTGTATCTGACCTCATTTTTCAAGTTTTTCTTAAGAGCAAAGTTATTAATCTTCAGATATCTCAAGCTGAGTCACGCATTAATGTTCTCAAAGTAGCAACCACAAAAAGTCCCTGCTAGCCTTTAGCTTTCTTCAAATTTTGTTTGGGTAGMTACCCTACTAGCTAACCAAGAAAGGTAGTTTCAAGCTTTGGCCACARATTTTTTTTTGCACTTACACTTTTCTTCTAATGTCATGAGCAGTACAATGCTGTCATAATCAAAAGTATAGTCATGTCTTTGAATGCTATTAAAATCACTTATGCATCATTTCAATCATGACAGCCATACATGCATGCACATATGCACAYATTCATGAGGGTAGGGACTTTGCTAGTTTGGTAGGAGTCACTTCAGTGATGCTTGTTACTAACTAAAACCTTAAACAGTAATAACCACTACTGGACTTTTAGATACTTTTTTTTTGTCCATCTTATGTACTGACATGCCTCCTCTTTTTTTTTTTGCCATAAAACTAGGAAGCCACTCCTTTCTAATGTAGAGAGAAGGCAGAGCATTAATTGTTTGAGTGGAACATGGGGATAACAATTACAATGAATCTCAGGATGCATTTAGTGATCCTGAAAGCTGAGCATCAAAGCATTTCCCTTTGTTTCACATTCTCACAAAGCAAATCTATAGAGGCATTTGATGAATGTAATTTTCCCCCCTTTTTCTGCTGCAAGGACTGTTCTGACTTACTGCAATTGTCYCTGTTCTCAATTTTTGCCCCCATGCCTGGTGCATGTCTGTGCCATGTCTGTGCCACTGATTGYTTTTGTTGGCAGGTCACATGTGCTGCATGTTGCCGCACAACTCTTTGTCCTTCAGAAACCCTTTAACTCCACTTTCTCTTTTGATAGCACAGCAGTGTGTCAGCAGCTCCTTATTTTTCATACTTAAACCACCTAGGTTGTGCAAGAGGCACAGTATTGCTTTGGAGAGTTCTTTGTGGTGGCTTTTAATGTAGGAGAGCACAACCTGTATGTGGCAGAAAAGGCAGGAAWGAGAGCTGTTTACCAAAGTGATCATTACTAGTCTGACCAGTTGCACCAGGTCAATGAGTGAACAATCCATTTCTCTCTGTGCCTGTCATGGCAAAAATATATTGTCTGTGTATTTTTGTGTGCTGCTGATCCCAGTAGCRTTGCTAATTTCACCCACATTCATGTAGCTTGGGTTTTTAACTATGCRTTAATTTTGGAGGTCCCCACTAGTGATGGCATTAGAGGGAGAGATTTCTATAAATGTAAATCCTACCCCAAATTCCTCTGAGGCAGAGTGCCCAGCTTTCAAATCCCTTCCTTTCCAGCTCAAGAGAAGGTGGTTAGAAATTACTCAGAATTTGTACACCAACTATGACCCGTATCTGCTGAAGAGCAGAGAATTCAGGGAACTGGTGTCATTGGCCAGAGACACTCAGTGGGAAAAGGTTTGCAATGAAAAACAAAGGAAAAAGAGAATGCTCCCTATTTATCTCCTCCAGAACTGACCAAGCAGCTGTATATCCTCTTTAGGGGTCATACACAATCAGGATGGCAGGAGCAAGCTCAGCAGTTTCAGAGTTGAAAACCTCTTGGGCAAGCAGARGCTTTGCTGGTAGATGTAATGTTTGTGCTTCCTTAGCCTGCTTCAGTGAATCCATTCTTCACTGCTTGTAATCTTCAGGTATTCTAGATCTTGCTGTTCTGTTCTACAGACCTTTTTTCCATGACAAATAAATGAAAGTTGCAGTTTGTGACCTTTTTCTCCCTCTATGCATGCTGAATTTGAAATTACTACTACAGTAGACTCAGGAACATCCATGTTAGCTCATACCAATTAGATAATAAATATATCTGCTGGTTCCTGCACATGCAGTGGAATACTAGAAAACTGAAGTGTTTTCCTGTGTTTACCCATGGCTGTTTATRTTTGGGTATGCTTCYCCTACAYGTCACTATGGTCTTGCTTTGAAGTSTTGGACTAAAACTAGTACTGCACTGATTTCCAAAGCCTTTGTGTACATAAAAGAGTTGCTAATGATGCCAAATACCACTAGTAAATGCTGATTTCACAATGTAGAAGAAACGGACTGGGACAGGTTTCCAGGTTTCCATTCAAATGCATCACTCAGATATCTCCTTAGGAAACAGGAGAAGCTTTTAATTTGGAAAAAAAAAAAAGGCAAACCTTTTCCATGAGCTTTTACAAGTCAGAGACCAAATGTCTGCACTTCACTTTGCTCTTAGGAATCTGCAGATTCTGGTGCTTGTGAAGCTGAAGACCTGCATTATGCAGCTCTCATCAGAGTTTTCAACAGATTTCTCTTAATATATGATCTTCCTTAAATATCTTGATATCAGACAAAAGAGCCATTGTTCAATAATGTCAGAGAATGAGATGAGGATGAGTATCATTCCACCAGTCTAGTATATGCCTGGATAAGAATTTTATTTCCAGTAAAGTTTTGAAATTCCTTTGCAAGGCAGAATTAACTTAAACAGAGAAAGTTGAACCATTCATTTTTCTACATACTAATTCAGCCCTGTRCAGCTCCAGTGCAACCTATTTTTAATTTCACCTCTTCTTTCTTCATAGATATGCTTAGGTACTCATTCCCACAACTGTACAGTCCCATCAGTTATGCCTGCAAACCTGAAATTTTCTATGAGGGCTGGAAATGAGCACCAGAAATTTTTAAAAAGTGTGATGAAATGCTTATGTTTGCAGTGCTACTGAAAAAAAGACCTGTGGAASCCCAGGTGTACAATGGTACCTGGGCAGCTGTGAGACCCCGGTGTGTTYTTTATTGCAAACTTCTTGCTCTGTGGAAGGTGGACAGATGGTGAGGGTTTATCTCTTACAAGGCARACATTTGGCTACCTCTTCTGTAGGAGTTTTTGACTACTTTATATCGTCTCAGGAATACAAATACAGAAATTTGAAGCCAAAACAAGTCTTTCACACAACACCCAGAAATGCTCCGTTGCTTGGTACTTTACAGTTCATCAAAATCTGRCCAGTTCTTGAAAATAATTAAGCCAATCTAAGTCAAAATTCAGAAATACTCAGTCAGATTTATACTATGACAAGATTTCAACACACTGGATCACCCATCAGCTCTGTAATCAAGGAAAGGCTGTTATGCTGCTATTTAATGTAYTGTTATGCCAGATGAGGAAACCAGAAGTGCTTCCACACATCACTCATTTAGCAAAGCTCCCACCAACTGCGTGTGACCCGGAGAGATACCTTGAGGCAGGGAAGGATTCTCGTGTCTCTGTGTGCGCTTGATTCTCATCTCTTTATGTTTGGCTTGCCTTCTACATGTTCTGTTTTCTAGAATGGCCTCACCTTCATGTAACCATCTCATGTGGCTTGGCAGGAGAATCCATGCAGCCTTTGTGATGGGCTGTAATATACAGTGCTGAGGTTCTGGGTTGTTGTGGAGGTTCCCTCAGAACTCAGCTTATTCATTTCCAGATGGTGTCCCCTGCTCTGCCAAGACATCTTCCCTGGTTGGCGGCAGTGGCTGAACTGCCAAAGCTGAATGACAGCTGAACTAGAATCAAACCAACAATCTGCAGGAAAAGCATCCTGTTCTGAGCAATCAGATTCCCAGTTTCAGGAAGAATTATCTGTGACACCTTCACACTAAGGCATATGCCAATTTTTGGATAATGAACATGATTTTCTGCCATTCAAGGCTTYCATTTTATGGATAACCTAATTTGCTGCATATGGGGAGGGAAGGCACAGAATTTCTGAACCTGTGTTTCCTGACAGTGGTAGACTTGACATGTGTTCTTTTTCCATTAAATTATATTGTTAGCTTTATTTATCTTCTCAACTTTTGTATAGGATGTTGCAGGATTTGTTAAAAGGCCTTTGCTACTTGGCTGGATGTGTGAATCCATACGACAGCTGACTTTGAATAGATTGCTTTTCTGCATTCAGAATCCATCTTTCAACAAGCAGCACAAAAGAAAAAATCCAAGTAATGCTGATGTTTAGAAGTTTTCCCTGTTGTTCATCAAAAATAAGSACTTTGTTAGCTTAAATCCAGCTGAGGGTTTTGAGAAGAGTGGAGAGAGGCTGCAAAGCCCTGGTTAAAAACAAAGACTAAAAAAAAGGTTAAAAAATGTGTAAATATAGTTTTTACAGATATCAGAAGGAATTTAAGAAAAGTGCACTAGATCTTGTACACCYTGTGTTTTTCTTCCACTGAAGTTTCCCCACATACTTTACAAATGCTTGCTTTAGCTGATGAATTTAAGACTTATTCAGTACAATGTGTTTGCAAACACTGGAAGGGAATGTTTTTCTCCAATGAAAAGGGTTCTTTCACATAGCTGTGTTTCCATTCTTTGATGTGGGTGAGGTAATCTGTACCTAGTTMGTGCTTTGGAGTGTTTAAAAAGTGTTTAAAAAAAAAGAAGAAAAATCTTTTATATTTTCTATATATTAGATCCCTTTTATTCCCGTGCAAGATGCCAAGAACCTAAACAAAAGCCTGTCTATCTMTGAAGAGAGCTATCAGGCCAAAGAGGGTCTCACTGAGCCTTTGTTCACCTGTTTGGTTTGTCTAAAGCCTTTCATGCGAGTCACATTTCTGAATGCTGTTGTTCATGTTTTATGGGAATGGCCAGCTGGTTGTGCTGGGTTTGCGAAATGCCTGCAGATAAAAAAACAGGTGATCATTTTAAAGGCTTTTGTAAAGGAGCTACCTTGAGATCTAGCCCAAGCTGACCGCAGTCCTTTGCATTTGGGGTTTGAGGCTCAGCCAGTCCTGTGCTGTTCCTGTGGTGCTTGGGAAGGCACAAAGGCTGGAGTTCCTTCTGTTCCACCCTTGCTCGCAGGGATTAGCACTTAGCAGCAGTAACTAACCACAGAGGTCTTGCGGAGAAGCCAAACGCTATAAGCAYAATTTGCATTTCCAGCACAGCCCCAGTTATGGCAGAGGAGCTGAGCCCTCTTGGTKTCGATTGCCATGTCACGCAGATGAGTTATGTCACCATTATATGATACAACTCATTATGAGGAAGATAAGGTTATTCCCCTGTAACCTGAAGTCTGTGAGTTATATTGTTTCTACACAGCATTATTAAGTCCAGCTTGATAGACTTGCCTTAAATAGGGATTTTGAACAGTTTTATGTTGAATTTAAAGGGTTYAAATTGGAAGGGTGTTCTCTGGCCTCAGCAATGCATTGTCAGAGTTCATATTCCTCTAAAGAGCTCATATGCAAAGGCAGCTGGTGCTTCTGAGCAGCTCTGTGTTGCCTTCAAGGTAATACATCAGTGCTAATACCCACTCTCAAGATCAGATGGGGTCATGGACAGGAAAAGAGAGCTTTTAGCTCTACATCTACTTCTTCCAGTTCTTACCAGACAGCTTTGTTCAGCTCAGAGCAGGAAAACAGGTCTGTCCTATCATTTCATACAGTCACATGATGGACTTCATGGGATGACACCATGGGGACTCACACGGAATAACCCTGGGGCTAAAAGGCTGCTCTGTGGYCTGCCAGAGGGTTTGAAGGGATATTTACATCCTTAGTAACAGAAGACCTTCTTTGTCCTGGTGTAAGGGGACAGAGTGACTCAGCATTATCATCTCAGGAGCTCCTCATTAGCCTTCTCCTSGCCCTAGCCAGACTGTTCTCGCATACCAGCAGGAGGAGAAAGCTGTGTAGGCACCTTGGTGGCCTGTATCCACACCAAGTCCTCTKGAGTCCCTGTGCAGAGCAACCCAGTGGTGTCCTGTCTGGACCACTTCAGGGAGTGGTGGGTGCTCTCAAGGATGCTCTGCTTGCTGTCTCCCTCCAGTCCTCTACAGACCAATTTTTGATCTTGTAACCTTTACACCCTTTCCATTTTCCTCCCATTTGTTGTCTCCTGRAAAAAGTTTTGGTTTGGGGTTTKGTGGGTTTRGTTTTTGGTTTGGGTTTTTTTATATTGTTTTGGRCTTTTTTTAAAACCCTTTCCCTTCTGGGAAGGGCTTGAAGATTTTGTTAGAGCCAGGAGCAGATGAAGTGATATGCTGTCCGGGGTGCAGCCAATGGTTGCTTGGAGAACCTGGGAGCTTGGCTGTGACCCAAAAGGTCTAACCTGCCTGGAGATAGGCTGGTGGGGTTGGCAAGAGACCAGAGCATGGTAAAAGCTGAATTGCCCAATCAGSCTGAAGGGGTAGGCGCTCTGCTTGCTCTGGTAGAGATGGGAGGAAATGGCTCAGCTCTTTGGAACTTGCTAGTTCTCTCAGAAATTTTATATCCCGAGAGAAGTRTGATTTGTGTTTCCTAGTAATGGTTTGCTGAGCAGTGTGAGAAAGAATATAGGAATTTTCACACAGCAGCTGTTTTATGGGTTTTATTAAAGTTGGTAATGACTGGGACTTGGCCCATGGTTTTGAAACCCCARGCCAGGACACACAGAAGAAAATCTTAGGTTTTATCCAGAATGACTTTTTCTTTAGTTAACACAGCTGAGGTCAGCTCCCAAACATGAGATTTCCATAAGCAGAAGATAACCAGTCCAGCTGAGGAGTTTGCACTGGAGATGTCAAGTTCAGCTGGAAAAAGTTTACATCTGGACATTTTCAGTCTGCTGAAACTCAGGAAGAAAATTTCCCATGCAAACRTTTGAGACTCTTAGTCTCAGTCTATACTGCTGAATCTTGATATTCATTGGGACATTTGAAACTACTTGGGGTTGGAAAATATACCTGCAAAATGTGGGCAGCCATGTTTGGCTGTGATGGAATTTCAGTTCTTGTAGCAGCCACACATACAAGTGGAGTATAACTTGTACCAGTGCTGTGTGCTGGATGTTCAACTGATGCATGTCTTCTGCCAGGCCCCACAGCTAAATGTATGCCTAACTATTTAAAACACTGTGACAGTGTTTTTAAATATAGGGTGGCATTACAACAACTTTACTCAGCAGTTTTCTGCGAATAATAGCCACTTTATTAAAAACATTCCAGATCAGCTTACAGCTTAACCCCAGTCATTGACAACCATTTATAATAACAAACCTCTACTTTTCAGGGAATGGGACTCATGCAAATTATTGAAAGATCAAACTCGTGGCTGACATACTTTTTAAAAAGCTTTAAAATTAGATATCTCAGACATCCTTGCAGAGTGATCTAAAATACAAAAGGTTTTTTAATCCTTCTGCAGGGGATGCATTGGCAGCATGACCAAGTCTTGGCCAGGCTTGGRAGACTTGCGGCCCCTCTACGTTTCTGAGCCCAGGGTGGCTGCCCCTGTGCAGAGGGGTGCAAAGCAGAGGTCCCACAGCCATCACTGTTACAGATGTTCATCTGTCCCTCAGCCAAAATGATCAATGAAGAAAAGCCTGAAGAGTGCTCTTCCTCCACCTCCCAAAGGATTTATTTTGCAGGTCTGGTTATTTCATCCAGATATTAAATAGCTTTGTTTAATCTTCTTCCCATCACTGCYAAAATCTCTGAATACTCTTGTGTGTCAAAAACCAGTTTTCCTTTAGACCTCAGATAATTAAAATAAAATAGAACTCATCTTTTTTTTTTTTTAAAGCTTAAAACCTGTGAGCTGAAATAAGATGAAGATTTATTCATTTTTAAGAAATGGCTTCCCCAGTTGACTGGAGTTTAGAAATCTTCTTCAGGTACCTACAATCTGTCCATCTCCTAATTTCTTTACCAAGAATTGATGTTAATAAATGGAGAAGACATTAATTTCTTCACACACAAAGACTCATATTGCCACAGGGTCTCAGCATTAACAGGGGCAAATTTTTCTGGCTTCACAATACAAAGCCAGCCATCCACATTAGCTTAGAAGCCTGCCTGCACTTAATGCTCTTTCTTTTTTCCAACAGAGGCTCATTCCTGAAAACATCATGTTCTTTCAATAACGGCYATTTTTGGATGTTTTTCTTTGATGGTCTTAGGCTTAGCAGGTTGCTAGTGCTRCTGGGTACCAGGCTTTTCCCTGAGGGACTCTGCAGTGGATGCAGTGCTGGTAACTGCAGCAGATTGAGTCCATAATTTTCTTTTGAAATTTTCAGAAGCAAAATATATTGCTCTTCCCACAGTTTTTCCTATTGAAGTCTATGGAAAATTAGAAGTAAATTCACAAAAGTAGCCCTTCCATTATAGACAACAAAAACTCCTTTTGAGGAGAACTTGAAACCACATTGATATTGCCATACTTGATCCCTCAAATCACTTTTGCTAATTAATAAGTAATTTAAAGAAAGTTTACATCAAAACTTAGGCACTAGGCTATTATTGTGCCTGCATGCTGCAGGTTTAAGTGCAACTGCTGATACATTCTTCTGATCATACTCTGTTGCAAGTGTATCAGGCTGGCCGTGTAGCATTAGGTCTCATGTAACAKAAGTCTCCTAAACCTTATGGACACCATCTTCCATTTTGCTTATAAATCAATAATAATGGTGCGTTTGACTTTTAATTTTTTATGTTCTTTTGTTTCAGAACTAGGACAGCAGATAAATGTACAAGTGCCTAAAGGAATCCCAGTTCCATCTCCAACTGTCTCTTCATAAAAGATTGCATATGCTGACAAAATACATACTGTGGCCTTCCTGCCGCATTTCTTATTTATAAGGTTTCTGGAGATGCACTCCGAAGATGCATTTCTTATTCAGAAAGAAAAATTCTATTGAAAGGGCAAATAATGTCTCTGAACATTTGCTTATTCCAAAAATGTGCTTTGTCACATGGGATCACAGGAGCAGTCTGCTCCTCTGTAGCAGCAGCAAAGTGACCTTTCTTGCTGTTAAATTATTAGACCTTCTCTCTGCAAAGTTTGCCATCAGAGAACTGCAGAGGGAGTGAAGAGACAGTGACAGAGGTGGGGTGTACCACAGGTAAAACACACTTCTTCCCATGTCAAAAATGCAAAGCAACACCCAGGAGCAATTTTGGTATTCAGGGACTTCATGGTCCCCTCCACTCCCACTGCACCCCCCCAGATCCTGGCTTTCCTACTCATGGCCAGTGGTGGTTGCCCCTCTGGCCTGGGCAGCATGGTCTGACAGACAGGGTTCTCTAAGCATGCTAAGGAAGCTAAAACAGAAACATTTCCAGAATAGCATGGTGGGATGATTTACAGATACACAGCTCCACTATGTCATCAACTATCCCAAGGGATGTCAATGTCTCCTACATTTAATATGGAATTCTGTGCATTTTCTCCCCCTCCAAACAAGGATTTTAAAAATGGCCAGTACAAGACAAATTAAATTATCTCTCTGATTACTTCTGGAAAGCCAAACTTCTCCTCTGACACTTTAAAGGTTTATCTCCAGCTGTGTCTTGGCGTACCTCCTCTGACCTGGTTTGCCTACGCCCTCCTTGGGTATATTCTCACCATTAACTAAAGGTCRTCCCCCAAAACACTCCCGTGCAGCATCCCGTGTGGGAGCTGCAGCTTAGCAGCCTCCTGTCTCCCCTCCATTTGCCCTTCTGGTCTCTGCCAGCCTTTGCTCCACTTCTGCTTATTCCGGGGATTCAACAGTGTCTGCCGTCCGGTAACTATGAGCTTCCCGAGATTACTCCCAACTGTGGGAATTGTCCCAAAACACCTCTGCTGTTGCACAGCCTTAGCCAGCATCTCTTTAAAATGCAGGCTCCAGGTGATTGACTTCCAAGTAAGAGGAGCTGAATGGGTTTAGACAGATTAACATTCTAGCAGTAAGTGGCAGTCATTCCAAGGAGCTAAATCAAATTCTCAAGYGCTCATTAGCAACAGGGGAGAAAGAAAAAAGAAAATAAAAAAGAAAAGAAAAAGAGAAAAAGTAAGGGGGAAAACTAGTTTGAGGGCATAAAAGCAATGAGCACATAATGGAGAGACTTGGTGGAAGCTGTTTTTTCAGTAGAGTTTTTCGTTTATGGCCATCTCCCTAAACCAGCAGGTCATGGGGTACTGCTGCATGGCATTTCCTTGTAACACAAAGTGCGAAGGTGCAGTTGACCCAGGGATCCAAGTTCAGGATCAGCCCGGTCCGTTTGTCTGGCTGGATGTGTGTTAGTGCTTCGGYGGCAGGGGGAGAGCTACCGCAGCTGCCGCTTGCTGTCCAGCCGTGGAGGGACTGCTCTGCACCCTGAAAAACAAAACACAAGTCTGCTGTGATGAGTTCACTCGGGTCATCCAGGGCACTTCGTGTGCTCGCAATAATTTGTCTGTTTGGAGCGTCCCAATAGGACAGAACTGCAGCAATCGTTGCGAGGGGGAGGCGACGAGGASGCTCACCTCTGAGCGATCCGGACAAGAAATGCTGCTCTGTCTCGGGGCGTGCAGGGACAGCGGCTTCACCGCACGTTCTGAAAGGTGCGCTGGCCATTGCCAAAGTACCCGCTGAGGAGGACGGCACAAGTGGCCCTGCGGCGGCCGTCCCCGGCTCGGCATCCTGCGCTCCGCTCCGCTCCTGCGGCCGCACGGCTCCGCTGCGCTCCGCTGCTCCCGGCCCGGCGCCCGCCGCTCCTTCCCTCCTGGCTGCCCTCGTCCAGGCTGAGGAGCAGGGGGAATCCTGCGTCCGAATCCCGCTGGTGAGCGGAGTAGTTTACATTTATACAAAATATTTACAGTTTTTTCTCAAGCTTGTTTTCCTAGAGTTCTGCAAATCATGCAAACAGATTTCTGCAGTTTAGGCAGTTGCTCTGCAGAACTTCACCTGTTCTCACTAAAAGAATATGAAAAGACATAAATAGGAAAGATTTGAAATTATTAACAACTCATCCCATGAAAGTAAAACCAGCTCTACCTGAGTGCAGAGGGAAGTCCCCATTTACCTTTTACATTTCAGAAAAAGCAGAGGCAAATCCTTCCTCAGGCTCCCTTTGCCGCTTGATTTACTCAGAGAAATATTTTCACTGCTGTTCCACATAGCACTAATGAGTTTAAAACTCAGTGGGTTCACAGCAGCTGAGCAGCAGTGAGAGCACAGCTCTGAACTGTACCCAGCTATGGATTTGCCTGCAGGAAAAAAGGAAAACCCAAAARCACTCTACAGGCTTGAATGCTTGAAGAAAAGTTGTCTAAGGGTTTGGTTTAAATCAAGTACCCACACCTGGCTTTGTACGGATCAGAGTTCCTGATGCCAGCCCTCCCAGTTTCTGCTTGGCTGCTGGCTCATGCTGCTCCATTCCCTGCACTCTCCACCTGCTCTGCACAGTGTGCTTTGCCTAAGTGAAGCTCACCCTTGGCMCAGGAGCATGATGGAAAGTGCCTGGGTGTTCTGGCAACAGAGTCAGCATTMAGCCTGGAGACAGTTGAATACATTCCTTTGACCGGCACCCACATTTTTCAATGCCTTTTAGAAAGCGGCTTTCACTGAAAAAAGAAACAGCAGCAAAGAGATCAAGATGTCAGGAAATGCTTTTGCTGACTTGGTGTGAAGAAAATATTTTTCTTATCCAAAGCAGCAGAAGAAGCTGAATAAGTCACTTGACCTTCCTTCCTTTCCTCTCCTTACCCTCTAGGCCTTCTGCCCCTGCAAAGGATCTTTCTTCAGCCACTTGCCATCCTGTCTAGCACACACATTYGTTCATTATTTTTTCCCTTACATAGCCAGCTCCTTGGACTATTCAAAACACCTCTTGATTTGCTCCTACTTTGCACTGATGGGCATGGCAAAGTCTTCTGCTTGAATCCATCACACACACAATGGTTATAGAATTTTGCTTAAACAGCAGCTGAAATGAWAGCAAGTGAGTTTTCTTTCTGGTATTCTGAGTCTCTTTGCTATAGTTTCAATAGTTTACAAGCTGCAAAGTTGTGGATCTAAGCCCATTATGCTTGAAAGCACTGCATACTGCAAAAATTCGTGCAGGAATTTGAGTCATTTTGCTAGGAAGTGTCATGCATAGCTCTCATGATCACTATTACAAAGTATGATCCTAATKAAAAGAAACCCAAACCACAAAAAGCACCTTTGTGTTCAGAATCCTGATTGCTCGATAATGTAAATTATTGTTTGTTTCCCTTCTCCTCTTGATTTCTTTGATCCTCTAAGCCATGACAGGTAAGGAGCAGAAAGCTGGATCTTTTTTGTTTGCTATATCATGCATCTGCACTGCAAGTACAGTCCCCACTGCAAGCACTGTGGCCACAACATAGTCTCCAGGTTCATAATTAACAGTGATGGTTAATGGCAAAGTATGTCAGAAACTGTGGGAATAACTGCTTATCTCTTAAGGAAGAGGGATGCACAGGATGACCTCTCAAAGTCTCTTCCAGCACYGTGACTCTGTGACAACACAAAGCCAAAAGTCCCCCAGCTTGTTTTTCTAGTAGTCAGCTCTTTGAAGGGCTGCAGCTAACAGCTAGGAAAAAACATCCTTCCATCTGCAAGGAGAGCTCATTGAGAGCTATGCAAAAGTCTCCCGCCTTGTAAAATTTTTATAAACATTTGTTTCTTTTCTTCCAATTATTACCACAATTGTACTATGATGCTAGCTGCTAATGGCAGGCTCTCTCTTCAAAATTATGCTTTTTGTGACAGCTGTAATGTATGGATCTGGAAATGGAGCCCCAATTACAGGGGGTGTCCTGCTGTCTTGTTAGTCTAGAGACTTCAGCCCAATGAACTTTTTTTAGAATTCAGCCCAATGATATATAGTAAAATTACTATTTTCTTAACTGTTTTGATGGAAACAGGTTTATATTGGAGAATGGAGACACCATATCTCAGAGATTTAGATTTTTGCGCAGCCATTTTCATCACTGCTCTTCTACCCTCCACAAGAAAACTAGGAATAAGAGCACACAAGTCAATGGAAATTTCAATTTTTAGTAAAGATCCTCACCTTGAAAGGGAAAAATTACTTCACCTGGTGAACCTTTTCATGATGCTAATGTGAATGGAAGTGTGATGGCCTGAAACTGGTGCCACTGCAGTTGTGGGCATGAACAGGTTTGTTCCCAGGTGGTGAGCATTCCTTGATAACTGGGCATTTCCTCCCTTGCTGCCCTCAGTGGCACCTCCCTGGTGGCTCAGGGGCTATTTCTGCTGAGTGAGATGGCTCTGACCAGAGCTACATTTTGGGAGTGCATACATGATTTCTTTGTCAGCTCAGCTTGTACTAGCAAAGTGGTAGAAGATGGGAGAGAATGGGGTCAGAGCACTCTAGGTTTTTGTGTAGTTTCTATCTGAAATGTTTCTTGGGTGCTCAAAGCTGGCTTCTAGATTTCTCCACTTGCTCCTGCACACTGGGCATAATCTATGATTTGGTGAATTTTGGGAAAAGCTGCAGCTGGATAGGAAGGAAGGAAGGAAGGAAGGAAGGAAGGAAGGAAGGAAGGAAGGAAGGAAGGAAGGAAGGAAGGAAGGAAGGAAGGAAGGAAGGAAGGNAGGAAGGAAGGAAGGAAGGAAGGAAGGAAGGAAGGAAGGAAGGAAGGAAGGAAGGAAGGAAGGAAGGAAGGAAGGAAGGAAGGAAGGAAGGAAGGTAAAAACCCAGTCATATCAACACTGGCTAGAGGGAAGGTGCTCCTGACTCTGTGCCATTCCTCTCCATCACTCCTGCTTAAAACAATACCAGCAGATATTTTGGCTGTGTCAAGGTTATTATTAGCAAACCACTAATTACTAAGCTAATAGAATTAAAAGAAACACCCCACAATTAAGGCCTATAAAATTCATATAATCTCTCTAATTTTGTAGGAGCAGTCTGACAGGGATTGCAGAGCCCCATTACATGGCACAGAGGCTGGCTGRCTTCCAGCTCATCAGTGTAAGTCATCAGCTCTGTGGCAACTTGTACTTCTTACTGCTCTTGTTAAGAGACTATTTGAGGGTGCACAGATTTATTTGACCTTCACTTACTAAGGCCAGGCTAAGCCATTAGTTTTTTTTCTGGTGAATCCCATTAATTTACCTGCCAAATATTTCATCAGAGTCCCTAATGGGAAAACCTATAGAAGAGCTAATGTTTATTATGGTCACTAATGTAGCTTATCTTACTGTAGATGTGGATGGACTTGGTCGTGGATTAGGATCCTGTTATGCCAAATGCTGCCGAATGTGGATCACATCCCATGTTTTTCCCCACAGAACTTATCATCTGAATAGACTGTGTCAACAGATCTTCCTTAGGGTAGAGTACACCTGGACTAGAAAGATGAAACAGCAAGAATTGCCTTTTTTGTTGTGAGTTATACTCAAAAAATATAAATACAGCTTTAAAAGTCGTACTTATTTAAAAGTGAAACAAACTGTATCTGTGCCCCTCTTTGTGACTGTGTTCCAAATTCTTCCACTTGCCATGTTATGTATAATCAGAATTCATAGTTTTATTTTTATCTTGTTCATATTCATGAATTGATATATGCAGTGCTAAACATTTGCTTCTAGATTAATTTTTTTACAGAACACTGAATTACTTAGAATGTTGCAACTAAGACTAAAATAAAGCGTGAATTTTAATGTGCCACATCTTTCATTGAAGCATATACAGTCTGCATTTTTCACATAGGCTGGATGAATTTTATTTTTACACTGTACATTGTAATTAATTTTCAGCTGGGGAGCATTTACTTGCTCTCTAGAACCAACTTGTTTGAACTCTCAAGTTAAGCTGAAAAGATGCTSTGAAATATTGAAAAAAAGGAAGAAACAGAAACATACAAATGTTCATCATTAGCTAACTGCAGGACACTGCAAGTAAGGAAATTAGGCTGATAAATATGCTTTCTGTATAACACCTCAAATCCATGTTGTACTGTTCATCTTGCTGCTATGAATCTGAAGGGCCTGGTAAGTGTAGGCATCATCTCCAATATTGCAGCAAGACACATTRTGCTGCTCTTATATGATGATCAATTATGAAATGATTATCACAGAAATTTTCAAAAGTGGACTTCAGCACTGCTCAGAGTATTCCTGCCTGAGCTGGTCTCTCTCTCTAGGTTTCAAGCAGACTAGATAGGCAAGCAGAGTGGTTTTAGATTTCCTCTATCCAATTTTRAGACTACACCCGTTGAGACTACTCAGTGCAAATCCAACTCTTATAATGGCTGCCAGTTCAATAAGTTTTTCAACCTGATGTGGGGTTTTTGCGTGTTTTGTCTTTCTCTTAAAAAAAATGTTTTAAAAAAAGAAAGAGAACAGAAAAAATATTGTGGCCTCAACTACTTTTCTGTCACAAAGCCTTCTGTTCCTATTTCTCAGATAGGTGTGTGGATTTTTTGTCATTTTTAATGATTCCTTGTGCCCCCATTGCTAATGCTTATCTTTCCTAGTAGTCTGCATCCTCTTTTTTAACTTGTGCATCACCAATTATTTATCATTGTGTCCTTTTTGGAGGGTAAGAACCATGGAACTGGATGCTGGCTCTTGGTGTTTGGGGTTTACTCGGCAGTGGGAGAAGGCAGTAGCTGCCCAAAGCCTGGGATGAGAAAACATGAGTAATGTTCAATCACAGGTGGTCAAGGGCCCGATCTTACTTTTCATTTTGCCCTATCATGACACCATGGGAATATTTTAAGGAATAATTTCAAAAATTAGTTTGATCTCATGGAAGTTGGTTTCTGACATCTGTCATCCAGTATTGAAGGAGCTCCTGTACCAGAGTGGGTATTAGAAACAAAAACAATCTCCAAATTTGAATATTGACCCAGAACTTTGATGAAAGTCAAGGCAAATGTAAAGGTAACCATAATTTTCTGCTGAAATTTGTCTTTGGGCATATGTTCTCCCAGGGTTAGATGGTCAAGAACATGAAAACTGAACATTTTTACAAAAAGTGTTACTTAAAAATGTTCAAAAGTTTCAGAAAGAGTTTTAAACTGAAAGAGGCTACATTTAGACTAGATTTTAGGAAGAAATTCCTCACAGTGAGGCTGTTGGGATGCTGGAGCAGGTTGCCCAGAGAAGCTGTGGATGACCCRTCCCTGGAKCATCCCTGGACCCATCCCTGGTACATCTAGTGAAGGGTGTCCTTGCCTGTGATAGGGGTTTGGAATTGAAGATGGTCTTTAAGGCTCTTTCCAACCCAAAACATTCTATAGTGCCTTGATTAGTCATGGGTGGGTAGACTAGACAGCTGAGGACTCAGAAGCTCCAAGCCAATGCACAGAACAGAGAAGAAAAGCAACATGTTACAGCAGTGCAGGTGAACAGTCCTACGGAAAGCCTGAGGAGGAGCCTTCTGATTTAGCATCATCTGTTGCTGAAATAATCTATTTCATGATTATCTGATTTCTCTTGCATCCAGAAAATTCCTCCTTTGTTGCAAATTGCTAATTAAAAAAAAGAATTACCTGGCTATTTAAGTCAAAAAGAATATCAGTGTTTATTAACATAAGGCTTATGTGGTACAAGAGATCTTGTGTATCTAGGTGACCTTCCTGTTTGATGGCTTCCTTTTGACCATTATAGTCCCACAGCCTGTGTCCTGTGTCCTGCTGGAGTACTTCTGTGCATTGGAGTGTGGAAGGTGTTCAGCTCTCACCATTATTTTCAAGTCCCTGAGTCATCTGAGTCCTTTTGTTTCTGGTAACCACCCATGGCTATTACGGGATGTGTGTGAACACTCCCTCCCTCCCACAGTCACAAACCTTCCTGGTTGTTCCCCTGGCCTCTACTCAAGCTCACACCCAGAGGAGCACATAAATGTCTATATGCACCACAGTGATATCAGATGTTGTCTTGGTGGCCTCTCAGACCTTGCTGCTTATGTGTGCTGAGAGACAGAACTGAATTTAGGCCATGTCTTTCCTCTCCTCCCCTTTTTACAAGGATTAGTAAATAGCTGAATTCTTGGCTTGACTTCTGTTCTTAGGTCTTGCTTCAGTACATAACGATAATTTCCTGCTGAACTGCTTCTGCTGCACTTWGCCTGTTTCACTTCCCTTCCAAAAGAAGTGACTGCAGAGCAAATACCAGACCAGAACAGTGTGACTCCCAGCCAGGGTTAAATCTGACCACAGAGCCTTGTGATTTTACCCAGCTTCTGATTTCACCAGCAATGGCTTCCAGTTTTGATCTAAAGTAGGTTTGCTGTGAGGAGAGCGCCCAAGTCTTGAGCTATGAATTCTCAACAATATGCAAAGAAGAAGATAACCTGTGCAAACTATCTACTCTTCTGAGCTGTGAAACTGAGAGAAGGATAATACTACACTCAGAGTGTAGTTTGCCCTTACTTTTTCAGGTCCTCATTTTATTATGAGGACTGAAAACCACTTTGTATGTGTGAGAGAGTTCAGCATAATAACAATGGAAATGACATGACTATTATTATTTCTATGCTGGAGGTGGTGCTGCCTGTGGCTCTGTGAAAGTGTGGAGCTCTCTTCCCTCCAAAGCTTTAATAAAATCAAGAGGGAAGAAGAGCAACAGCTTGTTGCATTACTCTGTGAGTTGTGGGGTTGGTTGGAGGGTTATGTAAGGGCACGTTTGCAGACAGCCAAGGTGCAGCATGCAGACACCCCTGAACAAAAACACCCCAATATACCCCTCTGGCCAGAAACCCCAAAGGTTATTTGCTAGCCAAACAATTTGCAGCAGGAGCACGTGGCATATATACCAACATGCCAGCTGCCCCAAGCGAAGGGCTTACATCAAAGAGGAGCAGCTGGAGCCGTGACATCCCCAGCCCAGGCTGATGGGGACAGAGCCCCTGGCAGCTCGCAGGCCCTGGGCCAAGGGGAGCAGCCATGGAGCTGCTGTGGCTGCACCTCTGCTGCTGGGGGCTCCTGCACAGAGCAGATTCCAACCCACTGCTTTGTGCCTGGCTCCCACAGGTGCAAATGGCTGCACAGCAACCTGGAGCTGGGGCCTGGGGGTGGAGGAGAGTTATTGCAGTGAGATGAAGGGCAAAGAGAACAGCAGCTTCAGCACAGCCAGGCAGGCACAGAGCTTCTGCCCGGGCCACGTGAGGACACACCTCCAGGCTTGTCATCCCCATCCCAAAACACAGCACTGGGAGTCTCACTGCTGTCACAACAGATAGCCTTTAGRAGGGACTCAAAGAAAAGACAGCAGTGGCTTTGCCTCCTTCTTTTTTGGGGGAATTGTATTTGGTGTGAGGACAGCATGGAAGAACACATGAAGTTACCTGTAGAAAAGCAAATATTACCATGACTTCGGCTGGGGCTGCTGGAGCTGTGGAAAGACAGAGGCAAACTGCTGAGATGGAGGCATGAATAAGAGAGGCTGAGAAATTAGGAGTTTAAATGAAAGACTGAGTCTGAAATGTGTGTAGAGGAATCAGCTTTTGAGAGGGGCAGGATGGCCAAACCAAGTAGGAAAGCAAGAGGTACAGACTGGGAGGAGATGATGGGGGGGGGAGGGGGGCACAGTGACAGAGGTCACAAACAAACTTCATGGAAGTATCAAAAAGAAAACAAGATCTTTCTGAAGAAGAYGGTGCTGTGTTACAGACTAAGCATATTGAGATCTTTTACATAGGAAGGGACACGATTCCACAGACCACTATCAGAAATGCTCACTCTGCAAACTTCARCTTTAACTGGGAAAAAATCAAATGCTGTATGATTGCAGACTTATTTACAGACTCTTTGATTACTCAACTGCATTCAAATGTTTAACCTGTAGTAGGAAACATTCTGTGTTAGAAAACCTAAACAAAATTTAGAGTTGAAGTAGAGGTTTTTTAATTTTTGACAGAAGTAGCAGGTGTTCTACTTCTCCAATTACTTTTCTAATAATTAGAAATTCATTCTTGAGTAGCATACTCTCACTTTTTCATAGTTTCCCAATTAGAGGGGGAGGAGAAACATCTTGCCATAATCTCCTTAATGAAATGCAGTCACCAAACTTTCAACATGAGTTTTCTTGCTGCAGTRAAGTCAGCTATTGGGCAGGAGTGACAAACTCTACAATAGGTATTTCACATAATTGATAATACAGTAAGCCATATTCAGAAGGAAAAATTACAGTTCAGGAGACACAGCCCTCCAAAAAACACCCCAAACCTCCTGACATTTTTTATTGCAATTTAAGATCAGTTTTGGAGGACACCTTTCTTAATCAAATACTATTGCCTTTAAAGATTAGTGTTCACAGCCTGATCATGCTGCACTTAGCTTAATTTGCTTTGCTATGGTCTCATTAAATTCTTTCTTTTGGTCAGAAACCCTGCCATGGCTTGGCAGAGAAACAGGAAATTTCTTCTCCATGTTGGAGGGTTGTGACTGCTCTTTCATTTTAACACACAGACTGGGGAGTGCTGCAGCAAATTACACGTGGGTCACCCCTTCCTTCCTATGCAAGGAGCTGACAACCCCTCARAACACTTTGTCAGCTGGACAACTGGGACAAAAGGGAGAAAAAKAATCCTTGTGTCAAAAATGTCTCAGATTGCCATTCTATCAGTTAGATCTAATGTTTAATTTTAAGTTACCTGAAACCTCAATGGCAACAATTCCTACAACTGATTGTTGAGGCTGCTTTTGTCCTATCTCAGCTTGTGATAGATTCAGCATTTGGTGGTCAAGAAGAGACTTTCCTGAATTGCYCCTCTCCTTTGTGCTGAGGAAGTGCACTTAGGGAACAACCTGGCAACATTACCTGTTATTTGATCTGGAATCTGTGAACCAGAGTAAAGCACAAGCAATAAATAGTAGAGGTTTTGCACTATTGTTTTGCAGGCAGATGAGAAATGTAAAAAATGCTTTCCTCACCAAAGTTTGGAAGTCCATTAAAAAGTCGTGAGCAGATGTTTCACAATCATCCCTACACCTACAGGAGTATGCAGAGAGATGTGGTACTTTGCAGTCTCACCTGGGTCCATGGAATGTGTCTCCTCACACAGAYGGTGAGCAATAAGGAGTATTTTAATTGTTGGATGAGCTACTGCCAGGGATTAGATCTAACTAGACACCTCTACGGCTGTCACACACTTCACCTGCAGCTGACCTGAACTAAGAGGAAAGTCAAASTCTTTCCTTTCCTTAGTATCTTCCAAGGAAGCCTATTTGCATCCTGCACCAGAAAGGCATGACCTGCCTTTCAGAGGTAAGGCCCACAAGCGCATGTGCAGAGTCAGTAGAACAGGCAGAATGACACTTTTACAGCATACCTTAAAATAGTTGACTTTAGCACAGTGGTGCAACCGTGGCTTTTGGTGGTGTACCTGTGTTCTGGACATGCAGGGCAACGCACTCACATGTCTTTCCATTTTCTGTACTAGTCATTGTATTACAGAGACACTCATTTAGAGGTAATCTTTATATGTTGGCAAGCAACTACTTCTGCCAGTAAAGCCAATTTGCTCCTCTAAATGGAGCAAATGGAGCATAGGTTCTCTCTGCTTGAGATGGATTACCTGAGAACTTTGTTGGCAAACTTATCAGATGAGGATTCTATGGGAAAACCTCCTTTTGGGCGAATGGGTCATGATTTTAAAGAGTACTAAAGAATAATTAGGAGATTTTTGTACCACTAAACCCCTCATCATTTACTATTCTGGACTATTTTTTCTTGAAGAATTTAACTGCATAATATTTGCTGCTAATGCTGAACTCCCATTTTAATTCAAGTATTTGATKAAAAATTTCCCCATGATTATTTGCTCATTAATGCAGGTAAGTTCTGAAATTGTTGTTCTTGATGCATTTACTAGAACTGGAATCACATGCTTTTATCAACTCTTGAATTGCAATAGTTTGGAGAGAACACACTGTTAACTTGAACTTTGCAACATTTGACTGTGAGCTTTACATATTATACCAATAGTAGTTTGATTCATTGGTTTCTACCTGCAGCAAAACTCTCTTAGGGAGTGAATGTGGATTTGCTTAGGTGAAACCTGTGAGATTTTTCTATACTTAAAAAAGAATACAGTTAGATTTACTATTGTTTAGAAGGACAAACTGCTTTCAAGAAGTATAGGTAATATCACAGAAAAAAGGCAGCATTGCRGGTACGCAGCTCTGAATAAATCTTTTTTAAAGCTTAGAATTTAGAAGAATTAAGAAGAATTCTTAATTAAGAATTGCTAAGAATTAATTAAGAATAAAAATAWTTTTTTTAATTACAAAGAATTATGGAAATCAATTTCTTTCACTGTTTTTGAGATCCAATATTATTTATTCTTTAAAAATTTAACTTGCAGGACTTCTAATCTACTGTTGGGGACTTGAACTAGCCTAGATGAAGATCGTCTGTCTACTCATCAGTCACAGATGTTAATTGGGGTGAGGGTCATGATACTAATCAGTTGCACAAATGACCTACATGTGGAAACAAATAGATGAATAATATTTCCACCAGTGGTAAATATTGGTCTGTTAAATATTTACACATACAGATGGAACATTGCTTGTTTGTTTTGGGATTTTGGTTGGTTGGGCTTTTGCACTCCAGAAAAAAACAAAAAACAAAACAAATTTAAAACCCCCAAAACAACAAAAAACAACAAAAAAAAATCCCCAAAAACTCCTGCATTTGAACAAAAATGATTGAAGGGAGAAGCAAAACCATTTTTATTTTTTTTTCTATTTCATGACAATGCTAGCAGGAATTACTACTTTAAAAAAAATCTGCTGGTGTGTGCTTCCTGTTCCAGTTTGTTTAGTCACAAGTCTGAATTAGATCTCTGTTGGTTGGTTTCGTTTACTATAAACAGGTCTTGTGCTTTGTTTCAATACATCAAAGCCCTTAGCCAGGCACAGACAGGTAACGTAAAAGGGGGTAAGAAAGTTTACAGTCTTGCTCCATTGTTTCTTTAAGCGTTCCAGACAACGGTCAGAGGGATCACACGGAGTCTAAAGGAAGGCTTGGTTGCTGTTTTTCTGTCTATGTAAACTAGTTTCTCTTTTGTTCCTTTTCTAGAAGCCACATGTAACTTCAGGTCAGAAAAGTGTAAAATGTGGCACTTCTTAAACCAGCGCTACCGCTGCCCTGGGGTAACTCGATCAGGCAAGGGTGCAGGCTCCTCTCCCTGCTGTGCTGATGCCTGCTGCCGTCCTTCAGGTGAGTACCAGAGGTTTATTGTCTTTTCAAATACCCATCCACCTGAAGGAGGCAGATGGCTGAGAAGGGTATTTTCTCATGACTGACACTGCCAAAAAAAAAAAAAAAAAAAATCACTGTTTTAGCCCTTTAGAGATAAATGCGAATCACTCCATCCCACAGTATTTTTAGTAAAGCTGCTCTCAAAGTTTGCTTCCAGCCCTTGGATCTCTCCAGGTTTTCTTCTCTGGTTTTGGGGAGTTTGATTTTTTTGGTTTTTTGTTTGTTTTGTTTTGTTTCTGTTTCTGGTTTTGTTTTTGGGGTTTGGGTTGGGTTTTTTGTTTGTTTGTTGGGGGAGGGGTTTGCTGTTGGTGTTTTTTGGGGTTTTTGTTTGTTTGGTTTGGTTTTTTTTAATCTGCCCTCTTAAAACAACAGGAATGTTGTCTGGCCCTCAGCCAGCCAGAACTCAGCAAGCAGGGTAAAATTTCAGTTCAGATTTACGGGAAGGTGTTGGGAGTAAAAATCTGGTTTGGTGAGTTTAAGGCAGGGAGTAGTCCGGAGACAACCTTGCTACTGTGAGTGTGGAGAGAAAGAGAGGAGGGGGGGAGGAGGATAATAAAAACCACCCAGGCTGGAGATTAGAGACCAATTTTTCCCCTGTCCGAGTTTCAGTGCGTGTTGCTGAGCTCCTGCAGCCTTATCGAGTTTGCAGGCAGAAAGCCGGGTCTGGGGTGCAAGAGCTGCGCGGTGCCGGCAAAGAGCTCAGCTCAGCGCCCTGGAATGTGCGGCTTAGGGCAGGGGCGAGCAGGGGCTTTGGCTTAGCTGGTACTAATTGCAAGTTTTAGAGCTCAAAAACTCTGGTTGAAAAAAAAAAAAAAAAAGCCGAGAAAAGAAGCAAAGAGCCAAGAGAGGGGGTTAAGATTGGGAGAGCTGTTGCTCCAAGCAGCAGTGCGAGGAGTTGCTCAACTCTCACTTAGCAGCGCGGTAGGAAGGACAATGCATTAAGGTCGCTACCCCAAAACGCCGCCGCGGCTGCGAATGGTGCTGGGCGCTGAGGTGGGCTCCAGGTAGGTACCGCCGCTTCTCGGTTTGCTCTGCTCTTCCTCCGTCCTTGGCTGTGCGTTGGATTGTACTTACTCCTCTGTGATTGGGTTGACAATGTAAGCGACCAGAAGTACACTCAGAAAATACATTTTAAAGTATTTTCCCGGGGAAAGGCAAATGGAGAGAACTGTAGAGGTTTTTGGTGCAGTTTTGGTGACTCTTTCCAATTGACAGGTTTCTGGTGATTCTGAAGAAAGATGACAGGTGAGAGGCACAGGCAGGTACTAAAAAAGGACAGATTGAGAAGTAATTTGCAGATCTGAGAGTTTTAATTTAAAATATGTGTTTCTCCAAGTCAAAGAAAAAGCACAGCGTGACTTGCCTAGTGTCTTTGGAGTCAATTTCGGAAGTAGTGTTTCGTTTCATGGCTGTTTTTTCTTTTTGAACACTTAAAATGCTGTAATTTGTACAGACCACAGAGCCGTGGCACAAGTGACAGGGAGGTGACAAGAGGGCTCTGAGTCTGCTGCCTGCCAATCTGTTATAGGCATTAGCATAAGAATGGGATCTTATCTGTGAAAAGTTTCTGAAGACCATTTAGAATACATGTATCCATCAGGAGATCAGGCATCTTCTTCACGCTGAGATATGCGTGAGTAGATCAGAAATACTAAGGTTCATGTTAAAAGARGCAGCAGATTTTAAAAATTTTTAGAGGTCAGGCTGCGCAGCTCATTTCTTCTCAGGAACTTGAAATAAAACTTTGAGCTAAAGCCAATCTATTGTAATGGTTGAAGATGGGCTGGGACCTTACAGGTCGCAAAATCCCTACTAAATTTTATCGGCTCAACTGGGCTGACCTGGCAGAAGGCAGGAGCAGCATTAGACGGGGCTGAAATGAGCCGCCCGAGGCTAACGCAAGCTGAGTATCGGTGCGCTGATGTGTCTCCCAGACTGTGCAAATGACAATTTGGACAAGCCTGCAATTACTCTCTCCCAGTCCGGCCGGGCTGCCGTGGTGCGAGGGGAGCCGCGGGGCGCGGGGAGCGCTGAGTGCGCGCCCGCGGAGCTGCCAGGCCGGGGGCAGAGGTGGCCCGCGGTGTGGAGCGGAGCCTGGTGTCCTGCTAAACAGCTGGAAACTGGGAGGCAGCGTGCACTCTCTGAGAGGAGGCGGAGATAACGCCAGGAATGGGCCGCTGCTTGGTGTCCGGCAGGCTCGAAGCTAACAGACCGCTGTCTGCGAGATAAGCCAAGAGACAAACACTCCTCCTGCACATTCGTTCTCCCTCCCGCCACTCCCCTGCAAATTCCCGTCCTGAGAGAGGTTGTTTCAGAGCTGTGCATCCTGCCGAGAGCTGAGGGCAGCTGTCCCCACCTCACCTCGTAGCCCGGGGAGAGCCCAGCACCCTCTTCTGCTTTTGGGGTCTGACCTCTTCTGAGACACAGGCTCCGGGCCCTCAGTGTTGTTAGGGAAATATTTGGCGTTGACTGGCATGTAAATAGGGTTGCTAATAATATCTGAGTGTCCCTGCTGCAGCTGAGGATGCAAATCTTTCTTTGAAGTTTTAGAAAATAGAAGAATGTGCTGCCTTCAATACAACAAGTTTTTTAAAAGTTGAAAACATTGTAATAAAAATATTTAATATAAGCAGTGGGGACGGTAGAGCCTTCAGGGACTACTGTTTCTATGTCAGTTTGGTCTGACCTCTYGATCTTGCGTGGCCCTCACCTGGCTGGCTTCAGCAAAGCTATCCCTGGCACTGGGGTCTGCTTTTGCAGCTTCCCACATTTTGGAGTCTTGGCCTCCTCCATTTTGCTACCACTCTGTGAAATGCTACACCCTCTTCTGTGAAAGCTGTGGGAGCATCTGACATCTAGAGAAGACCAGGGGGTGCCCTGGAGTGGTGTGAGAGTACCTGTTGGGTTGCCATAGGGGCCTACAGCGCTGCTAGGGTGACAAACTCCAGCAGAGGTGACACCACATTTAWAGGTGAAACAAAAAGGTGATCTTGGCTTTCTCATTCAAATGGCCCTCATCACTTGTGTGTAGTTTCCTGAACCAATATTGCTGTGATTTACTGAGAAATTTAGTAGGGACAAKTATGTGCTCTTTGTGAAGAAACATGGGCAGATCCTGTTCCTGTTTAAAAAAAAGTCAATGATGAACACAAAGGTGAACATAAAGTTCAGGTTTGCTTTGTAGCAAGGAAGCAGATCTAACATAAAGAGTTTAAAGAGACCATCTCCATGCTTGTGTATGTAGTTGCCTCTCTTGTCATGAACTTGAAATCTCCAAATTACTGATGACTTAAACCAACAAATCCTTCCTTATATTGTAGTCACTTTGAAATTTGTTTCATAAGGGGATTTTTAGGTGCAATTTTCAAGTTTGTTAAATGGATCCCGTGAACAGGATATTTTTGTCTGCTCCCTTAGCAGAGGGAAGGACTCTGACCTTTATCTTTCCAGTATGAGGCCTAACACAATATTTCTTTCTGCTGTAGTAATTTTTTTTCAATAAAATGCTTCTGGGTACACCTAGCTCTTGCCAAGATCAGGAACATCTCAGTAGCCTTGCTGAGACAATGCAGGCATTGTATAGCTATGGCTGGTAGGGCTTTGGTGACACAGTAAACTCAACAGAGAAAAGCAACTTTTTAGTAGCTGCAGAGCTGACTACCTGATACTTGAGGGCATTTTTGTCCTTTCCAGGCTTTCATTTGCCCTGATCCCAAGTAAGATTTTATTTGAAAAGAAGAAAAAGGTTTCTGATATTTTTAAAGTTTGTTTTACAAAATATGCTTAGAGTCTGGACGTTATCTTTTGCTTAGGTAGGTCATAAAGCTGAGACTGAGTCAGCACAGATGGGCTTATTTGCCATGACATGGAAAGAAATTACAAAGGCATGAGAATCCTCAACCAATAATAATGCGACAACAGTAACTTCCATCTATTTCCAAAGGGAGAACAGCTTAACCAGCCTCTAGCAACTGAGAGGCTTTCTATCCCGTTTGCCAATGGGAGAGCCATTGGAAGGTTTACTCTGGAAAAGCAACACCCAAGTAATGTAGCTCAGAGTTTGCTTTCATGTTTTGGCCTTTTGAGTAYCCAATGGATGGGCTGGAGCTGTGCCGTAGAAATAAACTGAGGTACTGCTTCTGCCTTTTTGTCTTTTACCAGAGAAACTTAGCTCCACCACAAGTCAGGGTGTAGGCTGAGTTTCAGCAAGCTGAGTTCGCTGTGACATTCAAGATGTCATTCCTGATTGCTGTGTCACAGAGCTGGGATTCCTGACCTGGGTGTTTCTGCTGCGGGGACCTGCTCACACAGGCGGAGCGGAAGGGCTGCCACTGCCATGTGGGGTTTGTGCACAAAATAGCTGCTGAGAGGCAAGGGATGGGATGAATGCAGGTGGAGCACAAGGAAATGGTRAGGGGTCAGCTGGGTACAGAGCCAGAGCAGCCTGACAGCAGACTGGCTGCTGTTGGGCTATCTCAGCAGCAAGGGAGAGATTTTAGAAGGAATTTAGGAGAGGTGAGCAAAGTTCYTCTGCAGCTGTGATCAGGGAGGCAGTCCCAGTGAGGAATTATGAAGGAAAACAGAASGGCATATGCTAAGAAGCATAAGGTAGGTGTTCATAAGCTGCAAAAGACACCTGGTTGTACTATTCAGCTCTGCCTGCCTAGGCAAGTATTTTGTATAAGGACCTTCTATTTTATTTGTTAGAAGAYGGAAAGAGGATCAACAGGAGCATAGAAAATGAGTGGCACATTCTAAGCTATGCAAATGACTCTTGAAATAATATTTGGAAGATGAAACAGTGAATCAAGATTGTAGATCAASAGTGGATCAAATTATGAAAGGGCAAAAAGGAATGTCACCATTAATGAGCTAATGTGAGGGTGAGACTCCAGGGAAGCATTTAAGTTTCGAGGGCAGATAGAATAGCCAATGTCTTTGACATGCATGCAGAAAGCATCAACAGGTCTTAGCTGTACCTTGAAAGAAAGGCTGCCCAAATAAAAATTGTGCCCTGCCTGCAAACAGAGCAGTAATGGTCACTGTGGAAAGGAGAGAAAAGAGACTTTGGGTATTCCTTGAGAGGAGGGCAGTATTAGAGGTTCTGCTTTATCCACATATAGCTGGAAGTGATGGCTGGGCTTTCAGCAGACAGTCTTTCAACCTTTCTAGCAGAAGAGAAACAACTGAGCGGCGTTGGGTGGGCTGGATATTATGGGGAAGAAAATAGAAGAAAATTAAAAAGTAGAGAGAATTTTGCAATTTAACTTGGTATAGAGGTAAGGGCTAAAAGCAAAAGAGAAGTCACGAGGGTTGATGGAATAGAAATTGCAAAAAGGCTGAATGGTGGACATAATGGGGGAGGGTAATGGATGGTGCTGAATGGGACCACTTGTAGTTTAGTGCAGGAAAAACCCAGCAGTAGATAACCTCTGGAMAGTGCATGCCAAATAAACAGTCTTTTTTAGTGAGGAAAAGAAAAGGAAGAGCGGGGGCAGAAGAGGAATGGAATTGGTAAAATGGATGTAGCATGACAAAAAGGGTGATATGGGTCATCAGCATAAATCAGCAGCAATAAGAAGAGAAAAATGGGGAATCAAAACCCGAGGAGGAAGGTGATGGACTTGGGTGAAGGGGAGGCATTTGCAGGGCTCAAAAGAGAAGGGAAGGGAGAAAATGACAAATGAGCARTCCTTGAGAAGAGGAGGAGGAGGAAGAGGTGGAGGAGGAAGGAGACAGGGGAGGAAAAGGTCAGCTCACTGAGTCTGATCCCCAAATGGGATCAGAAAAGCTGGGATAGAGATGCTTGATTAGGGTTTGAAAGCTGTGCTCAAGATTTCAGGACCTGTAAGGGTGGAATTATGAAGAGACTGTGGCTAACAGGTCTTTAAAGCTGGAAGTTGTGCTGGGGTGACAAACAGAGGGTATGAGGTGTGAGCAGTATGCAGGGTGCAACTGTGGGAGCTCTTGTGGCTGGGGAGGGAGGAAGAGCCAGAGCGGGGAAAAAAGCATGAAAGGCAAGGAGGGAAGATAGAGTCAAACACGATCATGCACGCAGGGACATGTCCTCTAGATGTTTTTGCAACAAAAGAGCACGTTCAACTCACCTCAATTAAATATTAGCATTATTACCATGACTTAAGGCCATRTTTCTGGCAGTAAAATTTCTGTTGACTGTATGCTGAAATTTCAGCAGAGTTCATACACTGCTATCCACATCCTAATGTGAGTGCAATCCTCACAGGAAGCATTTCACTGTCATTAGCATTTTCATTAAAGGCAGCACTAATACGGTACATGAAGCTCATAGGAGCATAGTCACAGGGAAGGCTGCAAGCAGACCTAGACTTAATTGGTGAAAGCATTCAAACTTTTGGGACTGCACCATAGTCTGTGGCTCTTGAAGATGGATTCTGCCTTTAGCTTCTTGGCCTCATGAAGCAGGCAAGAAAAGACACAACTTATCTGACATACTGAGTGGACACTTTGGATGAACGTGGAGGTGCCTCTGGCTGGGTCAAGGAGATGTGAATGTGYTTGCTGTTGCTGCCATTTGTGGTGTCTTAGTCAGTGTTTACAAAGCAAATGGTATGAGTAGATGCTACTGATAAATCTGTCTGGTCACCTTGAGCACCCAGGCCAAGGGTGGCTGCAGATGTACCCAGCAGCCTTGCACAACCCCAGGGCCCAGAAGCAAGCTTCAACCTGGGCAGGGCTCAAACAGGCCACAGTTGTCCTGCACGGAAGGAAAAAATGTGATTTTCATAGAGGATAATTGTATTGAGCAACAATAAACAAAAAGGCTTTTACATGCTTCTTCCACATACTGAAGTCCCAAGTCTCAGCTTACCAATGTGACTCACAGTTCAGACTGTATGTGTGTAGAATAAATCTTCCTAAGCACTACAGGGGTGGCAAGGGGTATCTGGGATGTCAGCACAGTGCCCTGCCTTCCATTGGTGTGTGATCTGTGGGAAAAGGGTCTGAGACAGCTCTTGCACACAGCTGTGTCTGTGCTGCTCTGTCCCTCTCTGCCTTGACAACTGGGAGCCCTCCCTGMTATTTTAGGGTCTGTTCTCTGACCTGTGTTTCACCACAGGTGTTTGCAGGTCCTTGCTGGAGGTGGTGAGAATGTGTCTTCCCATGGTCACTCCTTATTTCTCTTTGAAAGCTCTGGTTTCCTGCAGGGAGTCATCTGCAAGCTTACACTTTTGGTAAGCAGCGAGACTGACTGGTGAACAATTTTAGTTTTTACTGTTTTCTAACCTTATGAGTCTAAGTAAGAAAATTCCTGCACAAATTCCTGCACAAATTCCTGGCCATTCCCATGGCCACCTGCCTCGGGGAAAGTTTATCAGGTACACTGTCTGGTTGATACACAGGACACTGTATAAATCCTACAGCCGTGAGGAATGTGGAATGAACTGCCAGAAGCCCTGAGTAAATACAGCAAGTATTGCTAAACCAAAGGCACTGGTGGTCTTGTCTGTTGGCTTTCGCAYCAGAATGAGAAAAGCCCAGGGCAAGCATTTTGCTTACAGAAGAGTTTCAGGGCTTTTCCCCCAACCTCTATCCAGAGCATTATCTGGAGTTTCAACAGTGGCTTTTTGATTCCTGTCATCTCCCAAAGATGGGTTTATGGTGGTGTGCCAGTGGGAAGAGAGGTGCCTTTRAAAAAACCTCAGGGATTTGAGAGGTGCTAACAGTGGTCCTGCTAGTCCCTGGGCTGTGGGGCTGCTGAGAGCAGGTTGTGGTGTCCACCTCATTGACCTTTACCAAGGGGACTGAAATCTGAGTCAAATCCTAGCATTTCCATCTACAGATCACTGAGGTTTTGGGTTGTTTGTTTGTTTTTAAAAGGAAAAGATGGTATTTAAATTTGTATATTTGTACATATGTACAAACAGCATGTGCACTAGAGGTATCAACAGAAATCAGTCTCAGTGCTGGATTTCCAACTCCTAAAGCACTGCCAGTTACCATTTTTATCTCTGTTTCAGGGAGATGATCTTATGGGATCATTTTTCCCACTGTGTCATATTTTTTYTCTCCCTGTGCATACCAAAAATACACTCTTGAGGAGTGCCACAARAGATGAGCTGTTAAAGAATATACTACAAATATAAAAGTGGTGAAGCATGAAGCATCTCTGCCTCTGTATTTTCAAACAGATACAGCAGGGTTGTTTTTTCTAAATAAATAAGTTGTATAAAAAATACAGGTTATCCAAAGGAAGTTTAAACAAAATTGCTGRCAGTGAGGTCTACTTTCCCATGGGCAGTGTAAGAAACTTAATTTTATGGAAAATGCCATGYATCTGTAAGCCTAGAAGGTTAAGTTCTCAATAAAGCTTCATACTGGTAATAGTGAAAATCAGTTAAAGACCTCAACTCTCAGTGCATGCTGCCAGTACACAAGACATGGGCTGAACAGGGGATTTGTAAGGTAAGGTGTGAGTTTATAGTATCTTTGGGTGCACTTCATGTTTTTAATACATAGTCAACTGTATGTTCTCTTTTTTGTTGTACTCCAAAGCAATCACAAAGGATCCTGCTGCAGTTTGGGAGCTGTAATTGTGTTGGAATTGTGGATACAAGGTTATCTGTCCCCTGTGCCCCAGGAATACCCACGAATGGGTCTGACAAACCCTTTGCAGAGCTGAGGCTGTTACAAGGAGGATTAGATAAGCTTGTAGTTGTTGCTGTTGCTATGCAAGTTTCTTTTGGAGTTCTGTGTTCAAAGCTGGCTCACTGCTTCCCCATCTTCAGAGGTTCACCTTTGCCTTCTGGCACTGGTGCCAGTTTCTGGGTCTCCGTGCTCTCTGYATGCTCTGTCTGTGTCAGTCAGTGAGTCTGGCACCGTGGCCAGGGATCCTGGCACAGGATCCGTGCTCTGAACTGGCTTGTGTGTGCCCTGGTGCCCCACAGACCACCCACTCTGCATCCTTGCAAACAGCTGGATGTAGAGATGTTGGAACCATGGAAAAGCAGAAGGGGTGAACCCCCTTCTGGCCAACATCGGGAGCTTTGAATGACAGGCAAGGTGGATGAACCAGACTTTCCTTTTCACTGCTTTTCTACATTGTTTAAATGTGGGTTTCAGCCACAGTACCAAGACACAGAGAGGGTTTAGCTTCTGCCTGAGCTCTGATGGGGGGACACTGCTTTTGTGTCTTCTAAATCAAGCACTGTAACATGAACAGTGTGAGATGAACATAATTTTGTTCATCCTTCTGCAGATCCAAACCACTTATATCACATTTCCTCTTCATCTAATCTTATCTGTTTTGTGTTGCAATCCTTGCTGTGCTTCCCTATTTCCAAACCAAAGCACAATCTTTCTGAAAAAAATCTGAGAGCTGCTGCCATTTTGAAACGTGGCCTTTTTCAAACAAAGAACATCAGGTGCTATTTGACACGCTGGTTCATTAATCCTTACCTGGAAAGGAACCAATGCCAAAATCATTGCATTCTTAAAGCTCCTGCAAATGTCAGTCACTATTAAATAAAGGTTTCTTCTGAGTTCACCGGTCCTGTTGTACACGAATGTGCAACAGGGTGTAGAACAAGCCAGGCAAGAAGCAAAAAGTATACAAATGACTGGTTTTGCAGGAAAAACACCAGTATAAAACTTAGGAAACCTGGGTTCATGTCCCTGCCTTGCCATAGAAAATAACACGCATGAGTTAACAACAGTACAATCCAGTGGTTTTGTGGATATCTGTTTTGTGCTTGCTGGTTGTGAGGTCTGCTATGGCCACTCTGTGGGGAACTTCAGCAAATCTCAGGGAGTTTTCTGTGTTTGGCTTATGCCTTCATTTTGATAGGGTTGGGTCGTTGTGCTGTGCAAGTCCTGGGGAAGGATGAGGGAAGGTGCCAGTCCCAAATGGACACTAACCCGAACCTCAGGCAGCCCCTGGGCTCCTGCCTCAGCTCCCCTTCCTTCAGTCCCACAGCCCTGGGGTGAGGGGGACTCCATGGAGCACTGCAATGGCACAGGCTGTCAAGGGATGGGAAGGAGGCACTGCCAGCATTTCATGATCCAGCTGTGTCCCTGTGAAGTGAGAGCAAGGTCCTGCTGACAGAGCAGTGAGCAGCACCTGCTGTGAAATTCCAGGGACAGAGAGCTGGGAGTCCCCAGGATGCTGGTGGGACAAGTCCCAGGTTTCTGCTTCAGATCACTGGTTTTGGAAAAGCAGTTTGAAATGTAATGCTAAAGGACCTGTAGCTTTAGTGTTGATAAGTAGATATTGCTGTTGTAGCCCACTCTAGAACTCTGTGAAAAAAAAAAGTTTTACATAATGTAACCTACAGAGATCTGTGACTGTAACTGCTCCAAGTGCATGACATTTACCATCCAAAAGTTTCCATTGTACAAGCAGATAGAGAAGGAAGAAGACAGAGCAACTCTGGTTAATAAGAATGTCCTGCATTTTCTATTAGGAAACCATTTTTATTTGTTCATGATTTTGCAAAGGTTTGCATTGCATGGCAAGATACCTGAGGCCTGTGAATTGTTCTGCATTTACCTGTATAGAGATGCAAGAGTCACTTAGCCTAAAAGTGTTTGACAATTTCTGAAAATCAAAGCTAGAGAATTTGCTTTTTTTCAAACTTTTGCAACTTCTTCCTAAGGTTTCCTAAGTACTTGACCTCAAGCAGAGAAGTAGCTCTTGTGGAGGGATGTGAACCTTTGAAAACTGAGTTTCCATGTGTTTACTGGAAACTTCAACTTTTAACGTCCAAGTCCCCGAAGCCACTGCCTATGCTCTGAGAAAACTTGAGTCAGAGTTCTAGCATGAGCCTGCTGGGCTCTCTGCCCTGTGTTCAAGAGCAGTCTATAGGGCATCTAAAGATAAAGAAAGCAAAGAAACTGGTACTGGGCTGTGGGGCTCCTGAAGAACAGGTCGAACCTAGTGGGAAGGGAAGAGGGAGAAGAGAGACAAAGAGGCAGGAGAGAGAAGACCAGTGTCTGCCTTGAAAAGCTGATGCAGAGTAAGAAGGCTGATGGAAAAGGGGATTTGATAACTCAGAAATGACTAAGAGGTGGCTGGGCAGGGAGACAGCACATTTGGGAGCAAGGTGTGACAAGGGGGGCTGCACTCAGAGCCAGCCAGGCAGGGGTTCTCAGGGCTAGAGACAACGACAGGAGGAAGGAGATGTGGGAGTTTGAGGCACTGCTATTGGACAAGTGCAGGAGCAGAAGAAGAAAGGGCAAGTCATCCAAGGTGAAAGGATGGAGCCCAAGCCAAAGCACTTTGGGATGTGAATTCAAGGGTTTTCACCACTCCAACTTTCCCTCAAGAAGCTGTAARGAGTCCTCCACTCATGCCTCTTTCCTCTTTCTCTGCTGCTGCCCTGCCTTTGTCATTTACTGTTCCTTTGTGAAACAGAAGTCYGAGCAGTAAATATCATGTGCTACCCCTCTGGTGACACACCCATCAGTAGGATGCCTCATGATGGAATTTGGGGTTGGGTTTCAGTTTGCATTAAAAAAAAAACATACAGGGAAGCTTAGGAAACCATGCACAGCTATATCCTGCTCATAAAAACGTGAAGTGCCAGATTTATAGTCTGCACAATCCTAGTTTGCCTTCTGTTATATATATTATTATAGTATGATTGTAGCTTTTTGACACATTTGGTGCTGATGAGGTTTTTTGAAGGAGCCTTGCCATATGCCATCCATAAAAAGTCCATKGTCCATGAGGGTGAACAATGAACTTTAAATATTTAATTTTTTTTTCTCCTGCTGTTCGGGATGTAAATGGTTCATGCTCTTGAATTCCTTCGCTCTGAAGAGAGATTTATTACTCTTTGTCTTTTTAGTAGTGCTCATTACTATAACATTTAAATACTTACAAACAGTAATGAGATAATCTACATAACAACCATCTGATATTTATTTACTAAAAATATTTACTAAAAACCGACCATTTGATATTTATTTACTAATAAATATTTACTAAGGATATAAACGAAGAAGTTTGTCATCGTTTTGATTATACAGTTTAGGATGCCAGGGCCAGGCATAGGTGAACTTGCTTAGATAAAGGTCACCTTCACTGAACAGTGTTCTTAACGGTAAACGAGCTCTAGCTATAGGCTTGTGTCAAGCTAAGAGTTGTTTTTGGGTGGTCGCAAATACAGGTACACAAATAAGCTGATGTATTATTTCCATGTTTTCAAAATTGTGCACTTTTTTTTTTTCCTTWAGAGTGGAATTTTATTTAGAAAATATCACCAAATTTAATGATAAAAATGGGGTAAAGAGTTCAGAAATTTAATGTTTGCCTCAAGGCAAAACAAATTTCCTCTTTTCTTGTTTTGTTTGCACTTCAGCTACTAGTATAAGTCAGTCACACTGCTCRCCTCATGACTCTACTTTCCAGAAAACTTCGTTATGCTTAAGATTCACATTTTCAAAAYGCATTTCCCAAACAGTTCCCTTGCAGCTCTAAGTGCTCCTGCAAGCAAATTGCAGTCCAGAAAATGTTCCCATCWGGAAACAAGGAACATGCCACTGGTCACCAGCTGTACAAAGCTTGGTTTAAATGACTTGGCCAGTGATACACAAGATCCATGTTCAGACCAAAGGCAGAAAGCTGTAATCAAGAGCCTCTTTMTTTGCCTTAGCTGTGGATTCCCCTTTCCTGCAGTTCATCAGGTGCTGTCACCTCTGTTATCTCAGGTAGAATGTTGGGGACAGCAACCCAACACTGTTGGTGTCTGAGCCCAGCTTCTCTRCAGGAACAAGGCTACCCTCTCTACAGCATGTCAAGCAAAGGAGGCCACTGTCTGCCATGAGGGTCCAGAGCAGTGTGGGATCAAATTTGCAGCACCCAGGTTCCAAGTATTAAGTGCTTCAGGGGAGCTGCACATTGCACCTCTCACCCTCCATACACACATCTGCAAGATCCACCCAGACCCAGGCTGGCACCTTCACTTGGTGAAACATGGGAGTGAGGGCAATGGTACCTGGCCCTTGTCASGTTGGAGGGTCCCCAAGGAAAGCCCTGCAATGCTTTTGTCCCTCCTGGGCTGTAGAGCTGTGTTGGGGTACACCAGAAATAAGTGGCTGGGGTGGGGAAATGCCAGCCCCCTGCCACTGCCTAGTCAGGGATCTGTGGGGCCAGGAGAACTCACAAGTAGAGGCATCCTCATCACCAATGGTTGATTAGGTATTGGGCTGGGAAGAGAGATCCTGGGTTGTCGTTTCTGTGCCATGGCCCCTTTCTGTGTTTTATTCCCATCCCTGCACATTGTGGTAAGAGGGAGGAGTGAACTGTGGCTTCTCAYGGGTGGGATCCACTCACAGTCTGAATTGTGTTGCCTTAGGGGCTGGTTTGAGGATGCAGTGGTCCCACATACATCCCTGCTGATCAGCTGGAGCTATGATGAGACTGGCCAAGCAGGACAGGTGACCAAAACCTTGCAGGGCAAGCCTCTTTTGCTGACAGCATTGCAGCTGAAAAAAGATATGAAAACATGAATGAGGCTGGTGTCCTCTGCATGGTAAGAAAAGATAGGGGGGTGAAGAAGGAAGACATACAGTGAGCAGTGTGCTGAGGACTGGGATATTACCCATGCTAGGTGTACTAGGGTTAGGCATTCCCTTGCACAGGGAATATGTTCAACATGGCTCTGGCCACCGTAGTGCACCTCTTCTAGAGATCTGTTCATTAAAGTATCCTGTAAAGTGGCAGAAGTCAAATGTAGAAATTGGCCCTGTGCTATTGTGGTGTTTTACTCTCTTTTTCCTGGTAGATGAGAGTTACAAGTGATAGCTGCCMGAAGTTAAGCTGTTTTCAGGAGAGGAGCAGGAGATTGGTCAGAGACTGAGGTGACGGGACTGTGGACTCGGGGTTGCCCACCACACAGGGCTGTGTTTCTCCTTTGCACTTTGTCTTCAGGCAGCCTAGGGCTGAGGCACAGCTATACAATGGGGCTGCTTTCCCTCCCATACCAAAAGCAACTGTGACTCAAGGAAGGTGCAGGATCAAAACCTGAATGTACTACATTTCCTAGACAGTGCGTATTGGCAAAGCTTTGGTTCTTTTTAAAGCAGAAATGGACAACTGAGAAACACTTGTTGCACTGGGTGCTGCAGATGGCAGAGGGAAAGCATCCCCTGATCAACCAACTTGAAATCCAGGATCAGAAATGAAGCACAGAGAGCAATCTCCCTCATTCATAGCAAATGGCTGAAGATAAGGATGAAAATTCCTGTCCTGGGTGGGCTGCAACACAGCAGATTATGCTACAGCCTTCATTGAGCAAACCTGAGGTGTAAACATGTTTGTGGAAACTAATGGGTGAATGATTCACAAAGAGAAAAAAGGACCTCCCAAAAAAATAGGAGAGTATGCACCTTGAATAGGGGACAAAGCAATGATACTCGTCTCCTACTCCACGGTGGTAGCAGTACATTCCCTTTCATGCACCTGTGCTCATGCTTATCTGCACTTTCTCTGTTCTTCTGCAAGGCCAYAGGCTCTGAGGAGGACCTGCAATACCTGGTGGTTGCTTTATAACACAATAGCAACTTCTGAAAAGATGCAGGACTGACATTATCATTTAATGGCTGTYCATTCCTCTGTTCATTTAATAGAGCAACCATAGAAAATGCAAACCATGCTCTTTTTATCTCCAAAGCTTTTTCATCAGGTCTGTAGGCTGGCCCAGCTCTGTTGGCCAGATCATATTTAGTTCCTTCTTCTTTGTGTGCTTCACCTCTGCTTTCTCACACTGACAGTCCTAGGGGCCATACCTGACCACCATACTAGGAAACATTCTTTGTCTACTGGCCAGATTTCACCTSTCTAGGCTGTATGTGAAGTGTGCTGATACAACAAACAGGGAAAGCACGGCCTGAGTTTTGTGTGAGCCAAGGCAGCTTACAGCAGTGACCATCAAGCAAGTCACAGCCACCTGGGCAGTCTAAGGCTGGGAAGAAGAGCCTGTGTCTGCACAGGTTATGCTCACTTACATGAAACTGGTGAAAATCAGCATGTGGCTTTCTGGCTTTCAAAGCTAAATTGCTGTCAAACCCCCTGGAGATAATATGCATTATTACTGTAGTACTTGAGTGGGGTGAGGTGTTGGTTTTTTTTTCCTTTGTATTCTCTCTCTATTCAGACTTTGATTTAATATTCCTTCTCTCCCTCTGTTTTGGTTACTTTGTGTCTTAGAGCTTAGAGATTTCCTGCCCATATATTGAAAGTTTTTAATGAAGAATTTCAGCAACACTCAGAGTTACCAGTAAAAGCCCTCTGCAGATTTTGACAGAAGGAGTTATATGAAATTACTTCTAATCTCTTTATCCTTGTCACACCACTCTGCTATGCAGTAATACACCAAAGAATTTCCAGAAAGCAAAGGYTGGCAACTTACAATACCTACTCACTTGGTTGAAAAAATAATTAATAAAGGAATTGGGATGTGAATTCAATCTGCTGCTTTGTCAGCTGAGGGACAAAGGAGGGGAAAATTGGGGAAAGAAGACTGGAAAAAGTAAATGTTTTCCCAGTTTAATTTTTTTCTTCTAATAAAAACTTGAGGCCAAGCAAGCCATTTCCCTCAAAAGTTTAGATCATGTTCTGAAAGTTAAAAAAATGAAGTGTTTTGGTTGACTTTATCATGGCAGCTATCAATGGCATGTGGTTAATCCCTGTGGCAAAGCAGAGTGTAGAGTGGCAAAGCTGCAAGACAARTAACAGTATGTCCTTGAGTGCACCAGTTCTGTGCCTGACAGGTTTTCATTTTTCGCCCCGTTGCATAACGCTGGCACGCACACCTGACACACAGAGTGTGAAACTGGCTGAGCAGGGCTTGGTCCTGCTGCCATGCAAGTCAAGGCCAGAGCTCTTCCAGTTCTCAGGAGAGCAAGGTCATGGCATATGCYGGAGCTGACAGCAGCCCAATGGGGAAGCCAGGCAGCAATAGCTTGGAATAGGTCAGCTGTCTCCTACTCTAGTCTGATCTTACCTGCACTTGTGTCAGGACTCAGCATTTGAAATCCTATGACAACTAATGACTTCCATTGTTTGCTTTCTCAGATTTATTTCCTTGAAAATAAAAACAAGAAAAAAAGGGGAAAAAATCCCAAGTATTATTTCCTCCTGAAATACACATACATAGAAAACAACATACTGATTTTCTTGTAGTCTGTGTTTGTCAATCCTTGCCAAGCATTGTGTGTAGGTGTAATGTGATTTAAAAAAATATGAAATGTGGGTGGGACTGAAAATGCAGTTGCTATTATTCATCTGTTTATGCCATCATACACGTGTGATCAGGCTGCGATCTTGTGCAGCAGCCTAGGAACCTATGGATTGCWTGAATCATCTTCTGTAAAAGAGCCAGGAGATTTGTTATTTAATACTTCTACTAGATCAGCAAGATCTGTATATACTACATTTGTATTTCATAGCTACAGCCAGCCTCAGCCCACACATGTGATGAAACTACAGCRTAGAAATCCATACCCGTACTTTTTTCTTTACAATATGCAGGCTCATCAGGATTCCAGCTAGGATAAAAATATGTGTAAACAGCTTACATACTTACCAAAAGTGAAGATTTTGTAAAAATAAAACAATTTGGGTCAAGTTTGCAAAACAGACTATCTGTATAAAAACTAAAATTCCAAGGAAAATATTTCCAATTTTCAATTGTGAGCACTTTTTGTGGAAATTGAAGGAACCTCTAAAGTGCTGGGGAAAAAAATTAAACTGCAATTTATTTTTTATTCGGTTGAGAAAAGCAAGTAAAAAGACTTTTTCTTATTGCTGTTTCTGGGATCAACTTGTGATATAAAAAAAGAAAGGTTGTTTCTACACCTTTAGTTTTGCTACACCTCTTTAGAAGGAGTAAAAATGTGGCACTGGCACTTGCTTGCCAAGCCATCCTCAGCTGGGTAGAGTAGGGAGTTTTTCCATGGGAGTCCAGTCCTGAATGCTCTTTCAGCTCTGTGGAAACTTACCTGTGACGTATGCAGACCATCCAAAAATCTTAGGTACAGATCCCTTATCACGTTTTTGCAGGCTCAACCACATTCCTGCTTCCACAGAGAGCAGTTCTTCTAGCTGCAGGCAGTACAAACTTSCAGTGCTAATTATTTGATCATCCGCCTCAGTATTTCCAGATGTAAAAGATTTCTTTATTTTACTTGTTAAATAAGGAGTTTGGTTTTCTATCTCTGTTCCCCATTAGCTACATCTCTGCTAGTAAATCAGATTTGCCCAGAATTGCTCTCTGGCACAGGGGCTGGCTGCCTCCAGGGGAGGATGCTGTCACCTGCCAAAACCCAGTGGCTGCACCCACGCTGTGTGTATGGTACAATGCAGAGCTCACCCTAAGCCTCGGTCTGTGCCTGGGAGAGTGATGATCTGCCCTCTGCTTTGGGCAACTTGTATTTAAATGACATGGGTCCAGAGTGTGTCAGCTGTTCTGGACCCTAAAAGGTGCAATTGGTTTCCATTCCAGCACCTAGGAATGCTCACTGACGTGGTTTGACTTCACTTACTTCTGTGGAGGTAGTTCTTTCATCTCTCCCTTCCTCATTGGCACTGATCAGCTCAACAGCCTTCTTTCAGAGGCTCCAAAATCAGGTGAATACTTATTATGTCCCCAAGCAAAGTATTTGCATTCAAATAAAAGTATAATTAGTGCTAGCAGCTTTAGCAGGTGCTCTAGAATGAGGCTGGTAGGAGAGAATGAAGCCGTCAAGATAAAAACCTGGGATCCATGGGATGTCTGCCCAGGAAAGAGTGAAACAAGGCAAAATGACAGGTAGCAGCAGATGCTGATGGAGAGGGCTGCTGGCTGCTGCTGAACTGAACAGTTTCACTGGGAATAAAGTCAAGAATTTCTAAGCAAGCATAAGACATGAGTCTATTTGCAGAGGGGGAGAAGGAGGAGTCTGGAGGCACTAATGGCCCAGATTTTGTGGGTTTTTTKGTTTTTTGGTTTKTTTTTTTGTAGGGAGGAAAMAAATTCARCACAAATATGCTGTGRATCATARTTCAGTTTTCCCCATCCTATTCTTACTGGGGATGCAATTGCAAGCAGCTCCCTACTGGAAGAAAAAAACAGTTGACTGCTGATTCCTATGAAAATGTAAAAGAAGCTGATTCTTTTTAACTGAGACCCCCCTGGAAGGACAGGGTAGAAAGTCTTTGGGAGGGACTGATGTCCCAGCTGGTCAGTACAACAATGAGACTCATCCAGTCTCTCAGTGTAGTAGAAGACAATCTTTCTGATCAAAGTGTGGAGTTGTGCTTAGCCAGCTTCTGGGGCTATTTGCATACACCTGTTTAGTCAATGAGCCATAGCAGTAAACCTACAGAATAATGGAAAATACCTACATGTCTTTTGCAAGAAGAATACAGGAGATCAAGACTAATTTTTACTAAAGCTGGTTTTGCCATCTCTGCGTAGAATAAATATATTCCCCTGTTACATCACAATATTGAATTCAAGGAAGCACTTTTTCTGATGGGATATATCTGTCATCTGAGACTTCTGTTTCACCTATTAATTTTGTTATCCACTCCTTTCACCCGTACACAGTGGGGTAGCATTTTTAAGAATTAACAGCAGCAACTTTATTTTCTCAGTTATGTCTAGTTTAACTAACATCTAATCTTCTTAGCTCTTATGCCCTCACAAACAGGGGTTTGTTTGGCTAAAAACTTTTAATTAGCCCAATCACATGGAGCAGGTATTTAACAACCCCAAGGCAAGCCCATTTCAGACATCAGAAGTGTCTCACCACCAGATTGGGAGAGCTAATTCTAGGAGCCTTTTGCTGCAGGCTGCAGAACTTGAATAACAGGGTTGGCACCCAGTTTTTCTACATAAGTGGGCAGCATTCTTTAATGGCAATTTGCTGGCTCCAAACAGCATTTCATGATCCTTCACTARCCCCTGATCTCTGCTCTCCCTCCAAAGCAGCCCCTCAGTTTGTGCTTGCACAAGTCAAGCCAGCYCTGAAGAAAGGCAAGGATCTTCCCACAGGATCGTTAAGGCCTGTGAAGACCTGGCAGGTKACTGGAACAAATAAACACATAAACAGACTGACTGAGCATAGAACCTGCTGAACTTTTGATCTTAGTAATCTGAATCCAGGAGAARCATGGCTTGAGCAGTACACGAGCCCTAACCCAGGAAGCACAGGGTCACTGCTGCAGGGCAGGCAAGGCTGGGGGGAGAATGCTGATGCCAACAGGACCTGGGCTCCTGTGGCGCGTGAAATCAGTGAGAGAAGGAGTGGCTGTCACAAAGCAGAATTGATACTTGTGAAAAAGCAGGAATAAATGCTTGCATAATATGCTAAATGTGGAATTACTAACTTGAGACTAGCTCTGCCACAGAACCAGGGCCCTGGCTGTGCAAAGCCCACCCATGAGCCCATCCATAAATGATTCTCAGGTCAAAGCTGTTTCTCCAGAAGTCTCCCTCAGAGGATTCTGGGGGGCTATGTGAAGCATTTACAAGTGCTCCTCTAGCAGGTCCTTGGGGAAACCAGAGCAATATTGTGATCGTTGAGAATGGAGGGAAAGACCATGAGTGGTGACTCACAGGGTTATCACTTCATTGCACTTGTACAGCAGTATTGTCTTCCTCTGCTGTGTCTGCTGCCACTGTGGTGTTTTGGAAACACCAGTGTCAGTAAAGTGATGCTGATCAAGTCACCCCCATTGAGTATGCTGCCATGGAGTTATTTCTGGTCTATACTATCACCTTAAATTTGCTTTGGAAAATCGCTAAACATAGTAAACATAAGTAAGTAAATAAGTGAGAAAAAATATCAGCATCTTCTATTTAAAGTTGTGGAGATGTAAGCCTTCTATATCTACCACTTTCAGCCCTGAGTTTGCAATATCATGAGAGCTTTCCTAGGCATTAGCTTTAATCGATTGTCAATTAACCTGAGGCATTYGATACATTTGTCCCACCATTCTGCACGTATTCATTCCCAGCTCCAGCTGCTGTTCTTCAGGATGCCATTTACTTACTCTCAGGGCTGGGGAGCCCTGCCTGCCCTCCCCTGCCTCAGCAGGGGAGAAGATGTCTGGAAGGTCTGCATAGTGAGCAGGGCAGGATATGCTTTTGGGATGCTTCACAGACATGTGAGGAATATGACTAGCCAAGCTGCTTTTTACAGATGTGTTTATGATGAGCTGCCCCTGCTGTAAATAATTAAAAATGCCCTCCTGCCCCAGTGTGGGAGGTAAACCAGGYAGCCATATGGTGCACACGTAAACATGGGGTACCCGGTTTAAACATAATTTGCTTGTGTTCTAGCYAGACATAAAATCAATTTTTAAAGCAAATTATTCTGATGAATGGATGTAAAATCAATTGAAGGTATGTTACCTGAACAAGATCTGCTTGATCAGGCAGGATTTCCACTCCAGCCCACTTACTGAGAGAAGTTAAAATAACAAAAACTTGGAGCATTAGAAATCGTTCCTTAGGAAGCCAGCTTTTAAAGTCTGCTGACTGAGCTCATGAATTTTTTGCTTTCAGAAGGCAACTGAAAATCTTACTCAGTAGCATCACATGCAAATATTTGCAGGAAGCAATAAATATATGAGTGCTTGCAGTGCTGATGACCATTAAAATTCTGTTTTCTGGCTTACTTACAACTAACTGAAAGCAAACCATAAGGCAAATTAAAATGTAGCAGAATGATGTAGTGGAAGGGAAACATGATGTCARGCAATAAAATGAAAAGCTACTGAGGGCACCTAAGTATGAGGGGAACTTACCTATAATATCCAAMACTTAATACACCAGGTAAAGCAAARTCTTTGGTACTTTGCAAAGTACCATGAAGAGAGCAATTCAGCACTCACGCTGTTGTAATTAAATATTTGAGACCAGTGGACCACACCAAGCTTTGCATGGCTGTTGTGCTCAGCGTGCTCAATGTCCAGCAAGTGGGTGAGGGCTGAAGTTTTGCCACAAGGATGTGCTGAGACCCTGGGCAACAATAAGAACATTTTAGTAAATTCCCTAATCCCTTGGAAAAAAGCAGCCAAAACACATGTGATAGTCAGCCTCTGGCTGAGTAGGCTCAGGCTCAGGCAGAGATCACCATGGGGGTTTCTTTGATTCAGGTCTATAAAATCCAGGATGGTTTGGGGTGTTATTCACAGTCTCTCCCAGTGCAAGAGGTAGTGACTGTTAGACAAAGATCTAGGAGCCATTTTCAGAATAAAAGGAGCTATTTCTTAATGCAGCAAATATTGGATTTGTGAAGCTCTTTACCGAAGGGTATGACAGTTGCAGCAATTTTTTTCAGACACTCAAGGGAAGACTGGGCAACTACTTCTCTTGGAAGAGAGGTCCAGCACTGGGCAATCTAGATCAGGCTGGAGGAGACCCCTGAGCTGAAAATGGTTGGAGGCTGGGAGACAACTTGCAGAAAAGATCAATTACATTMATCCTATTGTTGCTATTCTTCAGGGGTCAGTTTTTTGTCACTGCTGCAGACAGGTTACTGGGCTACATGAGCCCCCAAAATCTGAAATAATAACACTGTTCTTATGTTTTTATTTGAATTGTGAGCCAATTGTATATCAGTTTTCTGATGTGTAGAATAATTTAAGATGCTCTGACTTCCCATCTATGTCTGAGCTGGTGGGGAGAGCACTGCAGGGAGCTGTGGTGCCACAGTACCTCTGGGAAGCAAATCATTCTGTCAGCTACACCATGGCCATGTACCAGATGCATGGGGAGACATAGCAGTAGGGCTCAGTGGCACGGGCAGCATTGCATGATAGTGTATTTTGTCTGGGGTCCAGTAAATTGTAGGCTATGCTTTGTGAAGCCACRTGCTATAGTGCTCCCATTTATTTACACTAGGATGGTTTTTTAACCCTGTTAAACTAGCCTGACAAGATTGCCCTAGCCAAGAAGACCTTCTCTGTTTCTTCTGTTCCACTTTGTCCCTCTTTTTGTGCATAGGAAGACTCAGAACTGAGATCTGTGCTTTCTTTTATGAAACTAAAATAATTTTTGAAAAGTTTGTGGATTAACAAATGACCCCAAGTTCTTCCCTTGTCCTCCAAATAAGTAAAACACGGGTCACRGCAATACAGCAAAACTTGGATTGCCCTTGTACTTGAGAATATATAGCAAGAAACATTATACTCAGTAGTTTAAATTAACTTGCTTATCTTCAGACTACCAGAAAAAAAAAGTATTATTTATTCCTTTCTCTTATAGAGCAGAAAAGATAAGCACTTAGTTAAAAACATCAGTGCAATTCCATTGCCTTAAAGTGTGAAGATGTGAGGAGGGGAAGCTCTGAAAAGCCRCTTCTGGCCCACTGTGTTTTGTGGGTTTATCACCTGAGTGACAATGTGGCAAAGTACATGCAATGTGTGTTATGAAGAAAAAAACACTCTGATACTCCTATGGCTTAGTAATGGTAAAAAATTATTTAAATAAACATAAAATTTTAAAAATATAATAAATATTTTTATTTACAAATACTTTTTCAAAAAGGGATACTGCAGGTTTTGTGCCACATATATGCACATGAGAATTGTGTCAAATGTGTGCAGAGATGCGTGTAGTCGTAAGCTGTGAGCTTTTCTGTTGGGCTGTAGGGAACTAAGGCATGTTTTCACATGGGCTTTTTGAGATATGTACATATCTSTACTGCCTGGAATAAAGGCTTTTATAAAAGTTTTATAAATGGTATATGCATTATTTAAGGTTTTAGATAAGCATTAATTGCTATAGTGCTTCTAGGTTTTGTTTCAGAGGGGATAAAGCAACTTATTCCTGATATTAGTCACATTGCTTGAAGCTCTGCTGTSAAGCCTTCTGAAACAGGACCTCTACCTTGACTCTAGTGGAACTGTGCTAATTTGTTTAAATGAAGAATGCAGACTCATTAAGTTAAAAGAAGTTGATCTGATATCCCAGGGATGTCAGTGGGTTCTGACTGACACATGAATTTTCATGACTGAGCATGGTATTTTTCTTTAGGTTAGAAATGCAGACATTTAGCTTGGATATTCCTTCAGCATCTTATTCACAAGGCAAAAAGGATCTTGGAGACACAGGTTTCTAAAGAATGTCACCAAAATATGATAGGGCTGAAACCTCTTTTTGAGTGACTGCCTTAGTCCCACCTTTTTCTTCTTCACTCAATTGGAATGAAATMAATAGAAAATTTATTTTCTAGAAACCAGTTTCCCAGGAATGTGTTTTTAATGAGGCCATGAGTCCTTTCACCTTCTCTGGAACATCATTTATCTTCTTTCTTCTTTGTATATACTTCTTCATATAGGTCTACAGGTGGCAAGGGAGGGATTTTAGCAGAGCTAAGAAAATACAGCTCTTTGCCTCCATTTCCAAATATCATATAGAAGGAAGAGGGATGGAGTGAACTTTGTTTTAACAGTAGTAATTCCTTGGTACAACTCTGGGCTTATAAATCCATCTCTCCTTTGCTTCTCCCCTCAGAGATACAGCACCACAGGTAAGAGATCTGCACAGCAAAGGAGCTACACACTACCATTTTATTTACTGTTCCTTAATAAATCAAGCAATCAGCAAGATGCAAACACCCAAAACATTGACTAACACACCRAGGAGAATGAAGTTTCAACAAGGCTTACTCCATTTTTATACAAAGGATCACTAAAGGCTCTGCCAGACAGACTGATTCACAGTCTGGAATTTCAGGCTCATACACAGTGTGATCCCATAAGCTTATATTCATCAATGCTCTGCCTTCTTCAGGTTTTTAGTGGGTTTAGCATTGCAAGAAAATAAAGAATTTCACTGATGATTTACTTAACCACAAGAAATGAAATTATATTCAACCTATCAATAMAGTGACATCAGTGAGAAACAAGAAATGGACTCAGCAACTTGGATTCAAACAATAACTGAACGATGGCATCCATTGTAATAACATCTAAGTATCAAATGTACCCATGAAGAATAGCAGCAAATCCAAAAGGGGCATTTTTTCCTCCCTCTGTGTTTCTATTTTTTTATTTAGATTGTCTGAGTTGCCCTCACTTGTTTGTGCCAGGGAGTGAGGGTATTCCAACATGCATTGCCATCACTCCTGAGAGCGGCCTCTGGTGAAGAAACAGCTTCACCTTTGTCCTGGCTGAGCTGGGGTTACACCAGGCACTCCCCAGCCCGGGCTGCTCTCCCAGCCKCCTCGTGGCCATGCTGGGAGGGAATGCCGGGCTGGGGGAGGATCCCAGGATCTGCCTGGTGGCAGGCTCGCAGGTCCAGCTCTGGAAGGTGCCCCAGCCTGGAGGTGAGCTTGCAGAGAGGGGTGAGGCTGTCAGAGCTGGGGAGGGCAGGCTCCCACCAGCTGTGTGCCATATCTCKGCAAAAGATGCTGCAATGGCAATTCTTACCTTGGCTCAAACAGGCCCAGTGTCTAGCAGGAGATAATCTATTTCTTCTAATGAAACAAGTATAAGTGGCAAACAGGAAATTTTTAGCAGCCTTGGCTGGCCCCAGACAAAAACACAACAGAGTGGTGGCTCTTTTTTGTGCTGGACCTGTTCTTGTTCTCTGCAGTTCTTTGCTTTTGAGAAGTCTGGTGTCCCCACTCCCACCCCAAGCAATGGGTGAAGGTATGGAAACACTTTTCATGATCTGGAGCCACTTTCAGTTTTAATAATTAAATATATGACCGCATTCTGACATTTCCTGTGATGAATGTTGCTTGCTGCTGGTACGTTTTGTCTGGAGACACTATTGTCCTTTACTAAGAACAGAAATCTTTAGAAGTGGCCAAGACGCTCAGTTTCCCATCCCTACATTTTTAACCAGTATCTGACTAATGTGTGAGATCAGATAAATGGCTATGCTATCCCTCAAAATGGTCACAGTAAGCTTAGTGAAACCAAGTATTATTTTTTAATTTCTGCCTTTAATCATTCCAGTGTTCTCCTTCAGAGCTGACTGTATATCAAAGGAGGTGAAAGAAAGCACCATGTGAAGAATGAGTGAGCTGGGATTCCTTCAAGGGAAAGGCTAAGGCAATGTACACCGTTAAGAGGATTTGAAAGCTCACAAGAACATAGGTGTAACATGAAATACCAACTATCACTGCAGAATACTTCAGGATTATTTCAAACTACCAATCAAGTTTCAGTCTAGATTCAGGTGATAAATTATTTAAGAAAAAAAAAAAAAGGAAAGTAATCAATCATGAAGAAACCCTGCCTACAGGTTTGTAGCACTGTTCTCACACTTGGGGACAGGACATTAACAGTTTGGGTTCAGATTTTGCATTTTGATGGTGATAAATTGAGTGACTTAGACTCTGTYTAGCAATCTGTACTAAGGCATCTTYTGAGACCTTTCTCATAATCTGGTGATGCTTGGAGTCTTGGTAATCATTAAATACRATTCATCATCTCCCTTCACAGTGGTCTATGACATCCATTTAGGACTCTTTGTATGTTATTTCTGAATGGCTGTTTTCATACATCTACTCTGTTGTTTAAAAAACAGGGAAAAAATGTAGCTTTCCATGACTGATGTGCAGTACCATAAAAATGATCCAGCTAGGGGTCCACAACACAGGCAAAATTTCAATGCTCTTCAATATCCTCATGGAACAAATAGAGTTGTGTTGAATCAAATTAAGTACTTTCARGTGTTTAAGTCCTCACTGCTTAGGGGACTGTTTTGAAAGCAAAAACTCAAAGAGTGCACTCTCAGCACATTTGCAGACGGTGCCAAGCTGGGATGCAATGCCATCCCTGGGGACCAAGAAGTGGGTCCAGAGGAACCTCACAAGGCACAAGGCTGAGGGCAAGCGCTGCACCTGGGTAAGGGAAGCCCCTGGCATCAAGACAGGCTGGGGATGAAGGAATTGAGAATGGCTCTGTGGAGAAGGAGGGTAAGGGAAGCCCCTGGCATCAAGACAGGCAGGGGATGAAGGGATTGAGAATGGCTCTGTGGAGAAGGACTTGGGGGTGCTGCTGGATGAGAGGATGGACATGAGCTGGCAATGTCCTCTCAAAGACCAGTAAGCCAACCACAGGSTGGGCTGTATCAGGAGAAATGTGGCCAACAGGCCAAGTGAGGTGATTCTCCCTCTCCACTCCTGTGAAACCACACTTGGAGTGCTGCTTTCAGTTCTGGAGGTACTCAGCACAGGAAGGACATGGATCTGTTGGAGCAAGTCCAGAGGAAGGCCATGAAGATGATCAGAGGGTTGGATCACCTCTCCTATGAGGAAACTCYGAGTTCAGGTTGTTCAGCCAGGAGAAGAAAAGGTCTGGGGAGATCTTATAGCACCTTCTAGTAGCTAAAGGGAGACAGATGAGGACAGCTTTTTAGCAGGGCCTGTTGCAATAGGACAAGGGTAATGCTTTTAAAGTAAAAGAGGGTAAATAGATATATCTGTATCTACAGATATCTATATCTATATATAATATGTCTATAGATAAAATATGCAGACTAGATATAAGGAAAAAAAAATTATTATGGTGGTGGTAAAATGCTGGAACATGTTACCCAGAGAGATGTTAGATGCTTCATCCCTGTAAGTGTTCAAGTTCAGAYTGGACAGGGATCTGACTAACCTGACCAAGTTGATATATCTGTTCACTGAAGGGGCTGGATTAGGTGTCCTTTAAAGGACACCTACCTACCTCCAACCCAAATTATTCTAYAATTCTAGTATTATAAGATCTTGCYCTAGTACCGACGAAGCTAAACTCAAATGCAAACTCTTGCTCTCTCAGAAAATTTGCTGTAAGCAGAAGGCTTGCAAGAACAAGCTGGTCCTGAGAGTCCCTCCATCTTATGCAAAGATTAGTGAGAGCACAATGTGTAACTCCAGTTGTAACATAAATTAAGTCCAAGCCTCAAATCTGGATTGTAGCCTGCAGCTAAGCCAGACTGAGACCCAGCCAACCACAAATATCTGTGACTGTGCTTATAAGTAGATAGCACTTWTTTTTCACTGAAACACATGTATAGAGTAGCTCCTGATTTCATAATAATGAGTAGAACAGGGTTCTATATATCAGCTCTCAAAATACATTGTCTGCCTAAGATGAAATGTTATAAAGTGAATTCTGCATAATCTGGTGAAAGGTTTTTAAATTCTAAAATCTTAAGCAGGAGTAAGATGAATTTTGTAACTTGGGAGTTTGAATTATGATTTTTCTCACTTGCCATGCTGCTTACCTCAGAACAGCCAGACAAGATCAATTTGCCTCTGAGCTCAGAAAATGCATCAATGTGCTTGCCAGAGTAGGCATTACAGATTTGCTCTTAAATAATTTCTTTGCATGGAAAAATAAATCCACTTTCACTGTTACTAGAAGGTTTAAAAAATAGAAATACCATTAAATTACTCTGGGGAGCTGATAGAATGGCTAAATGCTGCAGTCTTCTGGTACAGAACATTGTGTTACTCAGCYCTCTAGTTTTCATACAATAGATGGGAACTCTACAAGCATAAACTATTACTGGTTGTGTGTGCATAGGGGTAAATGATATCTGGTTTTAGTCCTTACATAGAAAAAAAACAAGTTTAACAACATATTTTGTTTGCACATGTGATGTAGCTATTGTAGAGAGGATATCACTGGTTCTCCCAGGAGCCTTTTATATGAATATTTTAAATTAGTATGAAAATCTGCTTGGGGGTATTTTCATCATGAACAGGAAAAAGGTTCATTTGACATTTCTCTTCCTCATCCGTTACCGCTGCAGCTCCCACTCCTCCCTCCACCCTGGCCCAGGCGGCCCAGCCCTCCCCAGCCCTCCCCAGCCCTCCCTGCTGCCCTGCAGGGGCCACGGAGCCCGCCCATTCCTGACACTGCTCCGCCGATTGCCAGCAAGGGTTAACGAGCTCAGTCCCTGCAGAGTGCACCCAGCACTGCCTCTCCTTCCTCCCTCTGCTCAGCCACCTGCCGACACACTGCTCCCCATTGTTTGCCTCCCCAAATGCTGCAGCTCCTGCTGCCCCAAAGATCKCTCATTTCTCAGCACAGTGACTGTCATTCAATGTCCTGTGTCCCTGTTGTCTTTCCATCTTCTCAGCCTCATGGCTTTGCTTGACTTCTTGAAAGTGAAGCAAGACTTCACCCTGGTCACAAAAATGCTCCCTAACTGATCAGATCCCCATAGGCAGTTTATTTTCTGATCTTCAAATCTCTGAGCTCTCATCACTTTGGTTTTCCACCAAATTCAAGTCCCTCTTGAATAGTTTGCATCCTTCCAACTTCACCACACGAATAATTTTGTCCCTAATATCTCTTTTTTAATGTGATCAGGCTCYGTTGCACTGTCCTCTCTGACCCTTTCCCATTTCTCTCTCAATATGGACTCAATTTCTTCAGCTTTTGAGCAGTGTGGCTTCCAGCACTACTCACCAATTCTCCCTTCACCCAGGGACTAGATGTCSTTTTGGTTATGTTCTTCCAGTACACTGTTATTTTACCTGACTCACAGGCACTCCTTCAGAGCCACCATCTGTACATCCTGTATTTGCTACTTCCTCTTTCCAATTCAACCCTCATTTTCTCCCTTCTCACGAGCATTACTATTTCTCATCAGCTGTCCCTCCAAAACAACTTCACTTCAGCAGCCATGTTGCCCCATTCTATTTTTTTTCCCTTTCAGAAACTGTGGATTTCCTCTTATCTCTTGGTATAGTAACTTCTTTGTCTACTCACAAGATGCCTTCCAGCTCTATCCCMCTTTCCTCTGCATCTATCACTCACCCTGTAAGCAGTTCCCAATATCCTGCTCCTCCTGAACCATATGTCTGTAATCTCCATGATTTTCTCTTAACTTCCTTCCAGACAATTATCAAATCACTCACTCTATCCTTGGCATCCTCAACTAACTCATGCTTTTGTGGTAGCCCATCTACCTCCAGCTATGTCTTAGCCATTCTGCTATTTCTAGGCAGGAAATATTTGGGCTCCATCAAAAGAGAGAAGTGAGAGGCAGCCAGACACCTCTTACCAGCAGCTGATAGGAAAACCACAAAGCAAGAGGTCCACTGTGTGTGTCCAACCTTCAGATCTTCATCCCATTCCTCTACAAATGTTTTTCCTTGTGCCTTGAATTTGGTGATGAGGTGGATGTGCTGTAAAAGGCATCTATGTATTGAAGCTTTGGGATGTTTTGGGCAGCATGCAGATAATTAAGTAAATAATAGCTTCCAAATACGTAAGTACAGTCCTCAGGAACTGGCCTCACAGAGATCCATATCAGTTTCTCCACTGAGATTTTGAGTAAAGCAAATAAGAATAAAAATAATTCATTCATCATCTTGGCCGTATGTTCTGGAAAGGCTGATTCAGACCCATTCTTTTCCATTCAGCTATTAAATCTCTGTATGTACTATCTTTTTAAGTGTTATTTTAAATTAGAAACATTATTTGTCTCCTGGGGTTCATTCAAAGCAACTAGCTGCACTTGTGGAGTCTAATGTCATCAAATGGAGTTCTTTATGTCATCAAATGTTAGGAACTGAATTTGAGAGCAAATATTTGCCCAAATTTAACATAAGGTGCTAAGGACAGTGTAAGAAGAATGCTGAAATGCTCGATGCTGAAATGGCTATAGGCTAGTTTCAGTTCCAATGTTAATGCCTAAGAAAGTAGAATTAAGTATTGTTAGCAACACATGTATTCTCTTTTATTAGAATAACTCTAACTTTTTAGAGCTCCACATGTCCAGTCAGCTCTTACAAAGCATTTTAAAACCTAATGTATCTTGACATAAGTCTAGATAATGTATAATAGATAATAAATAAGTTAATGTCATGGTCCCTACACACCAAAGCCCCACAGACACTGCTACCTGCAGCCAGTGCCATCCCAGTGGCTGCCAGGGCAGGTGTGCCTGCCAGGCAGTTGTGGTGGCACAGGKGCTCCTGAAGGCATCTCCTCCCAGCCCTGTCCATTTGCCCCTCTGTACCTGGTCTCCACAACTGGATACAAGGGCCCAGGGATAAGATGAGGACATTGTCAAAGCCTCTAGACCACAAATACCCCTCCCAGCTGTCCAGTGAGGATCCTGACTAAATCAGCACCACCAAAGCCTGAGCTTCTCCCTGTTTCCATAAAATTGTCCCGTCAGCAAATCACAGAAGCAGCTTAGACTTTTGCATTAAAATCAAACCCATGGGGTATGTACATCCCTGATTTTAAAACACGGAGTTTCCCAGGTCCTTTCCTAAGAGTGACTGTGGGTGGCATCACAAGATGCAGCAATACATGTAAAAGTGGTTTAACAGCTATGTGTTCAGAAGAAGGGAATGTTTTGAAATACTTGTCCACAGTGTGAAGTTGCCAAATCACAAGTGTAGTGTGGTCTTACAAAACAAGATAGAGTAAAAATAGGCAATACTCTCTGAAAGCTTTGGATGATAATGTTTCGTAATACTATTTTTGAAAAAAAAGCTACAAATAAGGGAGTGAACATGAAAGGTGGGATATGTTGGTTTGTTTCTTGAAAAAAGGCCTCTTTTCTAGCCTGTTATATAATTTTGTATCAGTGTTCCCCATTCTTTGTTAGCAGCTCTACAGAAACTGCTTGCAAATGTTCTTTCCCATTGACATCTGGTTTCTCTGTGAATCGTGAACAACTTTTCTAATGTATCTTGTGTATTTTGCAAGGTTTGCTCCCTCTAAGGGAATAGTGATGACTTCAACTCCTATCCAGTGAAACCACAAGCCAAACAGCTCTGGGATCAGCTAGCAGCAATGTTTCAGTTTCCTTACCATCTCTTTTGTCATCCAGAGGAGTATTTTGTCAAGYGCTGAGGACTGATTCTCTGATAGATTAATATCTACAGGGCATTTTGATCTGAAAGCTCAGCATGAGGTACTAAATTATGGACCAAAAGGATGAGTAGGTATGGCAGGACTGTAGATCTTGCACTGCTGGCATGTCCAGGTAGGATTTCCAAGAGCTCAGACACCCAATCAAAGCCACAGCTGGAGATGTGTCCTCATGTGTGCAGCATTCAGGCCACTGTTGAAATAGTGCTCTCAATTCATACTTCAGGTCACTGCTGTTTTACTGTGATAAAGATCTTCCACAGCTCACAGCGATTATTTTCCCCCTCCCACCTGCTTTTTAGCAGCAGCAGGTAGTTGCTAGTCCTTCTGCTCCAGAGAGGGAGATGTAACTCCTGTCGGAGGAGATCAGTGCTGTACCTGTATTTCCTGGGGAGGTGGTTTCGACACGTTGCTTAGGGATGGGTCTAAACATATTCCTAATAGCCCTATGTGCTCAGATGCAGGCTCTTCACTGGGAATGGAAAATTTTCAAAGCCTCTGCAGCAGCCCCTCTGGATCTGCCTGTACTCTTCTCCAAAGCAAGTGTGGCCCTGCAGGATGAAATACAAATGCATCTGTTGAAAGAGAACTGGAACAAAATTAAGCCCTATTTAAGATTCACAGAAATTTCCCCTCTGTTACCTGATACCCATGTTTTAGTTTTGTTGTTTGGTCTCTGYGTTGTTAAGGTTGTTAACAATTTTTAAGTAAATTGGTGTTTCATTGAAAGAGCTTTGTGAATTTTAGGTGCTTTCTCACTTTTAATATCCCTGTGTATTAGTTGCTCCCAAGCCAGTACGAAGTTATACGATGTCTGTGTCAAATTAATGTTTGACTTTACCGTCTGTATGCTGTCCAACCCAGCACCTCCTCCATCCACAGTGAGTAAATATGCAAGTGTTACATTGCCCTTGAAACCTGTGCTCTGTGACAAAGGTTGCAGGCTGCAAGGAGACTGAAATGCCAAGTTTCCATGGGCCCCAGTCCCTTCTGTGAGCCGTGTGTTAATCAGAAGCCCCCGAGACCTGCAAAAGCCTGGTGTGGACCAGGTGACACCAGGGCAGACTTGGCCTCCTCAGAAGCATCCTCCTCTCTCTGAGCCCTGTGGAAACCTCTACTCTGAGAGAGAAAAATGTGTGAATAACAGACTGAGTTTTCTCAAGGTGATGGCTATACAGGGAAGGCTCTTTTTTATTTCTTGTGCAACAATGAAAAAAGGTTTGGTTTCTGTTGCTTTATATCAGCTAATCTACAAGGGCAGATTCAGAGAGAGGACCCATCAAATTTCCCACTGCTCTATTTGCCATGGGGGGCATGATACAACTTTAGGTGTGCTGTAGTAGAGCCATCATTTTTCTGTGGTAGCTTTACCTGGCAGCTACAACTGATAACTGAGTTTCTTCGAAGTCCTCTGGCCTCAGAGTGTAAATACAACACACTATTTGACTTTCTTAGGCTTGTACCAGGCTAACATGATTTGTAGAAATGTTAGCATTGTGGAAAATTGAGTATTTGTACAACCTTCCCATAACAGGCAGCAACCTTGTCTATGCTGCCAGGCAGACTAAATTTGAGCTGGTTTCATAACCCAGGTACCAGTGTGCTGCTCTTCTACTCCCAAATCTCACCACTGCAGCTTCAGTTTTCAACTTGCCAAAGTCCAGACCATGACATGGAATACAGCAGTGACAAAAACTGTATCTGATGGAAATGTGTGGCCAGGTCTCCTCCAGAGTCTTCTGTGAAATGCTACTGCAACCAGAAAATGTTAAACTGCCAAAAGTAAATGTTTTCACAGAAACATGGTCTTTTCCAACTAGGTTTTGTTGGGAAAATCTGAGAGATCTTGAATGGGCTCCTTATCCAAACTGAAGGGAGAAACAGCTTGGCTGGACCTTCTCCCTTGCCTATCTAGTGCACCTCTCTGAGAGCAGCTTTGGTTACCAGGTGGAGCAAGACTGCCATGAGAAGTTCCTGCTCCCAAAATCTGGTTAGTCAGGGTCTTAAGCCTAGATAAGCTCTTTCAGATAGATCRCCTCCTTCTGCCTGGGGGTCTTGGAGTTGATAGCCACAGCTGAGACTCCAAGGAGCTCTGTGGAATAGCAGGGTGTTCTTACTCCTACTGCAGTATCAGCCAGGCACAAAGAGGTTGTCAGGATGTGGCTTTCAAGCCTGAGAAGCTGGCAGAAGAAGATGGGTCTCTCCCTCCCCTACACAATTATTGCACTTTTCCTCACAGGTTGGAAGCAGATGCTGTAAAGCAACTGGGAGGGATTTTCATTCAGAGGGTATAAAAATTGGTGTTGGGAATTCATGAGGTTCATGCAAAAAGTATTGATCAGTTTTGCAGGTTGTCCTACAGCAGCAAGATTGTGTCTAGCAGCTGTAGGGAAGTCCACATGCCTTTTCTAATCATGCCAGCATCCTGGCCATTCTCAGCAAAGAACCATCCTAGCAGGCAGTCACAGGGTGCTGCCATGGTGGCATAGTACCAAACGCTTGAGACATTCCCCTTCTGCCTCTCCTTTTYCAGGTTAAAGGGGAGGGGAGGTGAATGCAGACTGTCAGGAGGGAGCAACACACCTGAAAACACACAGAGCAAGTGGACCTTGGAGAGCTGAGCAGACTTTKGTGTGCTGGGTACACTGGGCATCTAGTATAGACTGCAGCCACAGGGCTCGTGTTGCTGCAGCGAGTGGCCATGCATCAGCCCCTGCAGGTGTGCAGGGCTCTGGGCAGTCCTGGCTCAGGGAAGGCACTCCTGATTCCAGTGACAATCTGCTCCAGTCAAGCCACAACCCATTGCTGGAGCAACGGTGTCACATGTGTGTGCAAGCTGTTGAGCTGGATGGAGCTGTGCTGCTGGCCACCTGTGATACACACACAGCAGTGTACCCAGCAGGCAGAGAGTGCCTCTCCAACTTGACTGGACCCAGATGGTGTCCCTCAGCCCAGCATCACTGGGTATGGACATTCCCAACCCTTTGCAAGGCTGTACAAGATCCAGATCAACAGCAGCCCCATCACATGGACCCCATTACAGTGATCATTCTTGCACCATGTGGCAGGTGTAGCAGCTAATCTGACTAGCTGGAGCAGCTGTGGTGTAGATTTCCTCCTTAAATATGTACATTAAAATACATACTGTTTAGGCTGGGGATCCAAATGAGGTGAAATAAATTGCTCTTCCCCAAACCAGGACTGAAATCTCGTGACAGACAAGGCAATATCACAAAACCAAAACATACAACATAGCCTGGATTTTCCCATTGTTCCTCCATGAGTAAAGATCTGTGTACCAAGTCCAGAAAATGTCTCCCATGTTGGGAGCAGCCACTCCATGCTGAGTCCCAGCCTCTGGATGCTTCCCGAGTTCAGCAGCTACCCTTTCCTCCTCAGGGAGCAGCAGWGTCACCTTATCAGCACCATGCTCAGTTGCCAGCCTGTTTCATCTGCCCTCTGCTTGTAATTGTTAACTTCCAGAGAGCAGGAAACTTCTGGTTAGCACAGGTGGAGCTTTAACTCTGAGGCACTCCTGAAAGCCAAGACACAGGAGTACAGCGAGGTGTTGCAGATTGCTTTGGCCATTTCATTCCCCCATCTTTGTGTTTAGGCTCCCTTTGCATTATTTTGTCATGCAGTTCTGGTCTTTTTGTTATAATTTTAGAGTTTTAGCTGTCATTTGTCTGAGTGCTCTCTTATGCAAAAGATTTACTTGGAAATTTATGTACTCCCACAAATTAAGCATTCACTCAGCCCTCAGCAAGGCACGCCTAGGCTTGCCTGCAACCTTAGAACAATACAGAGAAAGGTTATCATGACTTACCTGCCACAAATTATCTATTAATAGCACCACYTATGTACCTTTTTTTTTACCCTCCATGACATGCTTTCCCTAGATCTCCCGTCTTAGCAAGTTTTCGTTTTCTTGATGCTTTGTTTTCCCTGTGGAGAACAGGGCAGGTAGAAGAGGAGCGACCTTTCCAGCCCTGGCTCTGCCCCGTGGCCCGGCGCTGCCTTCTGGCCCAGATGTTTGCCAGGAGGGTGGGACACACACGGGCTGCTCCCAGCCTGGTAAAACATTGACCAGCGGCAGGCGAGGCGCTGGGAGCACAGCGCTGCCCAGGCAGGCAGCGAGAGCCCAGGCAGCAGTGCCCACGGGAACTCTGCAGCTTCTCCCCAGGTACCTTTTCCACTTTCATTTTCCCAGCCCTGAAAGGCAGAAGGGCAATGGTGCTGGGTTATGGGGTTTGCCAAAGCTTGGGAGTAGTAAGAGGAGTTAGTTAGCGTTGTTATTTTGCAGTTTGCTTTTTTCAACTGTAGTTGGCTGAACTGTGTCGTCTAGAGGATGGGKTGATTAACTCACGCTTGATTAGCTAGTTGTTTGGATTTTGTTGTGTTTTCAAATAAAATTAGTGCATAATTGCATTTGAAAATGTCATTGTCTTCTAATAAAACCCAAACCTGACTTCTGCTCATGTTCTAACTGAAGAGTAGGAATGATAGTCAGAGATTGTAATGAAAATGTGTAATCCAATTATTGCAATGGGGATGTGGGCAGTGACTCACGCTAAAAAACACTTGCTGATTTTTGACCGAGCTTTGCAAAAATAGGCAAAGTGACTAATTTTTTCAAGATTATTTCCATGTTCCTTGGAACATGGAACATGGACACTAGACACAGAAAAAATGCCAGGATTTAAGTTCCTAGTATGCATATGCCACTCAGAGAGGTTTAGATGAATGGATTTGAATAATTGTTTTAATTTTGCTCAGTGACTGAAAGTTTCTGCCAGGCAGTGGAAACTGACTCATTCATGCAGGAGCCATCCTTCATGTGTGCTTTGCTGATCTGGATGTACTTTTATAAAAGTACATATCGTGACTCCTCAGAAATTACTTTTTACACCTCAGGCAACTGTCAAATAATCCTGAAGAGGGCTCAGTGTGAAGTGAATGATATGTTGTGTGTATTCATGATTTATCATCGGTATGTTTTGTGCTAAACAAAATGCAAGATATTAAAAAAAAATAACCTGTTGCTTCCAGTTGATCCATGTCTGGCCCTGGCTGTGCTTGCTTCATGTTTAGATCCTTTTTGATGTGACAGATTTTCTTGATGTGTTTGCTAACTGTGCTTGCACACTACATGGTATTTATGCTGAGTACACGCTCTGTGGTGTAAAGTCATAGTAGAGTGTGGTAGCACATTTAGTTTATTAAAAGTAGTCTAAGTGTGGCTCCAATTCTTAGTAGTACTAAAACTCCTAGAGAGAAGTGCAAGGAAAGGTTGCTGGAGAACAAAGCAACTGSATTCCCACAAAAGGCTGCCTTAAATACTGAAAATATGATTCAATAAAATTTTGGTAAAGGCTGCATCATAGTTTCAGTCTGTTGCTAAATTTGTAGACGCAGAGCATGACTATGATTGAAACCTGTGATTTTCATCTGTGTCACAGTATTTTGGGATTCTTGCCCTCTCCTCCCAGGAACAGTATTTGACAGTAAATTTGGACTGATGTCAAAGTTTCTTTTGCAGTAACAAAAAAAAAAAAGTGCTAAAATCTTATCTGACAGTTCACAGACAAAATCTGTTCAGTCTTTAAGTCCTGTTTGAGACAACTTTCAGGATAAGGGAACCATGACAATCTGTAAATTGTGAACAATTTAAATTGTTTCAGCAAATAGTAACATATCAATGAAGCAAACCGGTTTCATCCCCTGTGCTTGATTTTCAGCTCAGTTGTTTACCAAGTTTCAGTTGATTGAACCTGTGTACATAGACTGAAAGGAGCAGGGCTGCACAGGGATCACGAGGCCAATCTGGTCTGCAAAAGCTTTTTCTGGGTATACAAGGCAAAAAAGACTGAGACTAGTGCTTAGACTGGGCTAGTTATAGAGTTGCTAGTTAAAAACTACTCCTCACCCTTCAAGGCAGTTTCTGTGATACAGATGTTAATGCTAAACCTGTATGAAATAAAATGTCCTGGATCTCACAAAGTTCACATAATGCTGCTATTTTAAATTTCTAATTTATATTTGAACCAGAAATTACTGTGTTAAAGGGGTATATTAAGTGGAAATGATCTCTTCAGATACTTTGGGAGTGATGCTCCCAATGTAAGGGCCAGATATTCGAAAGGCGAAAAGAGAAACCCTGCCTAACAAAAACCCTCACGCAGCCAGGATTGCAGCACGGGCATTGCAAAACTCGGCTGTCTCCTCCCCGGAAGGTGTCAGGATTTCCCAGCTTGCCCGTGCTTGCCAGGGCCCCRCAAGGTGAGCAGCTCCCCTCTGGAGGCTGGGATAGCCTCAGTCCCTGCTCTCTGTGGGTGAGTGACAGGGCAGTCACTGGAGGGTGCCAAGAGAAGCATCCAGGCCCTGTTTTCAGTGACCTCCTGCGCTCCAGCACTCGTTCTGGTGGCTTGCATTTCCTTACTGCCCTTCTTTGTGTAGCAGCTATCACACCTCTGGTGAGATTCCCCCTTACAAAGATGTTAACAACAATCACCTGGATCAGATGGGTTACTCGTGTCTTGCCGYGCTGGACCTCTTTGTTTAAGAGCCTACCCCAAATGACAACTTCGTAGTTACTTTTTTTGCCCCTGACAKCCACGTGGCAGCAGATTATGGCCATTGCAGAGGCTTTGGGCTTGGGGCAGGAGAGCAAGAGCTCTGCAGTCTCTGGCAGAGCACTCATTCCTTCTATAAAGAAAAGCTACTGGCTTTTCTTTCTAAATGTTGGACAATCTTTTCGATAGAAATCTACTTGTACACGACCCACATGACCAGAAAAACCTCTTTGTGTCACTTTGGGAGCAATTTAAAACACTGACATTTCAGTAATTTATTTCCTTAAGGCAGAAGTGTAAATCTTACTGGGAGGCACTTTCTTTTATAGGTGTAAGAGTTTTCTGGGGGAAGCTATTTATTTTTTCAGAGCCAGTTGAAGAAGCATATTTTGAGACAATAAGCTGACTTTCCTCTTTCTGTTGCAGTGAATGAAATTACCAGGTAAAATGCAAACATTARAAAACAGTGATTACAGACAAGCAAACTTAGCTTTGCACATTTCTAGCTGAGCAGAAGTACTAGTGATGCATTAAAACCCCAGCTTTTCAATTTTGCTAAAATAACACAAAGTTAACCTATGAATTGCAGCTGAATACGAAACACAATTTCAAAAAAATGAAGTAACTTTAATTATTTTAATTACAAAAATTATTTTGTGCTGCATGCATGTATATGTGGTTCCCAGTGGTGCCAAAGAGGAATGAGTGCTTAGATCTTTATTTAGTTTTTCCTTCTTTGCAATGTGTACTTTCAGTGATATTTCTTTATGCAATTTTTGCTTCCTGTAATAACTTTCAGAACTTTTATTTCCTCCAAAGTCAGGTGTTGCACAGATCAGAGTGCAGTAGAGAGTTGATGATCAAGCATATCTATCCAGATGAATGGCAGTTCTGCCTTCCCCCCCCTGGTTCTGGGCCACCATTTCCCCTAAATTCCAGCATTTAACAGCTGTCAGTATCAAACACCATGTGCTTGCACATTAGAAGGCAGAAGTAGAAGCAATAACAAATAATTGTGCATAGATGTTTTTCAATGGCTGAACTAAAGCAAGGCTTAGGTCTCATAGCACAATGTTCTGACTCCCTGCAACTCCCAGGCTGTAAGGGTGAAAAGCAAAAAGACACTGAGCAGAAGTGCCATAGTGCCATTGAACCTTTGTATTTTGAAAGAAGCAGTTTTGAGAGGTCATCAGATTGTATCTCTTGCGTCTAATGAGTATTTGGATTAAAAATTAAATGCCTTGTTCAAACCAAATCTTTTTGGTCTTTGAGTGAAGAGTCAGCCTCTACCAACTTCTCATCCCTCTTGCAGAACTGCAGAAAACAGTCATTATTCCAGTCTTTCCTACCTCCTGTGAAGATATTATCAGACAAAATGCTGTGGTACTTTAGCAGCACTGTAKTTTTTAATGGTGTCCAGAAAAATTGCACATCTTGCTCTTCTTTCCTCAGGGAAGTCTCTGTTACTGCAACTGGAAGCAGCCCCCMCAACAGCCCTTAAACAAAGGGCTGGGACCATGCTAAGCTTTACTGGACAGAATACTTTCACCTGAAAATTTTGGAATGCTTTAAAAGGAACATTSCTATGTAAAAACTCTGTAATGCACAGGAACAGCTTTTGCCACTCTTGTTTATGGCACTTTTGTTCATTTTTCTCCAAGTCACAGACACTCTATCACAAAGCTCTTCCTTGAATGGTTCCCAGAAATGATCAAACCACATCTGTAATTAACTCTGTTTGGGCAGACAACTTTATAAACCTGCAACTAAGGACTTAACAATAGAAAATGTGTGGATRGGCATCTTCAGGATGAATTTAACAGGATTACTTGCTCCATTGATGTTAATCAATTGGAATAATAGATAAAATCTTGATTCTGCAAACCCTCCTCTATCTCGTGGCAGGTTTATACCTGTTAACTTTATCCTGGGGACCTACATTGCAATTACATCCCACCTACTGAAGGGACTGTGCTCATGAGTAAATCTGAAAGGGCAATGCATGCCTGGGTCGTTGTATGGACATAACATTAAGGATAGCTCTGAATGGATTGCCAGGGAAAAACAGGCTGCAGTACCAAAAAATTCATAGGATGTGCCTATGGACCCCATTCTATAAATTCCTATATTTTCATCTACTCAACATTTTTATTACAATTTCTTGTCAATCARTATAGAAGCACAAAGCTTAGCTCTGTGTCAGCAGCCAGGTGGGAATCTCCCAGCAGAGGGGACAGTGAAATTGAGTAATGCTGTCATTATYATACCACAGCACCTGCAAAACCAATATCATAGGGGAGAGTGGGAGATGATCAMGTACATCTATCCAAATGAGCACCACTGGTCCCAGAGATCTCTGTGGAGAGGACTTGATATGATGGTGRGCATGGGGGAACCCTGCTGCCCTTGGTTGAGAGAAGGCTGAAAGGCAGGAAAAGGGCTCTGGACACCTGTCCTGTATCAGAACAACGTTGAGAAAAATTCCATGGAAGGGAGCAATGTCACGGAAACAAGCAGTGAGAATGGTGGGAGAAGGGAGTGAGGGAGCAGTAAGATGKGCTGATGACCAGCTGCCTGGGCTTCAGAAGAGCTGCCTGTTTCAGGGATGTCTCACACCTCATAGCAGAAAGGTGTCATTTGGCTGGAAATCCAGGACTAGAGTGCTGAGGAGCAATATAAAGGGCCTAAACAAGCCTGTCTTCTTGACAGTAGGCAACAGGCTCCTCCTGTCCACAATCCAGAGATAAGGGGAATGGTCAGTACATCMAGTGCAAATCTATTTTGATGGACTCAACGGACTACAGTCCTCTTCCTCAAAGCCCTGATGGGGTTTCACCCTGAACAAAAGTCAGCAAAGACCCTCCTGATCCATTTTGTATTGTACAGTTACTCCAATGAGGCTGAAGATAATTTCTTTCTGATCAGCCAGAGTGGAAACCACTACTGTGTTCTGTACTACCACCATAGTAACAGATAGCCCACATTAAAGCTAGAGTCATGCACAGCTGTTGAATATGGTAAGTTGTTGAATATGGTAAGCTGCTCTATATGCTAAGTTTTTCACTCGAAGAGTACTGCATCTTGTGCTGCAGAATATTTTGAGGTAAATGGGAAGATAGTGTTGATGTTGGATACAAATGCTATGACTTTCACTAACTGGAATGATGTACATGTCTGCAACTGAGCATTTTTCAAAGTGACTTCTTTCTGCACAGGTGTGAAGGACATGTTTCAATGAAGAATGTGTTTCTTTTTAGTTCATCTTAAAAGTGGCAMATGGAAAGGCGAGCAGCCCTCTGTAAATAGAAAGAGGATACATWGAGAGATTTCTTTTAAACTTTGTGATGACACATCTTCCTAACAGAAGAGGGAAGGCATGGAAGTTAAATCCGGTTAAGGCATTTCAATTTATGTTCATTCAACACTGAAGGCTCAGCTYTGCTCTTCATTTGCATTTAAACAAGGAAGTTTCAATAAAGGAATTGTTKAATTACTTGGGAGTGTCTTTAGGGCACTGTGAAAAGACAGTGAAACTCTTCTGTTCATTAACCACAGTGGTAGGAAGTTTACTGAGACTTCTGGCTACATTTTGGGAGATGCAGGGAGGATCCACCCCCAACAGCACATGTGTAGTTCTAGACACAGCATAATTGTGTTAATGTGATGAAATTTAAACTGTTTGCACTTGCTTAGATATTTTGCTGCACCAGGAGTCTAATTAGAGCTTTGTTTTGTGGAAAACTAAAGAACGAGTTTAAAAACAGGTCAAGAAGGAATTATTTCAAAAACATGCATAATACTAATTCGTAGTCAAATTTTAGAATTTCTGATGGACAATAGCAAAACTGATAAATTCATGCTTTCAAGAATTCTTCCCTCTCTTTCCTTATGGTGATGAGCAGCCTTCTTAAACTCCTACCTGATGAAGTGAAGGGACTTCGTGCTAGCACCACGTAACAGAACTTCATGGTGCAGGTCCCATTAGCCCTGGGTATGTAGGACATTCCAGTGACCTCCCTAGACTTTGTGTCCAGAGTCCATGATTGCTCTCCTTGGCAAGTTATTAACTGGCACTTAATTTTATAACGGTGCTGAACTTTGAAGCCTGATTGTTTTGTTCTTGAATATGCCATAAAGGTACATTAAACAAAAAAGGGGGGGGGGGGGGGGGGAAGGGAGCAGGAAGGTTATTTTCAAGAGATCGGATTTTTACAGGTATTTTAGGAAGTAAATTTTTTTGAATAGAGTTGTGCTAACATGTCAGGCTATGGGAAATAGGATTTGTGTCTTCTCTTGTTTTTTTTCCCTGCTTGTCCAATCCAGTTCCAGGGATTTTACTGTTCTGTTTAAACTCAGGTTTTCCAGAGTTGAAATTATGTAAATTACCTAATGTTGATTTTATGTTTCTGTGAGTGAACTGCAAGGAATTTWAAAAAGGGTTATTCTGTCTTGTAGATTAGTTTCTGTGTCAAGACAGCRGGCACAGGAAACATCTCTGCTTTGTGTCCTTCAGGCTGTTAGCAAGTAAGATCTGTGAGTTTGTGTGAGGGGAGCATATGCAAGGACCTGACAAACAGAYGTGCAAGCAAGTCCCTCTGCTCCTCCTCTTTAATCCTTCTGATCACCTTGACTCTGGAAGGCAGTTAATATTCAATATTCCTATATATGCACGTGGAGTTTTGGTATTAAAGATTATGACAATTCCTGACAGAAAAGTGATTGCACATAGTTCAGCAACTGGCATTTGACCATTCCAGATCTAACTTTCTCCTGATCAAAAAAAAAAAACAACAAAAACCCCACACTATTTTTTTTAATTAAGCAATTTTACAAATGTTAAATATTTTTAGCTGTGAGGGCAGCTTTTTGACACCTCAGACTAGCATATTACATTGGTGGTTTTCTTACATGCAATAGATTTTCCTGTTTGCTTATAAAAATATCTGGGACTGGCAGTTTTTAGTCATATGGTTAATTCATAGTGTCTATAAGTCTCCTGTCACCTCTATCAGTAACAGATCAAAAGGGTCAAATATTTGGGTTTTGCTGAGGGCTTTYTGGAAAATTAATGTGGGACTGAGTAAAGAGTCTGGGAGGTGATTTTTTATGAAAACCATCACCAGCACAAATGTACCTATCTGAATCATCTCTTCCACTTTCAAATAGGATTTATTTCTGATTCCTGAACGTGCTCTATTTCTCATTTATTCTTCTTGCTGCTCATTTGAAAAAGAACAGACACAAATACCRGGAAGATGGGACCCCTTCCCCAGCCATAAAAGCAAGGAAAGTTCAGAGGAAAGGACAGGAGAGCTGCAGCCCAGGTCACAGTCCCAGCTGTCTGGAGGGCATGTGCAGGGTGACTCCATGCTCTGGCCCATGACCAGATAGGTCCAGTGGAGAGAGGGCAGTTTTGCCTTGATGAGGWGGACACAATGCACAACCATGGTGGATGTTGACTGGGCAGGTACTGAAGGGGGAAGTGTTCAACCCTTTGCAGCTTCTCAGATTATTACACAGCAATTAAAATAGCTCCCCCCATGCAAAAGCCTGCCATCAGATAACAGGACAYTCTGACTCATTAAATGAACCCTTGCCAAGATTGTTTCTGGAGTGTTCCAGTTTCTTGCTTGGGTCATGATGTTGAATCATTGCTTGCACTCAAGTTCTATGAGCCAGCTCTCTGGTTGAATAGACCCATAAACACAGCTGTGCTGGCGGCTACCTTTTAACAGGTTTTCTCCAAGCATTGGGCTTCACTTTTAAAAATAGCCTGTTTCTTTTGCACAGCCTCTCATCTTCAAAGCATGACCTCCTTGCTGAAATCTGGTTGTGAAATATGACTTTCCCATTCACCTGATAGCAGTGGGATGCTTTCCATGCAAGTTGGGTGTAATGGCACAGTATTTCATTCCTGTTTGGTGATTTAAGGCTGTCAGCACAGGCTGTGCCATGATGTGCCTCTCTCTCCTCTGCTTGCCTGTCTCTTCCCAGGGGAAGATGCCATTTCCATTTGTGTGGGGGTTTTTTTAACCATTTGTGCTGCAAATGCCTATGAGAGGGGGGCAGACATAGGAGCTGTTGCRGCATCCTCTAACTGCTCCAATGCTAGGTGCAAGTTTCTGCACATTTATAAATGAAATAACCTTTTAGTTATAGGCCCACATTTCATACAACACTCCACTTCGGAGAAACCAGAAGGAAAATAAATTTTGCCTCACCTGGCCCCAGGGTAGGTTTTTCCTGTCAGGTTTCAGTAGAATCACAGAAAGTCATTTGGAGATATGACACCAAACATGTGCAGCTTGCACCTCAGACTTCCAAATTTATTTTGCCTCCTAGATAYTGTTTTTGTTTAGAGTAACTTTTGTAACCAACAGTTTTCACTTATATTTACTAACTATACTGTGTTGCTTAAGGAAAATAAAAGTAGGTAGCAGACAGTTTGTTAATTTAAATTMTTATCAATGTATTATATGTGTCAGAAGCTGGGGGTGGCCTGCTAACCTCTCTGGAGCAGGCTGGCTTATCTGTGTAACAGGTATCCCACATCTTCTCTAGTACATGTGATGGCCCTCCTAGTTCTAAGCATAATTATAATTTCTCATGTGCTTTTTGTTTGCTATCAGCTCCTGAAGTATAGCAGAGAGGTGTCATGAAACTGAAGATGTGCATTTGACCAGAGCATAGGGTCACACAGGGTCACCTGGGAGTGCAGCAATCCACTTAGAAGATTCTGCTGCATCAGCCCAGGCAGCCATTCCTGGCACCAGCTGATCCATTGTCTGTCCCTGGAGCCACATTTYGACTTTGGTCAGGAAGAATTGGCTGATTCTCTCTAAAAGAGGAACTAAAAGAGAGCAGAGGGGTCCATTGGYTGGGAATGGACAGGACACATGTACCATGCCCTGCTGTCTCACAGGTCAAATGGAGATGCAGCACAGGCAGTGGGCAAGTCCTTCCTTCACCAGGAATCTCCTCCTAGGAGTAAAAGTGATCCTTGTTCCGAAAGGAGTTTCTGCAGCTCCTCTTCAACATATGAAAGCTACAGTCCAGGTGATGTGCTATGTTATGGCCTGTTGAGAATTTTTTTAAGCAAAACACAGTTTTGGTGCAGAGCATACATGATTAGAACCAAAAATGTCCTTTTAAGAACTAMGTTTCGATAGAATTTTCATGTCCAGAATGTAATTTATGGGTCAAACCAAGAGAAAGAACTGCTGCAAAGCAGGGCAGAGAATCTATCTGAGTTGTGAGATGCCAGCAGTAACCTCTATCCCAGCTACAAAAGTTGGGGCTCTTGTGTGCCACTCTGCACTGAAATGCAACATACTCCTTTTCCCCATGCTACATCTGCAGTTGTTGGTTCCTTTTTCTGWACTAAGAACTGACACTGAGTTTTATAAAACATTGTGCTTGTAGCTTGACAGACACAGAAAAACTTCTAGTAGGTTTTGCTGCCATCATAAAWTTCCCCTGCTTTCACACTGTTCCTTATTTTCTTTGATAATCCCAGTCTAAACATATAATTATATTCATTCTGGCTGTGCAGCTGAGGAAGCATTGACTTCCCTGTTCTGATGAGAAACAAGAGCACTGTTTGATATTAAACAGTGTGTTGTTTTGGTGCCTTTACTGCTTTTGAGTGTAAGCACATCAGAAACGAAGCCCTATAATGGGATAATAAATAAAGTGTGTTTTCCCTTTGCTGAAATAAAGGCACAGTAGCATGCAGTACATTAGCTGTCAGAGGTTTCCAAACCAACAGACAGAGAAGCAATGGGATTGTTCCCTTATACATCCTTATCAGAAAATATCCTCTGCTCTTCAGATTTCTACCTGTTCTCGGTGTTTCTTCCTTGTTTCATTATAAGGTCAGCTCTTCTGGAATATGTTTCTTTAAGTCTAGGTTAATTTAAAAATTATGCCTAGTGAAATAAAGTACAGCATAATCTCAGAAAATTGATTTTTACTCAGGGTTAGAATGTTACTGTGTACTTTTTTCCGATAAAATTTCTGTGACCTGGGCAATATGTGAGTGATTCAAGTTTGTGTTTGAAAAACAGGACAGGTTTTTTATATGTTGCTGTTTTAAGACATGAATAATTAAAGTCAGACCTCCCAAGCCCTGTATTTAGGCACCCGTAGAGTCTTCAAAGGCTCTTGAGCATGCTTAGTTTCTACTTATCTCAGTGTGTATTTGACAGACAAGGACTGGAGGATTTAAAATTATTATAGCAGGCTGATCTCTGACTGAATCAACTTATTAAGTCTGCTTTTCTACAATACCACTGTAGGATTACAGAGCAATTCCAGCTCTAGTCCAGGTTCCCAGCAATTCCCATCCTCCCAAGCTCTCCCCTGTCCTGCAGGCTGTGTGGCTGCTGAGGGCCATGGGTGCCATCCCCTGCACGTTGTACAGCCCTGCTGGCCGCTGCTTCCCCAGATAGCACTGGGGAAAACTCAGCTTTGGCTGCTTCTCCCTCAGCTTCAYGTAAAGGTAATCTCAGTGTTAGTCCTGGCTCTCCCAAGGCTGCATGAACTCCCTGAGACCTCTCCCCAGCCATGAGTGGCTTGACTGCACCTGGTGCAGGGATCCAGAAGTGGGAATGAGGAGATGAAAGACTGGAAGACATGCCACAAGTTTGTAGGCCCTGCAAGGGCAGGGTGTGGGACCATTTTTAGGAAACCAGGATGGGAGCACCACGCATTCAACAAAACTAGGAAGAGCATGCAAGTGTTAGGATGTGCAAACAGGGAAATTAACTCAGGCAAAGACAATGAGTCTATTATTGCCCGTTTGCGCAGTTACGGCAGCAAACACTGTTTGTCTTCTGTGCTGAAATGCACTCTCTCCTCTTCCAAATTTTACAGTAGTTTCTATGTGTGTGTTTTCAGTGTCACAGCAGCTTTACTGCTAGAGCACCTGCCACAAGCCAGACTGGCTTTAGCCTTTTAACCATGAACTACTGCTGGAYTTTGTTCGCTTTGACGCGCTAACCTTTGGCCAGCTGAAGTAGCAGAGAAGCTGGCTGCTCCCGGCGAAACACGATCACAGTGTACCCAGGGAGGAACCTTTTGTAAAATGCCCTTTAATCAGTTCCAGTCATTGTTAGGGGTTGTAATAATTTAGGTTTCATTGATAGTTTCAGTAAAAGAGCATCTGAAAGCACAAGGTCTGTCCTGCTGCTGCTCTGTGACCTCCAAAGTCCCTGGCTGAGGTCTTGAAGCAGTGGACAGCTGGTGCTGGGGACACCCTGCTGACAGAGGCATCAGGTGTGTGACAGCTTAGCAGGGCACAAACATCCTTCTGGCAGCCAGCTGAGGAACGACCTGTACGTTAGTCACCACAACCCATGGCAGTATTGTGGTCATGGTTATGTTTCCTGTGGTATTGAGAAGGGGTTCAGGCTGTGTCAAAGGGAGCCTGGACAGTGAGAGACCTTTTTAGTCTCTTGGGAAGTGGTAGATGCCCTAAAATGCAATGTCCTTTGAGGAGGGGGTAATGGAAAATCTTGTTTCAGAAATCTGTCTTCTTGGCTATTAAATGCGAGAGATTGTCTTATGCTTTAGATGGGAAAGTTGATCTTTTTGTGAAGCTGACTGTGCTCTGAGMATGCCTGAGAATCCCTGCTAGAAACAGGCAGGCATTGCAGAGGCTCCTGTTCTTCCAGGTCACCAGTGCCACAGCATGTACAGCAACCCCCATGCTGTGCTCCCCAAGTGCTATTTTAGTGTTCTGTTTCATGTTCTAAGGTGATCAATAACAGACCAAAAGTAACCCTTTCAAGTGTATAAAATGATCTTTTCTGGAGTAAATACACAAAGACAAAATATTAATTTTTTTCCTCTCTGAAATGATACAGCTCAGTAACTGCATAAAGAAATTACTTTTCTTTTGTTGGCATCATCAAGGCAATTTTAATCCACTTAAGATTTCATTTCTAGCAATAACTGTTCCCAAAAGAATTAAGAGTTTCCAAAGTAAAACAGTTTAAAGCCTCAGAATAACCTTACTACTCTTCATTGGTCTTGTGGTACATCTTCAGAAAATAATTTTACTTCACTTTTCAAAAGCCAGATATTAGAACAAGGCAAACCTCACCACCTGATAGCTTTATTTGCTTTTTCTGGAATGTGCTCTCTTTCACATACCATCAGTTTCATACCATGAAACATACGAGAAGTCAAGTTAAAGTCCTGATATGACATAGTTCATGTCAAGCATGATGATGTGGCACCAAGAGTGTATTGGTTTCCTTCAAATAAACTTAATACACCAACAAAATTTCAACCACCTCTTCATATACACCCCTAAATATAAACAGAACAAATACTTTCTCCTACAGATAGAAAATTCAGACCTCAGAGGTGACATGAAAGTCTTAAGTATTTGGACAGATGACAACCTGGTGGTTGGCACATTAATCTATGTGCTAGATAGCAATATATCACATATTCATATTCAGACATTCTGTGCTAATCTTATGGAATACTCACCAGTGAGGCAGCAGGAAGGACAATGTCCTCATGCATAAGTCTCTGCCTACCTCCTTTGGTTCTCTGAGGACAGCACACAGCCATACAAAGGTCACATTTCAACCATTTTAGCTTGCATAGAGACAGTTGCAGCTCCTTCTCTGGATATTTGGTAAAATGGTTACTTTGAAGACATAACCTATAAATATTCCCGCCAATTAAATGTGCTTCCTTTAGGAGTGAGTTTATCTTGCTTATTTTTAGAAGGGCAAAGTCACTGACCTTTTAAAGTTCTTGAGAAGATTTCTAATTTTTTTTCCAAAGAAATGGAGTATCTCTGCATATTGATTGCCAGTTGGCACTCATTTAACACACTGACAAACTGCAATTTCCTGCTTAATTGCAGATGCATCCTTGCAAACAGCTCATATCTCAGGTGCATGGTGAGCATTATTTCTGCCCCACAGCAGAAGAGTTGATCACATGAGCTATATCTCTGCTAACAAATAAAAAATACTGGGGTGTCTTCCCTGAACCCAAAGACAGCACAGCAGACAACCTTTTAGATGAAGCCTTCTCTTTCCCCCCAAAACAAGGTGGCCTCAACCACAGGGACTAGCTTGGCAGCCCAAGCATCCATCCTGCAGAAGAGGAGAAACATGAGAGAGAAACACACCAGAGCTGAGAGTGCAGATACTGCTCAGAACATTTCATTTTGGGGCTCCAGCCCCTCCTTTAGCCAAAGTAAAAGTGTCTCCCTATCTCAGGACCATTTCATGTAGCTTCCAAGTCTGACTTAAGTCTTACTGCCAGTTTGGAAATGTCCTCCTGAAAATACAAACCTCTTGGAGATAGGAAGTATGGGACTTAGGTTCTTCCTGAATGAGACATATCTCCTGCTTGTCAATGGCTCAAGAGTGGCAGATCCTGGGTCATTGTAGACATATTTTCTTTGCTGAGAAAGGGAAAGAGCAATTTGGCTAATGGATTTAATAATTGCTGCCATTCAGACCATTCTTTTCATTCCTAACTATTTCAGCTATTATGGTCCTTGAAATCACAGATACCTTGCCTGGTTTATCTTGTCAAATATCTATTGAGGTATGTCACCAGCACGCTGAGATTTTTCTTTGAGAAAGAAGCATTTTATAGCAGAAGTGTAGTTCTGTAAAAAAAATCACCTCACTGTGTTATTGAGAGCTGCCCATTAACACAGCCTTTGAGCTCTTTCAAGTTTAATTAGACTGGCTCTACCCCACAGGGAGACCTGGGCAGCCCTGGCAGCCAGGGGGATGATGCCTGAGAGTCCCACACCAGCAGTGGGCCCTGGCCCAGGTGTAGCTGCAGAGGTGGAAGTGCCCTTTTACTATTTAAGCATGTTTCATTTAAGGTGAGAGCTTTTACCACAAGGTTGCAAACTTTCTGTCAAGAGTCGCTCATGTTCCACTTCTGTTTGTGTGCCATGCAGGTGGCTGGGGATAGATGTAGCTCTAGCACTTGCCTGTGCTGTAGATAACATTTGGTGGAATAACAGGCAAATCCATCCTGTTTCCTACACTGCAGAAGCACACCTCAGGCTGGCAACATAGCTCAAGTCATCCCAGAGAGTGGCTCAGGAACAGCATGCCTGCAGCTCGTTTCTGGTACAATGCTGGCTGCAGAGAAGAAAGCTCAGCTGGAGAGGGGTTTGCAGCCCCAGTCCTGCCTGCCCTAGGGAAGGTCAGCAGTGGAGAGGAGCAGACAGGATGCAGAGGCTGGCAGAGGAGGAGCCAGAGTGCTGGGCTGAGCTTAGGTAAGGCATGTGACAGCGTGGGTAAATCTGTGCTGGACCACATGGACAGAATCTGCCATGCCATGGGCCAAGAGTGTGACCCCACTCTGGTCTCATGGCAGCATCCACCACTGATGGGTGACTGAGTCACAGCAAATTCCTTCCTTGTGAAGTCCCATCACAGCCTGCTCAACACAGACTTCTCTGGTAATGGTGCCTTTGCTGTTCATGCCAGTGCAGACTCTGCCAACATCATCAAAAGCTGCTTTTTCTAATCCTGATAGTAAACCAGTTTTCTGAAAAATGGAAGTTGTGGACATGTAATAAAACACAATATTAGAGATGGTGGAGTTAATGGATATTTTAAATTCCCCAGCAGATCATTCAGTCTCCTGTAGTCTAAACTTTTCCTTCATGTTACTGGGAGGCAGAAAAATTAGTCTTCCTAAAGGAAGCTCTGTCAGTCTCCTTACTGGATAACCTCTTTTTACACACAATTTCCATGTGATGCTTATTGTTTTGTTTTCAATAAGACTGTAAGAATGAAAATAGAAAAGCTTATGCCCTGACCAAAGATGATGTTTGTTGGCTGGAGGAAGGGTTTTTCCCTTAATATCCTTATATTCTACTGTGAGCTGTATAAAAGCAGAGCAATTATTAGAAGAGACTCTGTGTGCTAACCACACTCATTTTCATACCCTGATTCTGAAAGCTCCTGTAAATATACATTTGGAGGTCCTTATTCTCCTTCTTGTGAACATGTATCACATAACCCTGTGGTTTTCTTTGCAAAAGGGCCCTGCAAGGAACCAGCAAAAATGTTGTTTGCCAGGAGCCTTTTAATTCTCAAAATTGGTTGGTACATGGTTGGCTCGTGCTGGTTGGATATCCCTGCTAGCCACAGGAGGTGGCCATTGGGTACATTTTGGTGATCTGTTGAGCTCACACTGCTGTGCTGCCCCTCCTTCCTTGGTTCCTCCAGGACCTTCAGCCTCTCAATAGCTACAGTGCCAAAATTCACCAGCCACATACAGACTTATAAAGAGTTGCACTTTACTATTCTACCCTCTGGTCTCCCTGAATGATTCAGTGAGCTCCTTGGTGTTACAGAAAGGCTGTCATTTACCCCACTATAGAATCTCATTGGCCTCCTCAGAGGAGGAGCTGTGCTCTGAAACTTGATTCAGCAGGTTTTAAAAGAAACCCTTCCCCTGTTTTCCCATGAATTTGCTCAATGCTGGTGACTTGATAAATGCATGAAGCCAGCAATGCTGGCAGAGGGACAGGTCCCACCCTCTTTTACCCCTCTGCCAGCCCAGGTGCTCAGGTGATGTGGGTGGGTGCATGGTGCAGCTGCACAAACCCTGGTGGCAGCACCAGCAGAGGCTGCAGTAAGGATGGAGAGGGACCAGCACCAGTTTAATGTGTTGGTGAAGCTGTAGTGTGAAAGAGTGGTCTGGTGCAGCCACATCAGGCTAGCAAGGGCAAAACCTTTTTCCTATGGAGTGTTTTATTTACCCTAGGACTGAAAGGCAATTATTGTATTAACCTCCCTTGTAGATATGTCTATCCAGAACCCACCCTGTGTTTATTTTAATGGAAAGCAAACATGACACAGAGATGTAATGGCTATGGCTATATGAAAACAAAAAAACCTACTTTGTGTTTTGCTGATTTCCTTCTGTTTTGTGTGCTAATTAAAAAGCTATTACACTCCATGGGTTTATTCAGTATCTGTCTTACGTTTTGGAACCTAAAGCCTGCTTTCAAGCTTAAATGAAAGCACAAAATTCTACATGGGGAAACTGAGCCTGACTGTTACAGTGATCCTCTGTGCTGACTTTCCCTGCAGAATGACAATAAAATAGATTTTTGCTAAAAATAGAACAAAACCTTTGCCTAGTGACCATAAAGGTTATCAGAGCAAATCCCACTGCCCGTGAACTAGAAAAGTCTAAGAATAAAAAACAAAATGGGAAAGCCCAAGGTGTCCTTGCCAAATTTCCCCTGTTGGTACTCTACCTTCAGTCTGTGACTTTGTCATCTCCATGGTGGGATAAGGCATGTGGCTGCTGGCAGAGCAGATGGGGAATCCATCTTTAAAAGGGTAATTCTCTGTGATGTGGCAAGGTAAAGATCAAAACATTGACATAGGTTATGCATAGAAGAAGCTCGGGTGTCAGAGAACTTGGAAAGTTGTGCCTGTTACAGACTTTATGTCCTCTGAAGGATCTCCCCAGGTTTTGGTCTGCAATAGCTTAAAAAAGTCAGGAAATGACAAAATCTGCTGTATTAACTCACATTGTATAAGAACACATGTAAAATAACATGTTATTAATTTAAATAAAGTGGTGTTGTCCCTTTAAATATTCAAATAGGCAGTAAAATTGTTCTATAAACATGTGGGAACCTGTTCCACCAAATACAGAGTGCCTTTGTTAAAAAGAGAAGGAAATTATAGAAAAAGGAAAAATATGCTGTTTGTTACATTATGAGATCTAAATTTTTGTAGCTGTATTGTGACAGATACCGGGTTTATGTGTGAATATAGTGATCAAAACTTTCTGAGACTGAGATGAGTGACCTTGTCGGTCACTCTTAGATTCATGTGTCCTTTCAATGAAATATTTTACTTGGTACATTCCCTTCTCTTTCTACTGCAGTCTCTCAGTAGTTTTTGAAGAGCAAATTAAATCATAAAGGCCAACCCATTGCTCACTCCTTACTCTCCCTTCTCATTTTATTTGCTCACATGTCTGCACTGTCACATAATGCTAAATTTCCATCATGAACTATCTCCTGAAAACCTGTTTACTACCATAATCATCAAAAATACTCACTCTTATCTGGACAATGACATCCTGACAATAAAATGATGAGCCTATGCTCAGCTTCTGGGTTTGATCTTTCTAAAAATCTCAGAAGTAGATCCAATTCTTCATTAGAGCTTGCCATCACACTGAGGAGCCCAGTGCACTCCATCTATAAAGGCCAGTTGTGTCTACTTGCAGAAGAGAGACAGCTGAGGGGAGCACTTCAACTCCTTGGAAGTCTTTTCGGCATCAGGGAGAAGGTCGCCATTCACAGGCATTGCCATATTCCAATGAATATCACTTTTCTCCTTTACATTTCTAGCCTTTTCTATCACTGTGTTCAGGAGAATAATTATTTAGGAAAAATCTTTCACCTGCAATCCCACTACAGGAAAGAATAAAAGAAAGGTTTGAGGGAAACATGGTCATGGACTGGTCTGGACTGTTCCCTTTCCCATCTCTCAGGATTTAGCCCCTGGTTCACTGTCAATAATTAAAATTATATGTTATTATTGTAACAGTGGGTGGGTTTTATTCATTGTAACCAGCTGTACTTTAGGGAAGAAGTGCTTATATTTTTAGCCCAGAGCAGTGGATGCTGTATGAAGAGAGGAACATGCGGTGTACATACAATCCATTCTCCTGCTGCTTGCATGGCTCTGCCTTAACACTTTCCACTCTTCCTTACGTGCCGTCATAAAGAGGTATATAAAGAGTTGTGCAATCATTATGATCACAGTGGTTTTGAAGTCAAAGGAAACCAGGTGTCTAATGTCAGGGAAAGCTGGGAGATACACTGCCGAGTTCTGCCCTAACTTCTGAAGTTTCTTATGAAAGCACAGCCTGCAGGAAAAACTAGTACATTTTTAAATTCTGCCACTGGGAATGGTAACACCTCGGAATACCCTGCAACAGATGATCTGTTGATGATCCTTGCTTTAAACAATAATGGGAAAATAACTTGGAAGCTAACAACAGGATGCAGCTAAAAGTGAACATAGGAAATGAAAGCTATGGGTTCAAGAGGCCTCCCTCCATGATCCTAATTGACACAGCATTTGAACAGCCTTGTGAAAATGAGCCCATCAGCTCACTAGCACCAGTGCTTTCTCGCTTACACCAGAGTACTCTTCTCTGGGCATTCAAGTACACACACARCTGTAGCTGATAGGATACACTTTACAATATTTTTAGCTGTAAGTTTGGTTTGTTTTCCAACAGAAAAAATATGAAGTAAGAGCAAGATACTGAATTTTTAAAAACAATTATTTTGATGGAGTTTTTCAAATTCATAACTGCTGATTCACTTTTATTCACTTTCTTGTGGAGATAAGTGGCATTGAGGCATGGATCTTATTTTGACAGAATCTCCTAGATTTTTTCCCCCAGTTTTGATACTGATTTTTTCCATAGTCTTGGGTAAACCATCTAAATTTCCATGCTGCAGCTTCCCTGCCTGCAGGGCAGTACCTGCTCCTCTGCAGCTCTTACAGTTTAACATTTGCAGGGATGAATTCTGAAGATTAAAGACTTGCACAGTAGACATGGGCTGCCAGCACTCTGGGACCAGGATCCAGGCTCCAGGTGTGTTTGTACAGTGCCTAACACACCACAGCCCAGCACAGTGGATAAACAAGAATAAAAATCCAGAACAGAGTGATTGTAATCACCCATTGGTTTGCAGTGTAAGTAGAACAGGTCTCCTTCCTGTTTGCTTTCAGAAACCACCACAAAGATGCTTCTTTTGCCAATCTTTGCCATCCTCCACATTTTTCTAACTTGGAGCCTTCTAATATTAGAGCGCTTATCTTTACACCCACTGACTCCTCTACCCCTCATCTCTATCGACCAGCCTCTGACTTGGCAATATAAGGTTATTTCTTAAGTTTTACATGCTCAGACTAAAGGACTCAGAGGACAAGAATAAATTATTATGTAGGACCATCTCAAACAAACTGACTCTGCAGAATATGCTTGTATTTATGATTTGTCACTGAGGGCTTAAGACACTTTTCCTTGCACATKTGGGTGCCCTGAGGTTGTTGCTTGTGTGCTTTGGATGGAGGTTTGGATCAAGCTTTCTTTTTGGGGTAGGAAAAAAACAGTAAAAAAGGAGAGAAAGAAGAAAGAAATGGTTATGCCTGTAAAAAACACCTGGAAAAGGACTGAAAACTGTAGTTGTTTTGTTACTGCAATATGCTCTTTGCTTTTCACCTTCTCCAGGCTGTCTCCTTTTCCAGAAATGAGCCATCTCCCAAGGTATGCCCTGCTCCCTCTCCTCCCGCTGGCTGGCTTTGCACGCTGCTTGCCAACTGGGCAAATCTATCATCCAGAGAGTGTTTGGGAGCAGTTCCTCCTCTTGGCTGCTCGAGAAGGTGTGTTGTTTGCTTTGCCTAAGTGCTCCCAGGGCCTAATGCTCCGTTGTTATGTACAGACCATTTCTACTGTCATGAATCATGTTTTACCACCCCTGTGCTTTTACTTCTGCACCAGGTGCTTTTTTTCCTTTTGAGCAAACACGTTGGAGTTTCCGTGTTTACTGCTGACACAGTGCATGTCGGGTACACGGCACAGGCTGAGTTATCCCTACCGTCCCACCGCCGACATGTTCAGTAAATCTGCTTCTCACTCCAGGAGCTGCAGACCCTTTGTTTTCCCTACAACCAAAGGTAAATTGATTCAGCCCAGCCTGAAATAATTCTACCAGACACACATGAAGAAAAAGAAATATTTCACTGAAAAAGCCTCATGCAGTCAAGCAAAATATGCCCTTTTCTTATCTTATCTGTCGTGAGTAACCCAAGCTATTTGCACAACGCCTTGTGCTAGGAAGGAGTTGTTTGTACATGTTTCACTCCTTTTTTTCCAAGTTTTGAATTTTGAATGAAATCTTTCTCTTCAAACTCTTTTTACCTGTGAAAATGTTACAGTTTCTCGTTCCTATGCTTCCCTGAAGGTTGGACCCAGCCCTCCCTCCAAAGATCCCTTCGTTGCAGATAGTTTTCTATTAATCTTCAAACCACTTCGGAGAGCTCGCTGCGTCTGGCAGCACTAACATCCCCTCTCCCTCCCGTCCCACCCACTTAGCCTCAGCCTAAGAGCCCTTAACAAATGACTCCCAAGGAATTTAAATGGCTAACGCTCGCTGGCCAATAAAGAGATGCATAAACTCTATAACCAGGTTGCACAGCTCTCGCCATTAGGAAGAAAGGTTGCTCGGGCAAAGGCGCGAGTCCCCTTAACCTGTTGCACTTCGATCACAGGAGCGGAGAGGTAAGGGAAATCTTGTTTGCTCTGTAGGGCTTTTTATCTGGTTTTCATTTATCAGGGAGTTGAGACCAAAACTATGTCATCATCAAGGTTTGGGTTCAGGGGTTTGCCATCCTTTAGAGGGTCCTAAGGGGTTGTTTGAGAATTAAGCAACTGCTTGTAAGACTGAGCTGTGAGATCAACATGTGAATATCTAAAAGAATTTGCATAGCAAATACCAAAACAAATGTCAGAACAATGAACACTAAACCACTGATATTTTAGACAGAAGAAAACAAAATCATGTTTCCGAGATAGTTTTTCTGCTATCTTAAATTAACGAAGCAAAAGGTAGCCAATTCCAACTGCTTGACGTGTTTTCAACCAGTCTGTCTCTGCCACTGTCTGTGCTGCCCGGTATTTTGTTCTGCTTTTTCAAGAGATTGGCATAAAAAATCAAACTTTAAAAGTGGATTATCAGTTTTTGGTGCAGAATTTGGGATTTGTGGATTGAAGGTGGCTAGGAATGTTTAAGTAAACAGGGTATATATGCAAATATTATTAATACAAATGCATCTATATAGCCCAATGTGCATACTGAAAATTTGAAAGCATTAAAGAAAGTCAGCTTTGATATTCATATTCTACTTAAGCAACATGTGAAATGTGTAAGACTTGTATGTGACTTTGGACACATGACRCTAATCTGTTCACCCTTATTTATTTCATTTTTAATTTATTGCTTTATTGGGGTCAGTGCTGATAACAATAGCAGAGTTTGAACTTAAATCAGGAAAAAAATAAATGTAGTTGTTGAAAGTAAGGTTCATTTACAACCAATGACAAAAATGTCAATTTACATGTGGACCAGATGCAGCAGCTGTACATAATGGTGTCCTGTCCTGAGCTAGGTGGGATTGAAACCGTGATTCAAAATGTATCTGTGAAGCACCCCCTCTCCCCTTGCACATCCAGGCTTGCCATGGGTGACAGCCTGTGCTCAGAGCATTTGAGGGATGTCATGGCAAATGTTACTGCCGTGCCTTGCAGTGCTCCATGGCCTGGCAGACTGGGTTGCAGAAAGGACATCTTTTTCAGTGTTACCACAGCTGATCTCTGAAGGCCTTCACACCCAGTGCAGTTCTGCAGTTGGTATTAGCTGATGGTGTTGCACCAAAGACCTTGCCAGTGTGTGTAAGAGTTGAGAGAGGTTTCTAATTAAATTGACATGGTTAATCCAACAGAGCATCGAAACGTGCCCTTCGTGTTTGTCCAGGCTAGGCCACATGACTGTCTGTCAGGAACTTGTTGTAATGTTGTTGGTCTGATTATTTTTCCATGGGTTTCTCATATAGCTTTGCACTGTGTAATCAAGTTTAGATAATATGTTGCATAAAAATAAAATTAACAAAGATTTTGCTACTCTTTTTAATGATTTCCATTCAATTCTGCATTTTACCTCCAGTCTTTTCTGAAAAAAATATATTGAATCAAATGATCCTTCTCTTCTTTCTTCAGCTTCTAATTAAAAGAGAAATAATCTCACTTAAGGTCAGCAAAAGGTGAATTTCAAATCATATGTGTCACAAACCCCACTCCTTTTCTGGAGCAAACAGAAATTTCATTTCAAAACCATAGATATTTCCAAGTGAGCTGTAATTTCGGTACTTAAATTGTCTTGAATTAACCCAGCACAGGAGAGTTGCCCTCTGAGAGATTTCCTGCCTTGGTTAAACATTTTTTTAAATTTATAATATTAACACTGGGCACGGGTAACAAGTGCTGAAAATCTCTTCCTTGTACTTGTAAATCTTGTTTCTCAATTCTCCAACCCAACGTTCAAAGGTCTGTACAAACTTCTTAGCTCAGAGGTCAGGTACAAATTGCTGCACTTTGCAGCTCCTTTCTGCCGATATGACAGATTTCACAGCAGAGAGGATTGCCTTCCAGCCCCCACTCCTCTGTGCAGGCAGTTAAAATGGTGATATGTACAAGTCAGCCATTGGTACCTCMGTTTAATTAATAACTAACTGGGTTTCAGCAGTGCAAGGTGCATATTATAAAAAGGGTCAAATGTCAGTGCACAAAGGAAAAAAAAAAAAGGACAAAACCCCAGCCACTGACTAAGCCAAATGCTCTGAGTTTAATGTACTTTCAGCAGCGAACATTCACGTCTTGGCATCCCAACTGTGGTTTGCTTTATGTTGATTTTCATTTCGGCGACCTGAGGGGGAGGGAACACGTTGAGCCACTTTCAGCTTTTCCTGGAATCTCTGCCTCCTGCCGAAAGCAGGGTTGCAGGTTGGGCCCCCTGTTGTTGCAGAGCTCACGTGGTATACACAGAGCTGAGAATGTTGCAATGAAAGTAGTGCATGGGATTAGGGTAAACTGAAAATGCTGAAGCTGTTTTTATTGTAATAAGTTTGATAAGCAAGTAGACTTTATATGAACAGRCAGAATGTGTTATGTTTCACTCTGAAATCTCCAGGAGAGTTAGAGGGAAAATTTTGATCAGAAAACCTGTAGGTGATGAACTTTTTACTGTTTGTAGCACTGCAGAGTGGAACATATTACTGTAGTATTTATGTAGACAGACAGATAGATACTGTGTTATAAATTCCTGCACCACAGAGTTCAGCAAGGACTTTGACAGACATTTTCAATTATCAAATTAAATCAATGTGTTCATATATAAGATTTTTCTTCAGAAGGACAAGAAGTGAAATCAGTGAATGTGTTATCTTTCCCATGTAATGATTAACAGATGAGTCTAGTTGTGGTTTTGTTTTTCAGTTGCAGAACATTGCTTCTCTTGTCCTTCTTATGGCAAAAGCTTGCGAGCTTCTAGTCCATCCTGAATGAAACTTTCTCCCTTTCCAAGCAGAATGCTTCCTAAAGCAGATAGTTAATGAGGAGGACACACTTACCTGTATCCGAATTTCTTTATAGACCAGTGTTTAACTTCAGTTTTGGTAAAGAAACACTGGAAAAGTTTCCCATCAAGTACAGCTCATCCAGAATAGGAAAGAGTACACTGAAATTTATATATCACTCATTTACCTGTCTGATCATGGTAATGATGGACTTTATTGACTGGATTGAAATATGGGAATTTGGGGAGAAGGGGATGGTTGTGCTGTTTCCTGATTTAGACCACTGTTAATATGATTACATAAACCACGTCTCATCTTCTCAGCCTTCCTCAACGTGTGGCTTCAACACATTGCAGGGTAATAACTTCAGCCTCAGCCAGTAACAAGTCCTATCAAAAYAGGGGAGAGTTATGAATTAGTGTCAGCTGGGGCGGGTTAAAGATGGAGCTGGGGCGAACAGGATAACACAGCGGTTACACAACTTACACAGGGGTTACAAAGTTCTGAATGACTTGCAGAAAAGTGCATTATAAAATAAGAGGGGGGACTAGGTCCTACTTACCCAAACTTATTACTCATATCTCATTGAATATAATTTTTGCATTTTTTAACCAGGAGATCAGGTCATTGAGGGACCTTCCTCCTGGGAATGTTCACTGCTAGGCATGGATAGTGCTTACATAAAATGCAAGTGGATCACACACAAGATTAAATGCACCATAGAAAGATGCAGAGAGGGGTGGTAATAGAATAGGCAGGACATTTGCACAACACAAGGTGACTTTATTTTGTATGGGAATCATAATTTTAGCTCCATTTTTAAAATTGTACATAAAATTTCTGTGAGGCCAGATTAATACACCAAGGGAACTGATATAATAAGTTTAGGGAAATTAGATCCATAATTGTTATTTTTCTAATGATGATGGTGAAAATAAGTTTAACCTTCAAATCCTAGTTTAAAGCTGTAGCCAACTGTTGACTGTACAAATTCCTTGTTGAATTATCTGATTAGCATTCAAGTTTTAACCTAGGAAATTCCAGGATATTAATTTACAGAATAATTTCAGGTGTTTTCCTCCTAAAAAGGAGCAAGAAGTAAAAGAACAGATTTCTAGTAATTTTGTTACAATTTTTAAAGCCAAATACATTGCTTATGATGCCTGGAGAATATAACCTGTCTCTGCCAGACCTTTAAAGCAGGATTTTCTGTAGTGCTCATCCCTATCCTAAATATATCCCTCGTGCAGCCATTAGAGTCTCGTAACTGATGTCAGGGGAGTCATGCTACATGTGAGTACTGTCAGAAATATCACACTTTATTTTCTGTTTCTTTCTTTGAACCTAATACAATCAAAAGTCAAAGTCAACAGATTTGGGTGGGTTTTAAATGGAACCAACAATTTTTAACATGTTTAGCCACTTAAGACAAATTTAAGCAACTGAAAACCATGCACAGACCCTCCCTGAAGACTGCTTTTCAGGCCTTGAACATTAATTTGCCCCCTACAAAGTGAGCATAACTAACTGACCAGAATAAAACTGAAGTGTAAGCATGAAATACAAACTCTTGCAATCAATCAGAACTCTGATGATAGGCTCTAGATTAGAATGCCACTTGTCACCATAGAAGAAGTGGGAATTTCATAAAATCATAGAATATTTAAGTTGGAAAAGACCTCTAAGATTGTTGAATCCAACCATTAGCTGAACACTGCCAAGTCCACCACTAAACCAGGTCCCTAAGTRCCACATCTGCATGTCTTTTAAATACCTCTGGAGATGATGACTCAACCACATCCCTGAGCAGCCTGTTCCAATGCTTGACAGCCCTTTTGATGAAGGAATCTTTCCTTCCCTGGCGCAACTTGCGGCTGTTTCTTTTTGTCCTAATTTCAGCAGCTAGCCTCAGGATTTAGTCGGCTGGTTTTATCCTACCTCTCAGGCATTGTTGTTCTCTGTATTTAAGTATAGTACTTCTAATGGGCAGAGAGCCTCTGCTTGTGCATGTTCTTGTCTGAACATACATGGGAAATACGTGGTGCAGCAAATGCTGCTCCATGCACATCTCGTTGTGTTTGTGCAGCACCTGAGCCAAAACGTTCCTGACCCTGGCTGAAGAGGGACAAGTTCAATGACCCAGTTGAGGCATGCAGATGATGATGAGAATAAGCAGTCCTTTAGCAGCACTGGCAGGAGGATAAATTGCGCAGCAGACAGACATGTCATTGTCAGTGATCTCTGAGGTTACTTTCTTCCGAGCCATTCATCACAAGCTACTCATCAARTCTCTCGCCAGCCGTTGTTCCTGCCCTTTCAGGTCTGCTGACTCAGTTCCCCACTTTTTCCACTCAGTTTTGCCAAAATGGTACAGATTATGAAAATTCACCTTTTCAAAATGTTTCCCCTAGCCTGGGGCAACTTCTTCACTCAGTTCGGCTGCAGGTAAAGATGTGTCTGACACACTGCAGACATTGTCACAGCCTGTTGGCCTCAGGTATGGCTTTTTTGTAAAAGGGTGAAGTCATCATCCATCCCGTGTAACCTTCTCTTTCCTGCCTAAAATATCTTTAGAAAAGAGCCTTGGCCAAAAAGTTGTCCTGAAATGCTTCACTCTCTTGTACTGACCCACCACAAATTTCAGCTTTGGACACCTGAATTTCATTAATGGCAGAATGCAGAAAACCAGGTGTGATCCAATTCCTGTTGATCCCCTCACTGGCCCCAGATCCTGCAGTTGGCCATGCCATGGCTCAGCTTTGGCAACGGTCTCAGAGACACCTGCTTTGTTCAGCTCATTTATGAAATTAATGAGGAGGAAAAGAGTGACAGTCTTCTCAAGAAAGAGCAAAGTGATGTATAATGATACTGAAATCATTTTTAAGCAGGGAGGTAACTTGCACAGGACACTTGAAGCGATGCACACAAGTCACTACCTTATCTAGAACTGATGAGGCCATTGATTTTTTCTGTTCAGCCAATAGATCTCTAAACAGGCAAACTGGGTTTTCAGCAGTAGCATTTCTGGGGTGTCTGATGTTTGTGATAAAATTACACAGTTGTTCTTAGTAAGTTGTTCTTTTTGTATGCATTTTATGAATATAAAATTTTCATGAGAATAGAGTCAGGATTTGAAAATAAAGAACTTAAATGACAGCCATGCTTTTAGAGCTGCTGTCTAGCATCATCATCAGGATCAACATTTTCCCTTATTATTTCAAGTAAAATACTAGGAAGGTCACATTTAAATCAGTAGCTGTTATTTTCCTCTGCCAACTGGGCGTATTTGAAATTTCAGCAACTGTCTTTCCCTCTGTGGTTTAAAATGCAAAACTGTGGCAGTTTCTTGAAGGGAGCAGTAGCTGTGCAGAGTCCATCAGGACACACCCTGTCAGCTCAGTGGGAGTTTGTGCAGTACAGGGTCTGCAGGTGGGGCACAGGTGTCCYCATCCCTCCCCTGGACAGTTATCACAGAGACAGTGCRTCTCCCTGGTCTCTCCTGTTGCCCATGGTGATGCTGGCACCTGTCCCCGGGCTTTGTGACTGCCAGCAGTTGTGTCACCCACAGATGATGCCACTAAATCCATGTAGCACAAAACTGGAGGGATGAATTGAGTCCAGACATAAACAACCTCATTTTATAGGAGCACGTGAGTGAAGTGGACACGCAGTTGCTGCCACAAGGACACTGGCAGTGTCCCTGTTTGTAAAAGCTTGTTTGACCACACTAGGATCAACAGAGGAGACCGTGTCTGTCTAACTTCACAGGGCACTGCCCAGTGCTGGACTAACCCAAGGATAACATCCTATGTGGACTTTGGGCATTGCTTTCTTGATGGGGCCCCAAGCTGCCTTTGCCCTGGGACAAGGGACATCATCATTTGGCCCTGCATTGTTGTTGATCAAGGTGTGGTATTTCTTCTTAATAAAATACCTGCCTCAGTTAATCAGCCTGCTCACAGTATGCTTTAGGCCAGTCACTGCCAACACAGTAAGGTTGCCATTTAATATTCTGGGATGTGGGATAAAAGTGCCTTTAAAGAGAAGGTAATTCATGTTTAGGGCAACAACTATTTACACCCTTCCTACTGACAGCAGAGGAGTTTCATAAGCAAGGTGAAGTGAAATTTGAATGGTTTCAGTGAAACATATATGTCTGCGAGTTCACCTGTGCTAGGAAGAGTCCTTGGAACAGAGGACTGAGGGGCTCACTCATGCCTCACTCCTGAGAGGCAGGTGAGCCTCACTTCTGGTAGGCTGGCAGATGTTAGCATCCATCTAACCTGGTGTGAACAATCAAGCATCTAACCTGGTGTGAACAATCTACCCTTTTCTAAAAAGAAGCCAAGGACTTGTCTCAGTCCTGATAGTGAGTCATTTAAAACTTTGCTGTCTCCAAAACACAACCTTTCTTGTTAAAAATGTATTTGTCTGTCTCTCTTTTTTTGAATCTATGTTATCAAGATCAGGTGTGCCTTCCTCCTCAGAGTCTAGAAACCAAGCACGTATATTTCACAAGACACAGCATTTTAATTGAGATTAAATTTTTGCCTTTTCTACCCTTAATCTAACTTACTGGATGGTGGAAATCAGTTTGGCTTTATTAAGGCCACTAGACCCACATTACCAGCCCATGCCTTGTGTAGACCCACGACACAGGGTAGAAGGTTTTCATGACCAGTTTACTGTTGACTTACAAAATGCACAAGCARGTTTGAACACTTTGGAAACTGGTATTTTCAAAAACTGTTTTCTTGAGAGGGATTACATTTCAGTCTGAAAAGGGTTAAATTGTGTTGGTAGCCCATTTTGAAAGGCAGTAACAGCAGGAGAGGAGCCCTCAGACCAGACAGCCTGTGCATTTTCTCATCAAGCTACAGATGATCACTGATGATAAATGTTCTGGTAACATTTATCAAGGTGTTGATTGTATGAATTTAGTCAAGGTGTTAATTGTATAACATGGCAATGAACAAGTTGTTAAGTGTGTATTTAGTTATAAAAATTAGGGCTCTATGGGCTCTATAACTTTCTTAGGTAGTAATTATTTATGAAACCCAGGTCTGTGTAGCTGCATAGGAAAAAAAACCAAACCACATTTGATCATGAATCTTGATTCAAAATAAATTACATGGGGATAAATGCATTTTAGGTTCATAAGGAATTTTTAATGATGCACTATCACAAATGGTGTATGGCAGTGTCTGCAGCAAAGGTGGCCAGCAGCACTTAAAAGCAGCTTCAGGTACAACTTGCAATATGAGAAATCATCTTGCTGGTGCAGTGCAAAGGGCTGCAGAACATACCTGCATGGCCATTGAATTATCAACTGGTTTCTGGGGCTCAGGGGAGATTGTTTCATCTCCCCTCACAAACCCAGCAGTCATCTGTAGCTTTCCAGACTATAGCCTCAGACACAGAGCCCTGCAGATAACAGAGATATAGAGACCTATTTTGTAAGTTGACCTAAAACAGGTCGTTTGAATGGAATTGGTAATTTTTAAACTTAGCCAAACTTGGGGTGATAAGCACTTGACTTGCCAACAGGTGGCTCATGTAAAGGTAATGATTATTTCCCACTAAAGTGTTTGTACAACCAGCTTTGCTTTCATTCCAAGAAAGGTGAAGTTACACTTCTAGGAGCAAATTGTCAAGTGAAAAATGAAGCTGTTTTACTCTGTCTTAGGTTTCTTAATTATTTCAAATAATTCCCAAGAATAAAATTAAAATGTCTGTTAAAGGGTGTCTGTTAAATAACTGTTAAAGGGTAATGTTTGAATCTGAGAGAAATGTGTATCAACAGTTCAAGAAGCTATCCATGACAGATCTGGCTTCAAAGGAATTGTGTTTAGTAAAGTATTGCCTGAGCATCAGCATCACTTTTACTGCCCTCCACTTTCTTTATCTTCTCCTCTACTCTCCATATTTTTAAATTAAAATGGCTCAGAAACATTAGCATGCAACTCTCACGGCCCAAAACCACATGCAGGATCAGGTCCTACCACAGACCAAAGCTCAGAGGTCTGGTTTCCCAATCCCAAATGCATTTAGGAGATGAACCAGGCTCAACAGTGTTTGCCCTGGCTTGTGCAGAGACACCTCTGGGTATAGACCAGCACAATTCTGGACAGCTCAGGAGCTTTACTGAAAAAAAACTGAAGTGCAGAGGTTAGTAGGATTTAAATGGATTTTATGAACCATACAAATCAGACTTTGGTGACTAAAATTTGTGCYGATATTTTTGTGAACTTGGGCTTGCTGCACTAATGAAAGATCTTCCTTGGTGGCCATCAATGCAATTATGGGACAGAGAGAAACCTGGGTCTCACTGAATAAGAAAACTATAGAATAAGTAAATCTCTTTGAAGCTTTGTCCTTTTTTATTTAAAATAAAAAATAACCCTGTCAAACCCATATATTGGGAACATTCCTTACAGTGGCTTGCAGTGTCCTACAAGGATCAGTGTATTTTGACAGTTCCATCAACAGACTGGTGATGAATGCAAGTCAGGACAAATAAATCAATGAAGGAAAGACTGATGGAGTTGTAAAACACAATGGAGAGGAGCCAACTGTGTAACATTCAATAGGTGGGACCTTCTCAAAAGGCAGTTGGGATAGGGCTGAATGCAAGGTTGTGGCATTCAGAGTAATAAACATGCCTGCTATATGGGAGGGGCATAACCAGAGCAAGTGGTGTTTCTGTAGAGGATTTGAGGTTAGAATTGAAAAACTCCCACCCAACTCCATGGGACTTACTAGTGAGAAGGTGTGAAGAAGCAGGCTTTGGTAAGACAGACATGGGGAGAAGAAGGAGGAATGATCTTCATCCCTGTATATAGCAAAGGTGAAAAAGGCTGAAGCTCTAAGGAACTGTCAAAAGACCAATAATTTTAGGTGAAAGTGACTAGTTGTGAGCTTAGCCTGCAAATTCTGTTCAAAAGACAGACTTGTGTGGTGATTAAGTGACTTAAATATCACTACAAGGCATAAGCAGAGGTCTTGAAAGACTGTTTAGTCTATCTAATCCTATCTGGAAGCAAGAGCCAGAGAAATTCTCATGAGAAATATTGTATTATTGTATAGCTTATTTGTATGATGGAGTGGTTAGCAAACAAGCCATACAGGGATGTGTGGTCCACAGCTCTCTTATTCCTTACAGACAAGGTCCTTGTGGAAGATACAATTTACTCACATAAATGCTATAGCACCTAATGTGCAAATAACACTAAAATGTAATGGTCCGTGTCATATACAATCACTTGTATTAAATTGTCTGGTGGACCATTGCAGCTTTAAAAGTCAATGAACTAAGTACTCTCAGAGTCCAAGGTGTCATATTTAATTGTGCTCGGAAAGCAAGATCACTGTCTTGCAGTTTTGGTCGTTAGCATGGTCATTTCCTGTATGTCTACATTTCCTGCTCTCTGCCTGTGTTCAAATGCAGAATATGGTTTCTGAGATTTGCCTTCCTCTTGCAGGCTTTCAGTGCTGTGCTTGGTTTAAAGCACAGCTTCTCATAAAGGAGTGATTTTCTTCAGCTTTTGTCAAGTCCTGCTGTACTAATGGAAGAGACAAACACGTCAGACATTGTAACACAAGCAATAGGCAACTCAGAAGCTTGTCAGATCACTCTTTGCACAAAAAGAACAAGAATTGTCCCTCACCCCTGCTGCTAAATTATATTTATTATTTCCTACTTGACGGAAATAATAGTTACTGCAGAGATCTAGAGGAGCAAGGGGTTGCTATCAAATGGAAACTGTCTGGTGCTTCTCATGCATTTGCCACCTTTCACCATGGAATATGGCACCTGGTGCTTGTGCTGCTCAGGAGTAAATGGATTAACAGATGAGTGACTGAGAGGGAGGAGAAGGCTCTGTAGGTGGGTACTTCTGACTTCCTGTCAGTATCTTCTCTCTCCCAATTCTGTGGAATCTCCTTCCTACCATTTCGCAAGAGGTCTTGAGATTTTGAGGTACTTGATGGAATCCATTCATGTGCCTTTGGTGTCCTGTGACAGCAGCTCTTGATGCCTGGGATGTGTGAGCAGGTGATCCTCGACCATTCCATCAAAGAAGAGCTTTGCCTATGTCCAGAATGCACTGTCCCTGCTGTATCACTCCTCAGGCTGGTGTGACTTGTTCCTCTGTTTTTCTGCAGCCTTAGTCCCAGTTTGAAAAACAAACTTGCAGAACTGCAGGAAAATGAGAGAGAGAGGTGAAATTCTCATGGTAGCTAATAGCTTTTAACAAGTGTCCTCCTTCTTCATTTGCCCAGGTTCTATCACGCTGTGAATGAGTTTGACACCATGACCGCTGAGGATTCCACTGCAAGGATGAGCAATGATTCCACTAATGTGGCCACMACAAAAGTGCCCGAAGGTGTTGCTGGTGCGCCCAACGAGGCAGCTCTGCTGGCCCTGATGGCCCGCACTGGATACAGCATGATCCAGGAGAACGGGCAGCGCAAGTACGGAGGGCCTCCTCCCGGCTGGGAGGGCCTGCACCCTCCACGGGGCTGCGAAGTGTTTGTGGGCAAAATCCCCCGTGACGTCTACGAGGATGAGCTCGTCCCCGTCTTCGAGTCTGTGGGCCGCATCTACGAGATGCGCCTGATGATGGACTTTGATGGGAAGAACCGTGGCTACGCCTTCGTGATGTACACCCAGAAGCACGAGGCAAAGCGCGCCGTCAGGGAGCTGAACAACTACGAAATCCGCCCCGGCAGGCTGCTGGGTGTCTGCTGCAGCGTGGATAACTGCCGGCTCTTCATTGGAGGCATTCCCAAGATGAAGAAGAGAGAGGAGATCCTGGAAGAGATTGCCAAGGTGACAGAAGGCGTGCTGGATGTCATCGTGTATGCCAGCGCCGCAGACAAGATGAAGAACAGAGGCTTTGCCTTTGTGGAGTATGAGAGCCATCGAGCAGCAGCCATGGCCAGGAGAAAACTCATGCCAGGAAGGATCCAGCTGTGGGGACATCAAATTGCTGTTGACTGGGCAGAACCAGAGATAGATGTGGATGAAGATGTCATGGAGACTGTTAAAATCTTATATGTGAGGAATTTAATGATTGAGACCACAGAGGACACCATTAAAAAGGTGTTCGGTCAGTTTAACCCTGGCTGTGTAGAGAGAGTGAAAAAAATCCGTGATTACGCCTTTGTGCACTTTACAACCAGGGAAGATGCCATTCATGCCATGAACAACCTTAATGGTGTTGAACTAGAGGGCTCGTGCCTGGAGGTTACCTTGGCCAAGCCTGTAGACAAGGAGCAGTACACTCGCTACCAGAAAGCAGCAAAAGGAGGGGCTGCAGCAACCTCTGAAGTAACGCAGCAACCTAACTATGTTTACTCTTGTGATCCATACACGCTGGCATACTATGGATATCCATACAATGCCTTGATYGGGCCCAACAGAGATTACTTTGTGAAAGGTTAGTAAGCACGATTAGGGGATGTGATGGGTAGATTTGATCTTAGACTGATGCCAGAAGTCTGCCTCAGCCAAAGGACAGCGAGTGCCACGCAATTTTTTCTTAATGCTCTTGTATAGGCCTTTTTGTCCTATTTCTGTTGGGTCTTACTTTAGTTTATGACTACACAAAGTGTATTTATCTATAAATAATTGCAAATTAGCAAGATAGTATGAGAGAGGTATCAAATATAGGGTTAAGAATAGGTAAAAACCAAGCATGAGATGGGCAACAGACGGATCTGGGTTTTATGAGTGATGTACTAAATCTGAGCAAGTCTAAGGATTCCATTGTCTGATGTCTCCTTTCAAAGAGCTGGATCCTATGACAGAGTCCTTGGGAGGCATAGGTATGGTGACCTATCCAAAGGGAAGGAGGTTAGGGAAAGCCTTAGTTAGGAGCTCTCTAGGTGTCATTTACCTTCCACATTAAAATGACAAAAATGCTGTCCTTCATAAAGTCATTTGAGAACTACAAGCAGAAGGAATCCCATGAGTGAAAAAAAATTCTTTTCTTATGTATACCTTAATTAGTTATCCATTACAGTCATCAAAAATTAACCAAAAATCACTTATTCATAAAAAAACCCTAACAGCTATAACTGGTATTATAATTACAATTATCCTGTACTTACAGGAATTAAAATTTCCTGACATTTGATGTGTATTTCCATAGAAGAAGCAATTTAGCAAAAATATATTCTTAAAGCACCCACATAAACTGAAAAGTATTTTTGAGCGTAGTCGTTCAAGAATTTCAGCTTCTTCTCAATTTCCAGGTTTGTACTTGCCATGAACTATGACAGAGTCGAGTAACAGTCTAAATATTCAATTAGATCATCATAAAGTACATCAATACTGCAGTGTTCAAAGTACTGTCATAACAGATGTGGAGTCACTAAGATGAATAAAGGCAATATTTTTGGAAATGGGTTATATGCACCTAATAAAATAGCAGAGAAAACAATTAAACAACGTAAGTGAAAATATATGCAGTCATGGGACAAAGGGCAGGTGTGACACTGTRCCATCTTGGCAGAGTCCCATTGCAGCCAGTTGGGTCTCCTCTGGAGGACAGCTGAAAGCAAAAGMTGTTCCTAATGCACAGAAGTCAGCTAGAGGATCCCCTCACTCTCTACTGACTGCATTGAACCTGTAACACTCGCCACAAGAGTTCCATCAATATAAATGAGCAGTTAATACATGCTCACAAACATCAAAAGCTAAACAAGCATAGGTTTACTGGATGCTTCTTAGGCACTTCTGTTTTCCTAAGCAGGGTCACTAAGACTCAACCATGCTGACCTAAGCAGCCACATTTCTAAGTGCAAGCCTCCGTATTTCAGCCTGGGGTCACTCGTGCTCCCCATGGGGCTGTCACTCTCCATTACTCACCATCTTCTGTGTTGTTATCATAAGCAGGCAGCATACGAGGCAGAGGGCGAGGTGCAGCTGGCAACAGAGCTCCGGGTCCCAGGGGCTCCTACCTGGGGGGATACTCCGCCGGCCGTGGAATCTACAGCAGGTACCATGAAGGCAAAGGAAAACAGCAAGAGAAAGGATTTGAACTGGTTCCCAACTTGGAGTTACCTGCAGTCAATCCRGTGGCCATTAAGCCTGGTGCAGGTTAGTATGTGTAAGGAGAGGAGGAAAGCAGGGGTGATGGGCAGGTCCCCACTCCAAGCCCTGTCTCAAGCATGTGAGGATCCCTCCAGGGCTAGTCCACAGCTGCAAGTGCAACAATGGGGGTGGCCCCAGGGCTGGGGCTCAGTGCTCCCTTGTGCTGAATGCCTCCTGGCCCTGGCCAGACTTTCTTCACACAAGAGGCACACAGCAAGATAGGGGACACAAATATTTGGGAGTTCTTCAGACCAAAGTAAAAAGGACTAAAGCAACTCCCACTCCTCCTCTCCCCTTTTGCATTTGTTTAGGAGGAAGCAGACTTTTCTCTCCTTCTAGTCCTGGAAACCAGAACATAGTGACTTAGATCAATCTTTCTTTTAATGTCTTCAATGCTAATTTCACCCTGGGAGATTCCTATCCTAGATTTCCAGCCAGGCTGGAGCCCTGCATTGTTTAAACCATCTTGCTCCAGTGGTATGAGGCTGAGAAAAGGATCTGGGGCTTTCCCATTGCAGGAAAGCCCCTGGGTGAGGCAGGCTCCTCCATCTCCGTCAGTGGCATGGGGAAGGAGCAAGGGAGGGAACCCTCAGGGTCCATCTTTGCAGCTGTGCAATGCCTACAGGAGTGCTCTCGTCTCTGGGCTCTGGTGGGCCAGTCCAAGGGCTGGGGCAGGGATTGCCCCCTTCTGCTGCTTTGTCAGCTGAGTGCCCAGCCCTTGCCATTCCCAAGTGAACAAGAGGAAAGCTGAAGCTCTGCAATTCCTCAAGATCCTGTTTGGAAAGATTTTTATTTGAAAACGTGGCCTGAGGAAGAAAGTTCTTGAAGGGGGTGGGAACCCCATCCTGAAGTCCTGATGTCTTCTCTCCATTTTTCTTTCCAAGTAAACGGTAAATGGCAAGACTGCTTAATAATAGAGCTACTGAGGTTTCCCAAAACGTTTCATTATGTCAGTGAAAATTACAGCTTGCATCTAATGAAGTCTGTGAAGATTTCCTCATAACAGCTGGATGAGACAATATCAGAAATCTGAAGGCAAAGGAAGGCTGTTAAGATCAGAGCTGGAAAAAAATCAGACTTCCTGAGAAAACTACCCACTCGCCACCAGAAAATATTACTGCAATGTGTGCTTGCAGAGATACTCTGGGAACTCCAGGTGTTACTAAAGGATGCTTGAAAAGTGAGCTCCGAAATACGTGCTTGTTAGTGGTGTCTATACTTCATTCGACTGCCAAACAAAAGCTTGAAGTTCAAGTCAAAATGTTTCTACACTTGAAGCATGTTGAGATTCAGGGGTTTTTTTTATCAGACCTTCCCCTATGGTATGGTTCCAGCACAGCCTCTGAGCACAGAAGCACCCAGTCTGTTTTCCCCAGTCACATCAGCTGATCTAAAAAGACGTACCATACACAAGAGTTACCTCTGTTATTAAGAGGGTATGACTTTGAAAGCACATTACCAGAACAGAGGAGTAGAAATGTACTGACTGCAAAGTTTCCTGCCTACTGTTTAGACCAACCTTAAAGCTCATTTCTTTGCAAATAGTTGGAATACTCCTGGGAGGTCACCCCAATACCCCAGATGCCTGCTACTGTTTTTCTGCCAGAAGTTATTGCAGACTGGAGCATGTGAGCTTTTTTCTTTGGTGAGAAATTATCCAGGGTATTTAAACCAGAGATAAAACCGGTTTGACCTGACCAGGTGAACTTGGTGTAAAAGGAGAACTGGAAAACCTCATGTGTTGGGGGTCTCTGTTTGAGGAAACAGTGGTAGTCCACTGGTGGAGGACACATTTCTGCTGAAAGGTATCTGATCAGCTTCCTTGCTGCAGTCTCCAGGATCAGAGCAAGAGTAGTGCTTTCTGTCACTTCCTTCCACCAGGCATAACTGCACACTTTAACATTGCAAAGTTCCATTGCACAGAAATAAACCTGTGTACATATTGGGCTTCATTTCTGGCTTAGTGGCCGCACCTCCCATGAGTGCCAATGCCACCTCTTAGTCCATCATCCACTATTTATGAATTTCTTTGTTTTCCTTGTGGATAACCTTACTGCTAAAAAGCTCACAAGCTGAAAGCTGAAGTGTGCAATATGAGGCAATGATGGAAATCAGAGCATCATAGAATGGTTTCCATTGGAAGGGACTTTAAAGATCATCTAATCCAATGCCCCTGTCATGGGCAGAGATGTCTTAAACTAGATCAGATTGCTCAAAGGCCCATCCAACCTGAACTTGAACACTTCCAATAATGAGCCACACAAAACTTCTCTGGACAGCCAGTCCAGTGTCTCATTGCCTTCATTATAGAGTATCCCTTTCTTATGCTCAATCCTTTTTCAGTTTAACCCTGTTACCCCTTGTCCTATCACTACAGGCCTTACCATAAAGTCTTTCTTATAGGCCCCCTTTAAGTACTGAAAAGCTCCAGCAGAAATCTTTATCCCAGAGACATCTTTTCTCTAGGCTGAACAACCTCAACTCTCTCAGACTGACTTAACAGCAGAGGTGCTCCATCTCATTTAACATCCTCTGAATCTGCCCCAACAGGTTCACATCCTTCTTATATTGGGGGCCCCAGAACTGAACAGAGCACTCCAGGTGGAGTCTCACCTGAGCAGAATAGAGGGGCAGAATCACCTCCCTCAACCTGCTGGCCACACCACTTTGGATACAGCCTAGAAAACAGCTGGGTTTTCTGGGCTACAAGTGCACCTTGCCAGGCCATGTGCAATTATTGTGATTACTGGGAATGTTCAGCAAAGAATATTTCTTCCCTGAGCAAGACATGAAGCTCCATTTTGGACCATGTACAAACTCACTATCCTGAACACTATTATTGTGACCAGAGTGTTCTCCCTTTGTCTGAAAGACCATGGCTCTAATTACATCATGTTGTCCAATTTTGGCATGAGGGGGAATTCCCTAAAGAGAAGTTTGGTTGGTTTTGTTTATTTTTTAATATCATTAAGTAGATCCTGTAGCAGACAGATGGGATAAAACATATTTAGCCAAGCTAGTCCTGAGAAATGCTAGTAAAAGAGCTGATATTTTCACAGGGTTGGCCAAAGGATGGCGTGTAAAGCAGACTCATTGCTGCCTGTAACTTCTGCAGTAGAAACCACAACTTTCTGTCCTGGAGCAGCTCTTCCTATGGCAGCTACATATTCCTTGATGTCAACAGCTGGAGCAGGGACTCACTGGGACATTACACACTCTTACCCTTTGTGCTCAGACCACATTCTCAGCCAGAGGGAAGGACAGCAGTGGTCAGAAGGGGTTGTGTAAACCTCTGGGTCACAGCTCCCAGTCCCCAGGAAGACTCTGGCCCTGGGATACTCATGGCAGGAGCATGGGGGAAAATGCTGGACCAAGCAGCACTGAGCCTGTCGCTGTGCATCAGCTACGGTGCTTCCATGCATGGGAGGGAAGAGGTGCCCTAGGTCCCCTGCCTGCACTAAAGGCTACCTCCCCTGAAAAGAGCAGCGCAGGATCACTGCTGCAGAGTTGACACAGCTGGGAGGGAGAGTCTGTGACAAGAGGTCCTGGAAACTCTCTCCCAATGTATCTGATATGCCTGGTCTCTCCTAGTGGCCATCCCTGCCATTGGTGCCCAGTACTCCATGTTTCAGGCTGCACCACCAGCCAAGATGATGGAAGATGGCAAAATCCACACTGTTGAGCACATCATCAACCCCATAGCTGTCCAGCAGGACCCAGCTAGTGCAGCAGCTGCTGCAGCAGCCGCAGCCGCGGCTGTAATACCAGCTGTCTCAACACCTCCTCCCTTCCAGGTGAGCTCAGCACAGAAATCCTGCTTCCCATACATGCATGCTCAGGGTGGGGGGAAAGCCTGGTCTCTTGCCCTGTTCCGTTCAGGACAGGCTCTTGAGGATGTCACAGTGCCCAAGAGCCCTGAAGTCCATCTGACCTGTCAGACATCTGCACATTGRGCTGTTGCTTTCCCCACTGTGGGGAACCCAAGCCACGACAGGGGAGCAGCCTCCCATGGCAGCGTAACTCAATCAACAGGGCACGCACTGCCTACCCTCTCCATTGCCCCGTTCCCTTCTGGGGGTTTGCCATTCAGGGCGTGGAAGTGGGATGTCACGACGAAGCACATTTTGTGAGGTCTGTTCCCTTTCCCTCCAGGGCCGCCCCATCACACCGGTGTACACCATGACTCCGAGCGTGCAGCGGATCCCTGCCGCCGGCATTTACGGGACAAGTTACGTGCCCTTTGCGGCGCCTGCGGCGGCCACAGCGACAATAGCCACGCTACAGAAGAACGCTGCCGCCGCCGCCGCCGCCTACGGGGGGTACGCCGGCTACATCCCGCCGGCATTCCCGGCCGCCACCATCCAGGTGCCCATCCACGACGTCTACCAGACGTACTGAAACTGTCGGCAAAAGGAGGGTGCTGGAGAAACACACACTGAAGGAACACTTTACTATTTATGAAGAAAGAACTGTCTGCGAAAGAGTAAACATTTGGGCTTGGTAAAACAATGCAGAAAGTGAAGAATGTCATAGAAAAACGTGTTTGAAATATTTTCTATGCTTGAAGTTTTCACTAACTTTTTTAGGCTATTTTTAAAAATTTAACATGCCTGTATTCATACATTTCCAAAGGACCTCAGTGCATCCAGCTCACCACTGACATGCATTTATATGCACTGCAGTAGGGTTGCATAGGGTCTTTTTTTTTTTTAGCAGTTATATTTTCAATATATTTGTGGTATGAAGGTTATTTTTTAGTAATTTCTGCACTCCAGAGATGTCTATTTTGTAGTGCCTTTAATAATATATCAGCTATATATTAAAAAGCACACCTGAGCAGCTAGGGAAAGTTTTAACAATATATTTTGAAGAGTATATTCAATATTTAAAGAATACATACCGTAGTTTTTTGTTTTGTTTTGTTTTGTTTTTTAAGAAGAAAACAACAAGTATCTTATTTAAAAATTATACTGGAAAGTGCAATTCGAAAAATGTGCAAGACCTCTGCATTTTTTGCTGGCATTAATACAATCTGCTCATTCTCATTTGAAATCACAAGTAASTAATATTGCCTGTTTGGAAGAAAGWGAAAAGAAAAAAAAAGCCTCCTCACACATACCTCTTCACAGTGTGATTTACAGGCTTGTTTTTAGCTAAAGAAAGGCTCCAGGTTTTCCTCAGCAACTGGATTTTCTATTTATTGAAGCTACTTGTAGTCGCAGCATGTACAGAAACGAGTAGCTGACGTTTCGTGCGAGGTGTCTTGACTTAGATCTTCATCCAGTATAAAGCCAAGGCTTTTTCTCAATGCTCTTCATTTTATTCTTTGAAGTATATGTTGTAGTGACTGAGAACACTTTGTGTTGCATTTAGCAAGAGTAGCCATGCTCTCGCCAAGAGGATGTGCCGCATTCCTTACTCATTGCTCCATCATGCTCCATGAGAAATTTCAAAGGTACTAGGGGTGCTGGTGATACTGGAATTAGTGAAACAGGGCTAGCCTCCCTCCCAGCCTCCCTTCCACTCTTAATTCCCCTTCTCCACAACTGGAGTTGTACATGCACATCAGGGGTGGGAGTGATTAGACCCAATGATTTAAAGACATAGAGCTTGTAAATATCTTTTAATATACATTTTTAAAGTCATTTTATGTTGCAAATTTACACAGTGTGTGGTTTGCCACAAAACAAAAACCTTTTATTGCAATGTTATAAAAAAGTTTGTTTTATTAAGAAGTAAATATATTCTTGCAGTGTTTTGTGGCCTGTTTAAAGGCTTTTATTTAGTAGTACAGTGAATGCAAAATAGAGTAAAATGGTAAAAAATATCTTGCCCTTTGTATGAAGTGCATCAGCTCTACAAACACAAGTCTGGTGACAGAAGGTGAGAAGCAGGGAGTCAGTAAACAATGTTCCTTTACTTTTTGAGGTATAAGTACATACCAAAGGAGTTTCACATTGGCCATATTTTGACAACAGAACCACTTCCAGATCACATTGAGCTCAGTTAAGTGACCTTTTTAATACACTGCTTTTGCTTGCCTCAAAATTGAGCAGTTGTATTTTAGGTGCTCTTGCTCAGACAATCTGAGTTCCCCTTGACCCTGCCAACCCATTAGCAAAAGCACTGTGAGGTTGCCCATTAGGTTGGACTCTGTCCCTCCACGCCCCTTCCCAGGAAACTTTTATTGTCTGTACCTGCACATTTGAAAGCACAGCCAGACCTCAGCCCCAAGGTCCTGCCCTTGTGTAGGGTGAGAGAGGAGGAGATCTGGGCAAAGCCCAAGGGCCAAGCCCCCAGCCAGAGTCCAGAGCTGCCTCCTGCAGCCTAAGGTCTTACATGGCTCAACACTAAACGCCAGCATGGGTCCTTGGGCCATGCRCAAACAGCCCTGGGGCCAGGAAAGGGCAGTGCAGTGGTCTGGGCTCTGCTGGCCCTTCCAGCCCCACACCATGGCTGACCCCAGAGGAGAGAGGAAGGGTGATGGCTCCCTTCCCACTAATCCTCTCCCTGCCAACAGGACAAGGGACCTGCTGCTCACAGAGATGGCAGGAAGAGAAAGGAGCCAATGAGGGAAAACCGTGAGGTGTCCCCAGCCAGCAGTGGGTGCTGCCCATGCCAGGGTAGCGGCAGGCGGTACCCAGGGACGGAGGCAGGACCCAGGCATGCAGGCACCCAGGTCATGCTGAGCCCCCTGCCCATGCCTGTCTTGATATTTACTTCTAAACCATTTCATGTACACTACTACTGAGGTAAGTCTAATAACTTGAAATGTGAACATCTTTAGGTTAAGAACAAACTATTCTAAGAAAAAAATATATATATTAAAAAAAACAAAGCTAGTGTGCCTTATTCTCAAAAGAGCTGGTATTTTAGATATTTTATTGTATCTCTCTTCTCTGTATTGTCAGAAGCCTCTGAGTTTATTTAGTTGTTGCTCCATTTATGGTACATTTCTAGGATGTAGTGAATAAAGCATTCTTTAAAAACAGAGACTGTTACTTCATTGCAACATCCCACTCTGCCAAGGCTGTGCTTCCCTCCAAGCTGGGAAGAGAGTTTTTAGGGCAGGAGGGAAGCAGGGCACTGCAGCCAGCATCCCTGCAGGCTCCTGCAGGGAGGGGAGATCAACTGTCCCATTGACTCCTCTGTTCCACCACCTGAAGAGGACAGTGACCTTCCCAAGATGCACACTGGGCATTTCTCCATTCTTCCAGCATCCTCTGAACAGCCTAAATCTCTCCTTGTATGCAGTTTAGAGTTGGTGCCTAGATGTGGATGGAGYTGGAGCTGAAAGATCTCTGTGCTTTCCATCCACCCACACAAATTCCTGTATCTCTCTTGTATGTTCTCACTCCCAGGCAGGAGCKCTGGGAACTGGTTCATCCTTTTCATTTCAGCATGCTCCATGCTTCAAACACACAGAAAGCTAAGCTGCACCTCATTTGCAGTGTTCTAGACTCCCTGGCTGTTTCCTTGGTGTAAATATACCTGGAGAAAATTTGCTGCAAATACCAAGTCTGTGGAGAAGTCTGAGGCACTAATCCTGGSTAACCAGAGAGGTCTCAGTTGCTGGAAGATATCAAATCTGACAACTATCTACAAGAAGGAGTGGAAGGAGAAACCTTCCAAAAGGGAACTATCAGAAGTGACCCACTTAGTTGGTGAGGCAAAGGCTGTCTAACTTTATTTTTGTAAAGCCTTTGACACTGTCTCTCACAATATTCTTCTGGAGAAATTGGCTGCCCATGGCATGAAGGAGCACACTGTTCACTAGGTAAAAAACTGTCTGAATGGCCAAGCCCAGAGTTAGACCCATGGATGGAGTTATGTCCAGGTGGCAGCCAGCCAAGAGCAGTGTTCTCTGGGGCCAGTCCTGTTAAATGCCTTTGCTGATGACCTGAACAAAGGGACTGAGTGCCCATCAGTCAGTTTACAGGTGACACCGAGTCAGGTGGGAGTGTTGATCTGCTGGAGGGCCAAAGGCTCTGCAGAAGGACCTGGACAGGCTGGATCCATGGGCCAAGGCCCGTGCTGTGGGGTTCAACAAGGCTCCCTGCCAGGTCCTGCACTTGGGTCACAACAACCCCAGGCAGTGCTAGAGGCTTGGGGCAGAGTGGCTGGAATGTGGCCAGTGGAAAAGGACCTGGGAGCACTGGCTGAGAGCTGCTGAACATGAGCCAGTGTGTGCCCAGGTGGSCAAGGAGGCCAATGGCATCCTGGCCTGTGTCARCAACAGTRTGGCCAGCAGGACCAGGGCAGTGATTGTTCCCCTGGTACCCAACACTGACACATCTCAAATCCTGCGTCCAGTTCTGGRCCCTTCACCGCAGGAAGGACATTGAGGGGCTGGAGCGTGTCCAGAGAAAGGCAACAGAGCTGGGGAAGGATCTGGAGCACAAGGCTTGTGGGGAGCAGCTGAGGGAGCTGGGGCTGCTCAGCCTGGAGAAAAGGAAGCTCACAGGARACCTGATCCCTCCCTAMAGYTGCCTGAAAGGAGATTGTAACCAGGTGGGGGCTGTCCTCTTCTCCCAAGTAACAAGTGACAGGGCAGGGGGAAATGGCCTGAAGATGTGCCAGGTGAGATTTAGATTGGATATTAGGAAAAACTTCTTCAYTGAAAAGGTGGTCAAGCATTGGAAAGGCTGCYGAAGGAAGTGGTGGAATCACCATTCCCTGGTAGTGTTAACAGAGTATATGGGTGTGGCACCTGGGGACATGGTTTACTAGTGATCATGGCAGTGCTAGGTTAGCAGGACTGAATGATTTCAAAGGTATTTTTCAGCCTTAATGACTCAATAATTCACTTGGATGAGAAAGAAGCCACCAGCAAACCCCGGCCCTTTATAATTTAAACATGAGGCATGACCTTCACAAAAAGCAATGTTTTCCAAATGCGATGAACTCTGCCACATTGAAATGTTTCTGCTCTTATCTTTTTCCCTTTACCCAAGCTACCCAAGATTAAAATTAATCTACATAACTTTTTCTAAACATACACTTTACATGATTATTTCTTTATTTTTCTAGACTGCTGGTTTCTGTCTTCAGTTTTGTAAGATCTTAATTAATTATTAACTCGTTGTAAGGTTGAAATATGCAAGTCATTCTCAGGATATTAACATAAACAATGCCAGAGAAATGCAATTGTGCTTTCAAGATGACCTTGCTGCCTTGGGAATGTCAGGAGCTCTGCTGAGGCCTTGGGCACTGTGACAACTCAGAATGCTGGGATCAAGGTGATCCCATTCCCTTTTTGAATGTCTTTCTTCATGGTCTTGAAGAACAGATGTGCTCTTCCCTGGCTGGTATCATCCTAAAAACCATGCTAAAAACCAGCTTTGTCTTTCTTCAGGAAACACCATCCAGTAGCACAGCTGTGATACAACTATTACATGAACAGATTTAGAAGAAATCCAAGTGCACCACTCTGATATGGCAACATCTCATCTATAAAAACACTCAGAGTATTTGTAAAATGCATTTTTCATACATACAAAAAGGTAGATGCAGTATTTCACCTCCTTCTCTGTGGCTGGTGTTACACCCCTAACACTTCTGCTCTGAATGAGTCCTGAGCACTCACAGGACTCTCTGCTCCCTGGATGCCACTCAGCCACACACCTGGCCCCTCATGCTGACCTGTAAAATAAATAAACCCAAGACCTACATTGTAACAAGAGAAACTACCTCTGCTGTGCATCTAAAAGCCAGCAATATTCAGGTTTTATGCTTCAGTGTGTCAGTTAAATGCTGAATCACACTTGACTGAGTTTTAGAGCCAAGTCCTGCCTGGCAGCAAAATGGTCAGGATGGTGTTGCAGGGAGAAGCTGTGAGCTAGGGAATAAAAAAAAGGTAGTTTTGYGCACCAAGGCCCTCCCTTTTGGCACAAAGACAGGCTGTGCCATGCAATTATGATTGTTCAAGTTGCCAAAGAGGAAAGAGACAACAGAAAGTTTTAGAAATTTGGAACTGTAGAAGTACTTCCACATGAAACATTTTCTGTCAAGCTGATGAATTAGATCAGATTTTTTTTTTTCCTCCAGCCAGAAGACAAGAACTGGAGTTCACTTGGTTCCTAATCAAAGAAGACAGAAGTTCTGTCTCACAGTCCTCACTCAGGCAAAGCTGTAAATCCTGCACGTGGGAGGTGACCAGTCAAGGACTGCCTGCACCAGAAAACTTTACAGGGAAAAGTGCTCAGGTGKGCTCAGCTTTGTCCCACATGTACCATGCCTCTGTCTTCCCAGCACAGTGCCAGATGTCTTTGTCTAGGCTGTGTCAGTTGTCAGACATCTCCATCTAACAGACTGTGAAAGCAAAAACTCTGCCCCACAGTGGGCCCTGGGGCTTCCCCTGCTCTGACCAGGGCTCCCCACAGCCACCCTTCCCCAGTGCATTTGGAGACACACCATCACAAACCTGGGGCTCACCCTGACTGCTCCTGTGCTTCTGCATGCAGCTGGTTTGTGGGGTGGTGGCTGCCCTGGAGGGGGCTGGGTCACTTTTCATGTTTTGACACCATCATACTTTTACTGTGAAGAAAAATATGCTTGTGTTCTTTTTTTTTTTTTCACCTCTTTCCAAACGCACACACATAACTTCTGCCAGCCAGGTTGCACTTTGAGCCCATCCTTGCATGTTTTTGCAATGTCACAGAAGCTCATCATTAGTTCAGCCACTGCCTGCAATCTGTGCACWGGTGGGAAGCAGGAAGCCACAGGTAAGCCCAAAGATCTTCATGAAGCATGAAATAAACCCCTGCAAACAGCCTACATAACCCACAGAAGYGACCTCAAGCTAACCAGCAGAGAGAAAAATGCACTTAAGTCAGTCAGAGGCAAAACACCCTACCCTTAAAGCAGGTCCTTTGTTCCAAATCTTTGAAGCAATAACTACAATAAGCAATTCTCACTCCTGTAACAAATCCATAGGTTATGGACCAAGGTGTCTTACGGTCATTCCAAAGGGCATGTAATGACAAGGGATTACTTAATAAAGTTGTTATGCATGCATTGGCCGTGCACAGGGCATCCTTAGCTTCTTGAGTCTTTGACATTTCAGATGATGTCCCTTGCAGGAGGCTTTCTGGCCATGCAGATAAGCCAAGTATTCCCTTAAAGCTTGGCTTCAYTCCAGTAGATGGATCCCTTGGCCCATCAGCCTTTGTGCAGGACACAGAGGGACAGAGTCCTGGTCAGCAGCTGCAATGCTGGCATCCAGGCAGCAATGGGGCAGCTAAGGAGAGCTTGGCAGAGCACTGAAGCACCAGAGCTGCTTCCACCACAGCACACATAAGCTGCTGCTCGTGAATAAAGAGGTCATGGAAGTCTGCTGTAATTTGTAGCTGGGAAGAAAAATCAAGTTTTGTATGGCACTGTACTGTCTCTGAGTCCCAAACTCCTCCACACTCATGACCCTTAGGAGCCAAATTCCCAAATGCTGATTCAAATGCCCAATCTCCTCAGCGTTCTGCCAGGCAGGTGTYCACCAGGTTCAGCCAGCTCGCCTTCGCCTTCGCTCCTGCCTGGGTCTGTAGACACCCCAAAAACACAGGGACCTGCACTGCTCTTTCCACAAAAGGCTMCATGGTGCATGAGGGTCTCACCTCACATTTCTGAGCCCACTCCTTGCAGCTCATCTGGGGTTTTGAGACACACTTAGATGAAGTGACTTCATTACACACTTTGGCTTTTGTATGAGTTTTTTTCAGGCTGTTCCTTTTGGATTTAGGACTAGGACAACACCAAGGTCTAAAAGGATTAGATTTAARGATAATAAATGGTATTTTAAATTTACACTAAAAAAAAATCTGCCTCCTGAGAAAATGAACTTCCTTGTCTTTCTGTGACATCTTTGTGAGCGATAGGAGGGGAGGGAGAACACGGAAATGTACAACACTTGGCACTGGCTACACCTCAAACTAGTATTTCAACATTTTACGATCAACTTTAGCCATGTGACCTATGTGGAAAGATAAACTGAGATATTTAATCCTATTTTTCTTGTCTTTTTTTTTTCAACAGAAGGAAGTGAATTTCATGTGGTTGTTGTTAAATTACAGTAAATTATTTGCCCACAAGWGAGGAAAAAATATTACAGAATTCGTTAACATAGGTAAGGCTGGGACTGGGCATCTGTTTGTGACCAAATACTCTTTCTTACCTTGAAAACTCCCAGTGAGCTTCACTATTTCTCCCTGGCTGTGGCATTTAGGGACATGTCAGCTCATCCAGGTGAGGATTGCCCACCATTCCCTTTTGCAACCAGAGTATGAATAACAGCTTCCCAAAAGCCAATTACATTTTGAGATAGAGCAGTAGCAATTACTATAACTTCTGCTTCATCTCCAGAATATCATAAACTCTTGAAATGACAGCTGGGTGTTTGGTGAGCTGCACACTGTGTTATACTGTGACAGGGAAATCCAGTTCAGACCAAAATCCTGCTCAGAGGCACAGGTCTGCCACCATCCTGGATCAGGAGCATGCTCCAAGAATGTGTGGAGATGCCAGGGTACACTCAGCAACTCCCTCCTAATGGAGCATGCCCAGGGACCAGCATGCAGCCCTGAAGGGACAAGGGCAGTCTTGGCCCCTGAGACACACAGTAGGTGAGGTTATGAGCCCTTGGCAAGGCAATGTTTAGTCAGCATTGTCAGCTGAGRTGAGGACACAGGCTGGGGAAACGTTAATGGGGACAGAAGATGTTCAGGAAACTGCAGACTGTGCCCATGACTTGCCCTGATGCAGTCTGGAGGGTATGCTCTGATTTKCCCATTAGCACAAAGAGCAGACCTCAAATGACTGAGGGGTGCAATAGCAGCTGTCAGAGTGCTGGGCACTGGAGATTGTCTTCTTCAGCACCCAGGGTGGTGTGATTTCTGAGAACTGTGGCTTTTTGCTTTTGGTGTTTTTTGTTTGGCTTCACTCCCACAYGCTACCGCATGCCTACATCTTCTTTAGGGCAACATTAGTCTCATCATATTATTTAAACAGCTTTTTGTTGCAGTCCACTCAATCCATGGAATTGTTGGCCCAAGCACGATAACAGCTAAAGATGAAATGTACCTTTGTAAAGGCACTGCTGCAACCTCCTGGGACCTGCCAGCTGGACACCCATACAGGCTAAGCAGGGCTTTCCATGTCAGGTGTTATTAGAGAATGACATCCAGGTTTCCAGACTGGAGCTGGCTCAGCTTTGACCAGCCCAGGGCAGTGGTGGGCGAGCCCCACACCCCAAGTACCTGTGGCCAGCCCCAGCCTGGCTGCCCCGGCTCCCACCGGCCAGCAGGACACAGGGGAGGAGCGAGGGCTTGTGTTTAACCAGGCTCAGCTCCCTGATGCGGTCTGCCACGTCCCCACAGGAGCCATTGCACTGGCCCGGGCAGGAGGCAGAGGGCTGAGCTGCGCAGCCCAAGGGAGCTCTGCAGGATCGGCCCAGCGTCTGCTCGCGTCTCAGCCTGCCTGCATCCACAGGGCGATGCTGAGGGCACAGCAGCAGCAGCAGCAGCACACCGAGCAGTGCCCTGGCAGGCAGGCATGGCACGGCAGAGCAGTGTGAAAGCCCCACCTTTGGCACAGAAGACATCTTGTRCATAAAATTGGGCAACACCACAAYGCACTGTGACTCTGCCTGTCAGGCTGCTTCTGGTGCTCAGCCCAATATTTTCTGCTATGACCCTTTTTTATGAACTGGCAGCTCTCCTGCTCCCATTTATTCTTGTGAGTAGGTTTATTGCTAGGATAATTCTTGGGCCCAGCACAGCCCCCGTTCCCCGACAACTCACTCCACCAGGCTCCTCTCATCTCTTCTGCTGGCTCGCCCGCTGCTTGCACAATGGCATTACACATCTCCGCAGGGCTTAGGAGGGGCCAGCAGCAGCAGCCACCGGCCAGAGAGGGATCGAGCACCAAAAGCTTTTCACACGTGGGCGCTGCCCGGCGGCTGCTGCCCCCATTGCTGCTGCCGCGGTGTCAGCACCCGAGCGATGGCAGCGCTCACACACACCGCGACCACAGCTCACCTCCGAGAGGTTCACCTCCAGTTCACTTGAGAAATGGATTTTCATGTCTGCAAACAAGAAAAGCTGTGGGGAGACCTGGCCTGGCTGCTGCGATCCACAGAGGCTACGTTGCCTGTGATAGGGAACAGGCAAAAATCCAATGGAAAGCAAAGGATGAGCTGGCCTCCTGTGGCATCGCTGCTCTGTGGGTCTGGTTTGACTGGGATATCAGGCTGCACCTGCGCGCAGCTACGTTCTTCTCATCTTACCACAACCATGGAAAATTCCTACCAAGAAGCATTTCAGGATTTGACTTTGGCAGAACTTAGGAACACCCTGGAACCGATTGTCTAAGATAAGGGWTCACATGTAATAGTCTTATATACACATAACTCAATGACTTTGTGTATTTCATGACAAGTCTTTAAGAAGAGATTACTAAGACATCCTAGCACCACATGTTATGCTAGGGAAAAAGGAGAACATGCCTTCCAAAAAGATGTTTCGGAACAGCTTTCTGATACCTCAATTCTAAATTTAAAAGCATTATTATAAATTCATAAATTTAAAAGCATTATTATAAATTAATCTTGACAGGCTTTCTTAGAGTCTTTCCTGTTTTCCCATTGTTGATTCCAGTCTTACTAGTAGAGTCCTTTTTCTTTTTTTTTTTTTAGTTAGTTGTTACCTGACTATTTCTTAACTGGCCGATCCATAAGCCCCAAAATAAGTAGAGGGGGTRGAAGTCTAGTCATCATCTGACAAAATTCTGTCCATGTGCTCTTCAGAATGGTTTTCCTTGCAGTCTGACACTACAATCTCGGTGTAAAGAGCAGGACAGTGTCACAGGTTTGGACAGAGCTTAGAGGTCTCAGGTCTTGTCCCCTGTAAGTTTTCTGCTGTTGTTGAGTTTGATGTGAAAGCAGCACATGAGTGCCCATGGAAACACACACCTCCCAAAACAAAAGATGAAAGCTACTCTTTTAATGAAATCAGAAGGGGGAAGGAAAAAAGTGAAGGCAGAGTGGAAAAATGTGCAAGAGGTCAACAATGAAAACAAAGGGCAGCTTTATGAAGCAATTTCACTCCAGAAATGGCAGAACAGGCTAAGGAGCTGCTACCCAGTGTTTTTAATATAGAAATTCAAGGTAATTAGGGCTTTGCTTGATCCAAGAAGATAATGGCAACCCAAAAGGTAAGATTTAATAGTGATGAAGCTTAAGAGGGTGGAGAAGAGAGAAAAYAGACAAGAAATAAGGCTCTTCTTCTCAAAAAGCAGAGGAATGCTAAGGAAAATGGAGATGATTCTCTACATTTTACTTTTCCACTTTGATCAGAAGGAACAAAAGCTTTTGATGACTCTTATAGGATCTTGACCAAAGATAAAAACCAAGTCCAAATGAGCTAATATCTGATTGAAGAGTAAATATAGCAGATCACAATTTTCTAGTAAGAAAGCAACTTTTGGACATCTAGCAGATGGCATAAGAGGCTCAAACTGATGAAAGCTAGAAATAGATATATTTAAATTGACATAAAAGGCTCGMTAACACGGATGAGCTGAAACAGGAACTATGATACAAATGATAAAGCTGGGCAAATCATTGTGAAATTTCTGCCAAAAAGCTGTTCAGAGGCATCCACTTGAGCTGCATCCCAATGAGGACAGACACGCTGAGCGAGCAGTGCTGCGCTGGGCAGCCGCAGCGTCGGCCCCCGTGCTGCAGCCCTGACCCATCGCTTCTGCTCCCGTGGGTTTAAGCTGCCAACACCTCCCCACTTGGTAAAGAGTTACCCTGGCAGCTTGTAGATGACAGCTTGCTAACAGGCTGTTGCCAAAGCAACTGCTCGTGTGAAATTTTGATTTTTGGTTGGACATTCCCATTATAAGGAGCCTCATGCAATGGCTGTTCTGGTCCAGTGTACTCTGGGGGCTCTCTGCCAGAACAGAGACAACTGTGACTACCTTGAACTCTTATTTCTACATTTGCTGAGCCAAAACTGCAAAGCAGTTTAAGTTTACTCAACTTGCTTTCTACTAAAAGGAATGCTAAGAGAGAAGATGGTATTTCAGAGTAGCCCAAGATGAATAGTGGAGAAGAAGCAGGAGTGATGGATTTGCTTCCACACCTTTTACAACATAAGAGGAAATATATTAACTCTCCAGAAACATCTTTCCATCTCTTTAGCAGCTGCACAGTTAGAATTTATGGGTATTTGTGCTGAGTCTGATGCAGGATCCATTTAGCCCAAGATTTAGTGTCCACCACTGTCAGAAGTCAATAACCAGAGAAGAGAAAGAACAGGACAAGTTTATCTACTGTCCCCAGCATCCCTTCAACCTCCAGGCAGTTCCAGCTTGGGGGATTTCTGCAGATGAACATGTTTTCTGTTTATTTAGTAACTGTCAACASACAAGTACTCTCCCTCTCAAATAAAACAGATGGAAGCTCAACCAGACATTGTTCCTTTTTATTTTGCATAGGTACTTTGTATACTCCCTTTACCTTCTGTCATTACTTCCATTTAAAATACACATGACTTTCCTGGGCCTGAAACATAGAAGGAGAATAATGTTTCATTGTGGGAAAGTGGGAAGGGACATTCACGTTGGAGACTGTGGCAGTTACTCTGACATGCTTACCCATCCAGCAGCATTTCCTCTGCAGTTCTGAAGATTTAGCCCTCATTCTGTCTTGGCTTTTGAGGCACTAAACTCAGTTTAGAGCAATGCACTCTTGAAAATCTCATCTTGAGCACTTCTGAACATGTTGGTATTTGCTATCAGTGATTTTAAGGAAGGAGTTAGGGATGAAAGAGCTACTTTCCACAAGGCAATTCAAACTGAGAAACAGCAGACAGTCCACAGGAGCAAATAAAGCCTATAACARGCCCAATATTGCAGAAAGCAATTTGTGTTGGCAGGCAGGTGACAACTTCAGTGCCAGGGGTTGCCATAGGTGCTCAGGCTGTTCAGATCATGCCCAAACACTGTTCTGGTGAGGAAGATAGCSTGACATCTGGCAGAAATACAGCAGATGTAATGGACAGACTGGGCACAGTACTGCTAATGTACCAAGTATGTCCTGTGCACAAGGCCCAACAAGGTCTGGCTCCAGCTGGGAATCTCATGTATCCAAGATCAAGGAAATGCTGCAAATGATTTCCAAGCTGGGAAATGATAGAGCAGAGGAACTGTGAAGTTGAGCTTTGGAAAAATGAAGTGCAGTAAAAAAGGAGGTGACATGAGGACTGGATGTTCTGGAAAGAGAAGGCAGTTGCATCTTAAGGATAATTTTGAATGTTGCCTTTAGATCTTGCTTGGAGGGGCTTTTTTTTCTAAAGCTGCCTTTCCTTTCACTACAGAAAAGTGCCAGAAAAGCTGCTTCAAAAGTACATTTAATTATTGTATTCATAAATTCTGTGCTAAAACATAATCCAGCAAAGACCCTGGAAACAGCTGAAGTAAGCTTTTCCCCAATACAACAGGACACAGATGTTATAGGGTATGTTTCTTCTCCAAATGCTCTGCAAAACCTCCAAAGGCTTGGACTTGCATGGAGAAGAGCAGCCAGGGGTGGTCAGGCAGCTGCAACACTCTGGCCCCAGCCCCTCTGCCTGAGCTGAGTTCAGCACTGGGAATTGGATGAGCAAGAGAGCTCTAAAGGGACTTTTCACAAGGGCTTGTAGTGACAGGAAAAGGGGAAATGGCTTTAGACTGAGAAAGGGTTAATTTAAATTAGATATTAGGTACTCTTCACTATGAGGGTGATGAGGCACTGAAACAGGTTGCCCAGAGAAATTGTGAATGACCYATCCCTGGAAATGTTCAAGGCCAGGCTGGATAGGGACTTGAGCAACTTGGTCTAGTGGGAGGTACCTCTACCTGTGGCAGGGGCTTGGAAGTAGATGATCTTTTATGTCCTTTCCAACCCAAACCACTCTATAATTCTATAAATGCGATTATTATATCTTGCCTTGTGATTTATATAGCCACATGTGTACTATATTGCTTATTTTAAACATTATAATCTACATTTCAGAGGTACCACAATGGCTCAGCTGCAACTGCCTTGGAGATGGTCTTGGTAGGAAGGGCAAAGCTGCAATGCTGATCCATAGGGACACCAGACTACAGCAAGGAGGTGTTTGAGATGTCCCTGGTTTATTACCTCTGCAGGTAGTGGCCTTCTCTGCTGCAGTGGCTCTGGGGAGCTTTCTAAGCTTCAGTAAGTGTCAGCAGATCACAATCAGTTATATTCCAACAGTTCCAGAAGAGCTGCAATGCCAGCTTTGCAGTGCTGTACCCAGTGAATAAACACAGCAAGAAYCACCCCAGCAAAGARCAGCAGGAGGGGAYAGCCTGCAGAAGGGACAGGGGCACTTGCTTTTACACATCCTCCCCAAGAGCTCACATCAAGGGCTATTCTGCATGATCTGGTATTGACTCAGCTGTCCCCACCCTGCRGGACTCTGGCTGTCAGAACAGCAGGAGATGGCATTTCAGTGCAAGGGAGCAAAGGCTACCTAGGGGTGCTGGATGTAAGGAGCAGCCAGAGACCAGTTTTCTRTGACAACATCCTGGTACTAGATTGCTCCTGGCTCCCTCAAATAGGAACAGGTTMATTTAGGGCACCAGATCCCCTGTTGGCACTCAGGCATAACTTTGGAAAGTGTATCTTGTGCTCAGAAGCACACACTTTCCTGAGTGAGTTTTCTGCAGGGGATAGAGTGAATGTTGAGTGCTGGTTTGTGTGGCTTGAGACACCAAAACGCTCTTGTTTTATTCTCAGGCTTTTTTCCAGTTTTACTCTCAGGTTTTTCCAGCCCAGAGATGTCCCTAGCAAAGGCAGAAAGTTTAGAGGGAAAGCAAAGRCAGCAGCATGCCTTCCAGTCTTATGAAGCAGAGGAAGGCAACTGTGCAACACCCAGTTCAGGATCAGGTTTATGTTTGCCCAGCATAAACTCTTTCTACCATCTGATTGTGCTCCAGTAAAATTAGAGGTTCCTAACCCAACTCTGAGATATGATGCAAAATTTTATGGAAGTGAACTACAAAGGCAAAAGAGTTTTTTTTATGATGAAACCTCAGAAGAGTAATTAATTTAATCAGCAGACTTCAACACTGCCTTTCATAACCTGAGATGTGCCAAGAGGTTGAGCTATGGAGGCCAATCTTTATCTCTGTGACCTTTACCACCAGGAAAATTTACAAATGGCAATTAGTAGATTCAGAGGCCAAAAAAATTAACTCAGACAGAGAGCATGTAATAAACCTCTGGCATTTAAGTCAGCCAGGTTGAAAGCAAAGAAGGCAAGACAGAAGTTAGGCTGTGCAACATCCACCAAGAGCAGCAAAATTAGTTAGTATTGGTGTCAGAAGAGGTATGCAAAACATCACTGTCTGTATACTGAGGTCTTAAAAGTAAATTTAATCCACATGGGATCCAGAGTTGCTGGACAGTTYATAAGAGAACAAAAGCAAACTACAAGTGATTATATAGATCCTTGATAAGATACTTTTTCTCCTAGTGCCATGAACCTTGGAACTTCTAGCTCCCGACCAGAGTAAAACTCTTTTCTTTCAATAGCATGCAATTAGGTGAATTACCTGGCATAGATAAAGCTGCTCTTTGGAGAGATCTTACAGTGAGACAGCATGAGCCACAGGAACAATAAAAAGAGGRAGGCTCACGTAAACCAGGTAAAAAGTGAAAATTCTTACAAATCTCTGTTTTGTTCTACACCTGCTCCCCACCGCAGCTCTTCCTGGACTAAATGAGGTCCCTATTCCCATTCCCTACAGATTTAATTCCTTTTAAGAGAAATCTTTATCTCTGTAATAGAAATTGCCTGTGTTTGTTTATTCATCAGTAATGCCTGGGTGCACCTGAAGGGTCGGCACTGAGAACTACAGAGCTGTAGGAAAGCCTGCCACACTTTTGGGATAATTCCTGCTACCAGGGCATGAAGAACCTCGGCAGGACCCAGAACTTAACCAAAGCAGCTATTCTAGCATAATGCTCTACTTCTACAAATGCCGTCTCTAAACTTGTCAAAAGACATTTAATTTTGAAAGGAAAAACAGCTACAGTCATTAAGCAAAATGAATTGGGAAATACACAGTGTCCTAGCTAAGCACCCCCACTAAACACAGTGAAGCAGGCAACGAAAAAAAACCAGTATCATTCTGTCTTGCATTCACCCCCATTTAGAGCAATTTATTCATACATCCTGCTAAAGAAAAWAACATGGGTTGCTTGCTGATGTACAAGCCACAAGAGCAGGCCTCAGTCACAGCAAGACAAGCAGCATCAGGACCATGGCCCAGAGCTATAATAATACTTTGCTGCCTCATCTTTAAACAAGCATCTCATTAAAACTAGATGCCACACCACTGCAGATCTGCCCACAGGTTCTCTCCAGCCTGTGATAAAGCCCCATCATCCATGTGCAGAACCTGCAATTTTTGGGTCCCACAGCATTCTCACAAGGTTTCCTTTTTTTGAGTTAATTGCTTTTCTGATGTCAGAAATTTCTGAAATCAGTAATTGTGCCATGTTCCTTCTCTATAGGAAAGGCTTTGTGTGTTTAATGGATTTAAGACAATATTGATACAGGTCTGATTAACGTTTACCTTCTTATTCCCGCTATTTTTTTCTGTTTGTGGGTTTTTTAAAGAAAAGACAGGTTACAGAAGAGCAATGTGGCAGTCACAGCAGCAGCACAGTGGGAGTGAACTGTGGCTGATGTTTTGCTGATGTGCAAGATGAAGTCCTTCCCCCCAGGCTGGTCACATCACCATGCCAGCAAATACAGCTAGACTGGTGACAGAGTCTGGTGGCGTCTGCCGCCGCTCTGCCTGCTCAGCAGCGCTGCCTCCTCCCCTCTGCCGTGTGCACAGAGAGCTCCAGGCCTGAGTCCTCTGGGGTGGAGAGGGAAGGGGAAGGAGTCACCTGCCTGGCTGGGCTCAAGAGCACCTCCTGCAAAGCACATCAGCAGGTAAAATGGAAACAGTGTCATGGGGGAAGGTCAGAGCATAAACCAGGCCCGGGCAGCTGTTGGAGTGCTCTGGGTCTATTGGGCTGGACCAAATTACCTCCAACACAGTCTTATTACATCTGTTACTTCACAGGAGCAGTTGCACAGTCTCTACACTTCAGGAATTCTCCAGAGGATAGAAACCTGATGCAACAATGAAAGTTTAAGTTGGTATGGTGGGTTGACCCTCACTGGACATCAGGTACCCACTAAGTCACTCCTACCATTCCCTTCCTCTGCAGAACAGGGAGGGAGAAAATAARGTGGGGAAAAAATCCCTCATGGACAAGGACAAGGGCAGATTAATAAAGCAAAAGCAAAGGCTGTGCATGGAAGCAAAGGGAACAAAAAGATTTATTCTCTACTTTCCATCAGGAGATGATGTCCAGCTTCTTCCTGGGATGTAGGAATTCAGTACACACAGCAGTTGCCATGGAAGAAAAATTCCCYACCCCCTCCCTACCACCACCCTCCTTTCCTCTTTTCTCGTCGCTTTTATAGATGAGCGGATGTCTTATGTTATGGAATACCCTTTGATCAGTAGGTCAGCTGTCCTGGCTGTGTCCTTTCCCAAAATCCTGCCCAGCTCCAGCCTCCTTGGCAAGGGGAATGTTGGAGAGACAGACTGATGCAGTGAAGCACTGCTCAGTGACAGCCAAAGCTCTGGGGTGTTAGCCACACTTTTCTAGCCACCAATGCAAAGCACAGCTTTGTGAGGGCTCTTATAGAGAAAATTACCTTCACAACCTGGTCAAGGGCTCAGGTTTCTCCTGTGATAGCTCCAAATGCCTCCAGCAGGCATTTTCTCTTAATCCCAGCAGTATACCAGACTATTCTGACCAAGCATAAGGATCAACCTCCACTGCTCATGAAACCTCCAGCCTTCACTACTTCAAGGACTAACAGCCTACCTCAAATCAGATCTCTTCCTAGGACTGTTCACCCCTGAATCACACTATGAATTAAAGCATGGCTTCTGAGGAAGTAATGAAGGAGCCTTCCAGAATAGCAATCTTTGCTCTTACCCATAGGATAGAATTCTTCATTTACTTAGTCCTTAATGAAGGATTAACAGGAGCAGCTGTGCTAGCAAGGCTGCATTACTTGTTGCATCTTGGAGAAAACAGCACATTTAGGTTAAGAGCCGCTTTTTGTTGTTGTTGTTGTTTTTTAATTGCCTGCAAGCCTGGCCTCAAAGCAGCCCAGGAACTAGAACAGCACTTGTATGACCCCTAGAGGTCTCAGGATTCAGATGAGGAACTAACTCCTCAGAAGGAACTTTCACAGCAGACACTTGGGCCCTGGACTTACTCTTTCCAACACCCTTCAGCTCTCTACCATTCCCCCGAGGGCRGGACCCCCAGACTGGTTTGCTGCTGGTGCCTCAGCAGTCTAGGGCCCCAGTATAACGCCCCTGGAGACACAAAACTTGCTGGCTTGAGGCACTGCTGAGGATTCATGCAGCTCAAGGGTGCTGTCCCAAATAACTCACTTATCCAGCCCAGTCCACTTTGAACCAAGGTGTTGAGAATGCTCTTTGTTGCAGGTCAAACAGCCTCTGCAGGGCAGTGGACATGGCATTCCAAAGCAGAACTGAGACACTGTGCCTGAAGGTGACTAAGTTTGCCCATACCTGAGCAGCATACCCCTGAGGTCATTTGCACTCCACTACTGTGACGGTGGTCACAGGGGTCTTAGGATGAGGGAAGAGACATGGATCTGACTCCATGGTTCAGAAGGCTTGATTTATTATTTTATGATATATATTACATTAAAACTATACTAAAAKAATAGAAGAAAAAGTTTCATCAGAAGGCTAGCTAAGCTAAGAATAGAATCAGAAGGAATGATAACAAAGGTTTGTGTCTTGGGCCTTGTGTCAAAGCCAGCTGGGCTGTGATTGGCCATTAATTACAAACAACCACAGGAGACCAATCACAGAGGCACCTGTTGCATTCCACAGCAGCAGATGACCATCGTTTACATTTTGTTCCTGAGGCCTCTCAGCTTCTCAGGAGGAAAAAATCCAAAGGAAAGGATTTTTCATGGAAAGATGTCTGTGACACACTACTGTTTCAGAGTGAGGGAGTAAGAAGCCAGTTCACCCTTGGGTTTGGGATGTTAGTGGTAAGCCTTTTTCATAAAGTTTTTCATGAACTCTCATCTTTTGACTATGAGGAAAGAGATTACCTTATGACCACCATTCTGTTTTCAGCTATGTTAAAAACAGTAGATAAAAGCAGCAGAAGTTTAATTCACCACAGATATCTTGCTGGCATTCAGCTAGAATATTAAAATGATAATCAAAAGTAGGCACAACCTGCAGGACAAGAAAATACATCTATAACAGCTATGAACCATAGGCCTCCTGTGGAGGAAGCTACCAGCTTCCTGTGAAAACGTGGGTGAGCTGGACAGAAAATTATTTGAATAATCATGATGCCAGAAGGAACTTAGTGCCATCAAGTAGCCCAGAGAAAGCCAACCTTCCAGACTGTAGAAGTGACAGTTTTCCTGCTGAAGGCCACCAGACACTTTCAGGAACTGAGCAGAGAGATGAAGTAGATGTGCTTTACCAGGAGGTGATGGCAGTGGGTCCTCAGGGTCCCACCAATCCATCAAGCTGGTGAAGGCTTGGACACATCATCATGATTCAGGGTAAGCTGGCACCTTGTCCTTGATGAGACAGTCACCCTTTAGCCCACACCAGAGCCACTGCTGTGATGCAGCCCCAGGGTTGCCAACAGCCCACCCCTGCACACAGGCTGCCCAGTGAATGGCACATGTAGAATTTAAGGAGCCATCCCACAGCCTGAATGTGCTCTAGTGAGCCCACAGGTGCTGATCAATAGTCTCAGTAATTTTACATTTTTCACTTCGTGTTTAGTTAGCTTTTCCTATCTCCTTCCTCTTCTTCATTTTGCTAATATTCAGTGGCATTATTTTGCAGCACAGCTGTGTCTGCTACTATCCCCTAAGCGATTGTGGCCCTATGGAAGCCAAACCAACACTTCCATCCCCACTGAACATGGGATCCACATTCTAGCCAAATGCTTTCTCTGTAAAAGTCTTTTCTAACTGCTGGGCACTACTCTAGATGACTTTACCATGTATTTACCTTTCTTGTTAGAGTATGCTTTTGCTCCAATGTCACATTAACAAAGGGCACTCTTGTCACTGCAATGTCCTGAGCAGCTTGGTAGTGCTCAGCTAGAACTGAAAACACAGAATGAATAAAACAACCAGATCTATGACTTATCTATGGCACACTAACAACAGAAGCATGCAGAGGTGTGCATTAATGATGCCATCATTCTTTATTTGTTCATGTTATATTGCCCCAAAAAATTTCCTACTAACTTGTTGTTAAGCATGCTAATGGAGAATTCAAAAGCAAACAAAACCAATGTTTGATATGATTATTCAGCATTTAAGACTGCTATTAATCAAGTTGTCTGTTAGTGATGACAAATACACAGAAAGTAAATACTCAGTGAATCCAGTTTAATAATTCTATCCAGTGAAACACTCTGCCTACAGTAATCTGGGTTAAATTTAAGTAATTTTTTAAAAGCATATGATTTTTTGCTCCACTCTTCTTTTGACATCTCTGGCATCACATTTAAATTAATCAAAACTAGTATTTTCTTCAAATAAAAGTGAAATGTAGGAAAGACTGTGGTGTGCAGTCTCCCCAGCACTCCCAACACCATTTATAAAATATTGTTCAGTGAAGAGTGATATAAAGAAAAATAATGACTTATGAAAATCTGTTTCAGGTTCTTTTAAAATCGAGATAAAGATTTGTTGTGAGTAGCTGTGTGAATGTCAAGACAGAGAACATGATAATGGCAGAGGAAAAAAAACAATACCTGGTCCCCAGAAAAACCCATGATCCTAGATGGATTACTTRAAAGGTAGTACTGGATCACTTTTTAAATAAATGTTTTCAGAAAGTAGAATATAAACCCAACTTGAAATTGCAGATGCTCTTTTTTAATCTCAGTTTGCATTTTCTGGATGTTCAGTAGATGGACTTCTACTCTGAAGCAGGAATACCCAAGAAGAGACCTGCACCCCAGGTAACCAGAAGGCACCACCTGAGACACTCACCTTTGTGCTGCAGTGTCCTCCTGGTGGCCTTGCAGATCTTCAATGGTCTGTGGCCTGCAGACTAGGAATCAAATGTACAAAAGTGTTTAGAAAGGCAGACATAAGGACAAAAGTGAGCTAGGTACTAGCTATCTCTGTTAGTCCTTACTGCAAAGGTAAAATGGAGTTCTTAAAAAGTATCTGGAGACAATGAAGCCCTAATTTGCACAGCACAAACTAGATACAAACACCTTCACTACCTTCTGTGTCCCTTCACAGAGTTGGACTTGTTTCTAACAAAGAAGAAAGATTTCTCCTTTTTAGTAGGCTTCAGAGAACAGTGAGAAAATAGATGTTCAGCCTTTGATTGAGCTCTAGGTCACTCACTCTGCCTGCAGGTACAAAGGAGGTGGCTGCACACAAACTACAGAGGTCACCTTTGGTCTTATGTATTGTCACTGATGAAAACATGTTAAGAAAGAAAACAAGAGTCAATATATTCTTTTCTTAAATGAATAACAGAAGTTTGTAAGAAAATATGGATTCTTCACACTTTCAAACAGAATGAGAGGAGTTGCCTTTCACCCCATAGTCTCCTTTTTCTGTCTCCAAAAGCATCATACTCAGGTCGTCAGCTTCTCAAATCGGGACTGGTGCACAATCAGGAATTCTTGCCACACTCCTGCATTTCTTGAGAAATGTATCACAATCCTGGCAGTGCCAGAGAACCAAGCTTTGCTAACCAGTGGACAAAAGATGTAGATGCTTAGAGTGTGACATCTGAATTCCTGAAACATGGGAAATACCTCTTCTCTCTCAGAATGTCATTTGTTGTACAGGATGATTCTTTTTGGTTTAGTCTGAACCCTCTTGCTCCAATTTCCATGAACAAAAACAGATTTCCTAGGTTAGGAAAGACCATCTGCCTTTCTGCACCATTGAAAATTCAACACCCCAACATCCCATTACACTTGAGCTCTGTAATTCTGCTTGTGAAAAGAGCAGTGAAGGCATCAAAACAGTTTCTATTTTTCCTCATTTCAACACTGCAGTGACTCAGTACAAGAAAGGAGAGTTGATCTCTCTGCCAAGAGATGGTGCAACAAAAGAATCTGTCAGCTCATCCCTCGAATGCCTCTGTAGCACACAGACCTAAAATAGTATTTTTACAGCATCATTCTCAGTGAATATAAAGTCACCCTGCTACCTTCATGGTAAACAGAGTTACTCAGTGCATAAATAGCTAATTTTCCATTACTAGAATCATAGTTATTAATAATTTCTGGGTTTCATCTTCCTCAAAAATTACTGGATCTGAGCACGAGGCGCACAAAGGAAAGAGGAAGAGACCAAGACAGATAGAATTAGATTAAAGTCTTGTCTCACTCAGCACTACAGCTCCCATGAACAGTTCTGCCTAGTCACACACAAGGCTGATTTAGACCAGATTTCTTCTTGATGAAATTTCTTCATGGAAAGGGTTGGCGTGAACTGCCCAGAGAGGTGGTGCAGTCACAATCTCCGGAGGTGTTCAAGAAATGACTGGACATTACATGATGATCTCAGAGGTCTTCTCCAATCTAAATGATTCTGTGGTTCTGCAAATATTAAGACTGAAGCTACTGTCCCCACAGTTTAGTCAGAAGCTCMTGAGCTAGCTTTAAACCAGGCAGCCCTTGCACGGCAGCAGCATGGGTCATGGCCTTGGGTCAGCCTTGTCACCAGAATCATGGCATGCAGTGTCACATCATGTTTTTTTACCCTGAACGATTATCAAGTCCAGGGACATGGCTCAAGGGTCCTAGCATCACAAAAATTCAGGGACCAACTTCGACTGGCACTCATCATCTGCTGCTCACAATCTTTATCAAATCCAGGGCTCTTATGAACTAAAAATGGAAGAGTCTTTCTTACAAGATCAAGAAAAATCACCTTATGTAAATAAAGGGTGAAAGAAACACTTGAGAATGTCTGGTGATCCAAAGAAAAGGATAAAAATTTAAAAGCAAATTTAATAGTTAATAAGCTGAATCATTAGAACTATTTTTCAAATCATATTCTTGCAAGGAAGATATTTCTTATACCATCACATCTTCACATAAAAAGTATTAGGGAATTGCAAAGCATGATTTCATTATCATCATCATCCAAGCATGCAGAGTACTGAAAAGCACCAGCATGAMAGAGGCCCACAATCCACCTAAGATTGCAAAATTCCCCTTACACATGGAAAGCCCACAACTGCAGCAGTTTGTTTTGAACAGAGTGACATGGACAAAATCTGAATTTCTAAGACAGATATTCTGAATCAGACTAAAGAGCTGTTGAAATCTTGAAGCTGCCTCCAGTGGATGAAGAGCATTGAAGAACATGTAGTCATGAATCCCTAAAGTATTGCTCCTCCTTTAAATGCTTGGTGACTGTATTTAGAAGTATGCCAGTAGATTTTTCTTTTATTTTTTCCCTTAAGTCTGGAAATCCATATAGTCTTTTGACATCCACCCATCCTGTTGCAAGGACTTCTTCAGCCTCATCGCATGTTGTACGGATTCTCCCACTGCCACGCACTGTGTACATTTCATGTATCCTGTTCCTGCATTGTAAGAGACTGTGGACAGTAGCTCTTTATGCCACCCATAAGCCTCAAATAAACCCTTGGTCACCAGTTTTCCATGCTGAAGACTCCTGAATATTTTACCCTTATCTTTAAATACCCTCAGCTTTCCAGACAATAATTTTTTCCACAAGGGAAGAGCAAACCAGTTTCCTCAAGCAGGCGGTGTAAGTGCCAGACCCTGAACTATGTGGCAAAGGGATGCAATCGTTTTTCTGCACAGTGAACAAAAATGAACAGCTTGTCTTTTAAAGGAGCTGCTCAAAGTTACCCTGGTTGAGTGGGAACTGATAATACACAGGGAACACACTTGAGACTTTTTCCACATACTGAGTTTATTCATGGCTAGACACCCAGTTTAGCTTTACATTAAAACCTGGACTTTAGGCTTGCATTATGTATGAGAATCCAGATAAGTTTACAGTGTTAATTATTCCACACAAAAGAAAACCTGCCATTAGCAATTCAATGCATCATTTACATCATCAAAGTAAAAAGAACAATTCCCTTTCTTCTAATAAATTTGGGCATAACAACTGCATCACTTTACCAGTTTAGCTCCTTGCTGTTAAGTTACTGATTCACAGCTATGCTCCTATTAACTGCAACAATTATGAAAATTAGTTTTATCACATGAACTTTTGACTGGGATCCATTACAATGCCATTCTGCCTCTCCCACTGCATCTAGAATATCATGGTTTCAAAGTTCATGGTGCTTTGCAAAAGCAATTTATTTGCCGTGGGCATGCCCGAGGTACTGGTTTCTTACTTTACTACAAGTGACATCCTCCAGAGCTCCATTAGTCTGAGAGGGTTAACAGAAATTAACACASAGAACAGGGGTTTTTGGTGTTGTCAGCAACAAACATTTTCCCATATATGTAAGAACTAAGGTGTTGAGCAAGGAGTGTTGATTATGGCACTACTTTAAAGAATCTGTAAATCATAATTTTATGCTAAGTAATGCACAGAGCAACCTTGGCATTCCTGTAAACTGTTTAAAATTTAAGTATTAAAGAGCTTGTAAGAGTGAACAAGGGACACAAAGGGTGAACACTGGCAGGTAAATACAGTGAGAGAAGACAGAAGTCACAGCCTCCTATTTTAGCAGTCTCAAGTAACATTTAAAGGCACATCTTGGACAAATGCCCAGGGCAATGAGACATGTAGGAAGGACAGGAGAAGTTCTTCCTATTATTAGGCTCAAGAGAAAGAATTGAAAAGAGGCCCTMTGACTCAGTGAGGAAGAAACCCTGGGAATTTGGCTTACTTGAGCCATGGTGACAACACAGTAATATTCTGCAGCAGAAAATGACAGAGGAAGATCATATTCAGTAAGCAAGCTCAACCATATTAGAAACTAAAGGCACAGCATGTAGAGCCTATGAAATGAACAGTGATCAGTGAGCTGGAACAAAAGCCACAAGTTTTCAAGTCAAGCTAAAATAAAAGGGAAAAAGCAATGCCGTGAAGAGATGATCTCCAGAAAACGTCACCATATCAAAAATACACTTTTTTTTTTCCCCTGGAAGAGAGAAAGGGCTGATCAAATTGCAAAGGGCAGAGATGCAGCCCTGGGAACACACAGCTCCCTGCTAGGCTGCCTGCTCCACTGCTGCAAKGGAGTGAAGCAGACAGCCTGAAGTCACGGCTACCTCCCACCAAGGTGGAGCAGTGACTGCTTATCCTGCAGCCTCATCAGCACACCCCTACTGAAAGGCAAGGACAGTCACCAGCAAAGTCCTCAGTTATGCTGTGTCTCAAGTCACTGTCACAGCCTACAGAATCAATTTGTTTATTGTTACAGAATGCAAGACAAAGATCTCAAAAGCACCCCATCACTAAACTCCTAAACAAACTAACATAGAATATTAGATTTACAAAAGGAACGTATTCATTTTCAGTTAAGCAGCTTTSCCAATGATCAGCACACTCATAAAAAATACCATTATAAAGAAAATCCACATGAAAAACCTGTCCATCACTTTTGCAACTTTTTTCCACTCAATTCCTTTGGCCCGGTTTGCTTTMTGGTCTCTAACACAATTAGCAATATACTCAATATTTTTAATCAGCATTTTGTAACAAGAACAGCAATTAACATTTTCACCATCAACTCCATAGCTTTTATTCCAATTTCCATTGAGCTTCTCCTTGAGATTGCAGTCATCATTCCTAGAGGAAAGAGGACTCCTTACCTCTTTGTGTCTCCTCTGACCCCCATCATCCCCCTCTAACCTACATTCTTCTTCCTTCTCTCTCTTTGGACTTGTGCAATTTTCACCCACATCATAAACAAAAAAGATTTTTGACATATAGTCCAAAATAACCACCTTGGCCCACTGTGGAACAGGCTTTGCTTCTGAGCCACAATGATGGAGATTCATTATAATGATTGTCAATGCAGTRGAAGCTGTGATCATGGTCATAGTTGCTATGTAGTACTTCCCTGGAACACAAAATAAAATTATATTAAAGATGCTACTCTAATTTAAAAARTTCAATGAGAAGCAACAGTGTGACAACATAGTGCTAAGCATAAATGCAAGGGAAATAAAATTTTAATCACCTTAATTCTCTTAGATCAGGATTCACCATTTAAAAACAAAGATAAAAGCCACTAAAATAAAATCTCATACTCATTACTGGCATGCCTTTATCAGATGAGTGTATGACTACTGTATTAGCATGGTAAATATTTGCAAGCTAAGACCTCTGATTACTTGAAACACATCCATTCAGAAAGCAGCTCAAAAATGTTTCTCAAGAGCCTTGTTCTTTTCATAGTATCTGCAAAATCCCCATGCCAATGGCTTCAGGCACCATGGAAATCCCATTTCCTCAGGTATTARCAACAGTGATGACCAGGCTTTCTTTGAGCTGTTGATGCAGCCCACAGCAGCAGATCCATGCTCCCACACTCARACATGTCAGTGAGTAGGCAGACCTTGCTGGCACCCACGACCAGTGTGCTGCCTGTCCTGAGGTCAGAGCACAGAGCTGGAGAGAGCACAAGCTGTGCTCCTCTGCCCTTGCTTTCGGCARCTGAAGCACACAGCTGAGCACCCAACCAACCTGTGCAGAGAAGCAGCTCCCAGCCCTGCTCTGCAGATCTGCAGGAGAAGCAGAGCTGACAGCAGCAGCACAGCAACACGGGACGTGCCACAGACAAGTGTGCCTGAGCCCAGCTCCAAAGGGATTGGAACGGATGGCAAGGGAGAGCGTGGGAACAGAGAACACARACCGAGCTAGGTTCCTTTCATTGCACATGAACTTTCCTGAACTCCCAGRCAAAAATTAAATTTCAGCATAATGAATTCCCAGGAACTATAATCCAATGAAGCAATTGTCAGATATTGAGTCAACTGTGAGTATGCCAGCCAGGCCATCAAACCGTCTGGATCTGACAGAAACATATCTTGAAACAGTCTGACCTTGTGCTTATAGCTTTWGGTTATACTTCATGTGTTAGTTCTAAAATTGTTTTCCATTACCAGCTTTACTTCAAGATGTGATAGCATAATTCAAAATCTCTAACTATATTTCATAAATATAAAACAGCTAGTTAGTATAATTTAAAATAAACACAAAATAACTTCTAAAAACTGCAGCATACTTATACAGATTCCATACATATTTTAAGTACTTCACTATGTTTCAAAAATATAGCAAATTTATCTTCCCAGAAATCACAAATTACACAAAGATTCGCTGACATRCAGCCCTGCTATTACTAAGTCATGCTTAAAGACAAAGTGTGTAAAGCTCACCTATYAAGGGTACGTTTTCAGATGGGGGCATGATCTCTGCAACCATCAGCTGGAACACRGTCAGAGCAAGAAGAACTGTAACACCCAGAGACACTTTCTCACCAGAGTCTGCCGGGAGATAGAATCCCAGCGGGGCCAGGAAAGAGATCAAAATGCAGGGAAGCAACAGATTAAATATGTAGAAAGAGGACTTCCTTTTCAAAATCAGCGTGAAGGTCACATCTGGATAAGGCTCAGAGCAGCAGCCATAAGTGATGACATTCTTAACTGCTGGCATACCATGAATCTCCCATTCCACATCTTCTATGAAGTCGGAGAGGTCACCACTATCAAGAGAATTGATGAGGTCTACCTGATTACCATTATAGGTCCAGGACCCAAAGGTAAGGTTGCACTGCTGGCTGTCAAAAGGAAAATAAGACACATCCACTACACAAGAGCTCTTTGTGATAGCAGGTGCATCCCAAGTGATTTTTCCGTCATATCTCAGCACTACATTAGTATTTACTGGTTCTGAAAAGTCATCATCAGCCCTAAAAGACAGAAAAATAGCAATCAGGATTGACAGACGAAAACTTAAGGCTGAGGGCCAGAGAAGGTGGGCGATGGGGAAGACCCTCCTTTCACACCATTAAAAGCATGTTTCTGAAATCATATTTACACTGAATTTTAGTAGAAACTTACTAATAACCATTATTTACAGTGCCCATGAATGCCAAACATCAGTGCTGCTGAGTTATGTTGCATTTGTTGGCCATAGTTCCTTCAAACTTGACCTCAAACAGAACACAGTAGGATAAGAGTCCATTAAAAGATGAAAACACTCTGCAGGTCAGTATTGGCCTGGGAGAGCASACAGGGAGTGCAGCCTTTATGTATCATCTTTTTGTGGACAATCTTCCAGAGTTCTCTAGGAGCCTCAGCAGAAAGCACCAGAAAGACAGCCAGGGTATTCAATGCCCAGTGCAGAAAAATTCAGAAAAGCTTTGTTGTGTAGCATAATTTTCAGATCTTGTCTATAGCTTTATTGCAAAATATTTAGATTGTCAACAACAAATGTTAAGACAACAAACATACCCCTTGCTAAGTAAGGTAGAGATGAAAGTTCAGACTCTGTAGGCCAGTTCCTCCTTTAAACCCCTCCCTCCCTCAAATATGCAAGCTGATTTTCTCCAGCCACACTCACTTATTATATAGGACAATATCTGGTCTCCAAACCAAATTGCTTGGAATCCTGATGGAGTCCAACCCGTCGTATTTATCTTTGTCCCATCTGAGGTATGCATCATACCAGCTCTGTCGAATCCATAAGTAAGCTGACAAAATTTGGTTCCTTTCATCCTGCATAAAAATGTAGAGATATTTCTAGCTGAAGGTGACAAAATCACATCTTAGACACAGGCAGCATTTGTGATCTGGCTTTTATGTAGTGCTCAAAACAGGCCAGAATACTAACAGGACACAGAATAATTCTCAGACAGGCATCCAGGCCCATACACTGTACAGGAAAATCGCTGGTTTGGACTTCCACTTGTGCAAACATTCACCTCTCAGCACCCTCCCCTGTTTTAATCACAGTATCTAATGCTCCCAGTTCTTCCTAATTTCCTTTTGCAAGCTTCAGAATAACAAATAGCTAACAGATCCAGGCTCAGAAATTCTTTGAGAGCTTGGCGAGGCCTTGAAATTATAATTCAGAAGTCACAAAAATAATCTTTCCTTCTCCTTCCAGACACATTTGCTTTTGCCTTAAAAGTGTATCTAAAAAAAACATATTTATAAAAATTACTGAAGGCTAATTTTAGTGATTTTATGTAGAAATTATTGYGGCTTAGAAAAAGCATTTGCTGTATTTAAAACTCAGCAAAAGTTGCCTGGAGGGTGTGATACCAACACCTAACTACAAAAGAAGTCTTAAAAATTCAGCAGCTCTAAGTTTGCAGACTTATAATGGAAGCCTTATAATGGATGCATCCTGTGAAGAATGTACAAAATCTGGAGAACAGAACACACCCCCAACCCCTCAGGCCACCCCTGCTCCCCTGCCCTGAGGAAGCATTCCTGAAGTTGWCACAACTGAAAGCTGCTTTTCCTACTCCAAACAAAAACCTTACATCTAGTATATTCCTGCATATATTTACAAAAACAGAACTCTACTTCTACTCACCATGTCTTTAATTTGGGACAATGTGATCTGAAGGGTGACATTCAGTACTTTATCTGTGTCTTCCACTGGTCTCAGGGCATTGGAGTAGTCTTCAAACAGTTCATTAAACAGCATGTGAGCATATTTTCCTTTGGCTGATTCCACAGCTATAAAACATGGACTTGTTCAGTACAGGAGATTAAGCACTGAGCAGCATCAGAAAACACCTTCTTTCTACTGCTTCAAGCAGTATTTGCTATAACCATATTTATCATTCATATATGGTAGAATATCATTAGTTCAGATACAGAAGAGTACCTGATGGAGTTATTCAAATAAAGATAGCGTTCACCTGGAGCCAGTGAATAGCTAACTTAAGCTTTTCACACCCACTGAAAGGTACTGTATATAGCAATCCTTACATTTTTTGATAGTAAATATAATTGCTTTTATTTTATAAATTACTCTCACAGGCAGATATTACTGACTTCCAGTCAGCAAAGTCTGAAATTACAGTTACTCACAGGCTAATGGCTTTTGGTATGTCCCCAAATGCAGCACTGGTAAGATTCCTGCTACTTCCAGAATTTAGTCTTTTTCTTTTTCACCTACCACCTGTAAAAGGTCTGAGCTTTTCTACAATTGCCAGCTTTTCTACACAAGCTGGCAATTGCTTAATGTGTGAATACATCTGTGCACCAACATCTTTTCCAAACCATGTATTTGGAGATGCTTCTTGCTATCCAAACTTAGATAGTAAAGATAATTGACTGAAACTTGAGGTTTTAAATTATACTTTTGCTATTTCATACTGTTTTGCACATCACAGTTTCTCTAGGCAGCCTCTTTACATGGATACAGAAATTTCTGCAAGCAAAGGGCAAGAACAACAGAACCTCTCTGTTACARCCCACCCCTGCAGGTAACTGAGGTTCTTCGTGATAGATCCCTTAGGATGGGCCAGAGTGAAAAAACACCCAACGACTGGTTGWGAATAAATGCACATATTTATGTATGGCAGGTTTATTTTAGAACAATTTGATGCAATGCTGTCACTGAAACTACAGGGAAAACAGAMACTTTCCAACTCAGTCTTTTCCRTGTTGGAGAATTAGGCATTACTTTATTCTGGGCAGGATGTTATTCTGAGCAGGACATGCAATAGAAATTATTTCATCCACACATGCCTTGGTTGTCAGTGAAAATCATTCCATCCTACATTGCTCATTACCAGACTTTTCACCTATTTACACATAAGAACGACAAAGTAATTCACGTTCACTCGTTTTAAATTACACAGTTCTTAGAGTTCAATCTTTTATTGGTTATTGACCCCTTCGCCTACCGATACTAATTCGGCCCTCTTATCAACCTTTCCCCAGACCAAGTGTCTCCAGGGGAGTAATGCTCGTTAATGCTCCTTTATTTCCTGGGTACCTTCTGGCTACTCCCCAGCTGCAGATGTTAAACCCATCAGACCTCACCTGGTGAACTTCAATTCCCCTCCCCCTGACAAAAGCGAGCAAAACCCTGACTAAAGTCACCAAAAAAATTTTAAAAGTTGCCTCAATTCCAGTAATGGGAAAGAAGTACATAGTCGTATCGGTTATTAGCTATAGAAATGAAACAATATAAAAGCATAAAGATTAAGCTTAAGAAAATACAGAAGAAAGAAAAAGAAARAAAGGATGAGAGTAGATAATGGAGAGGACCGGTATCACCATACATGATAAGAAGTATTAGCTCGTCTCACAGGACCATCGTTCTCCCTTATCTGGTTCGAAGGCCAGCTTGTTGCYAAACAAAGGTTAATTTGTCCCAGTGATCTCTGGTGATGGGGACCCGCTTTGTGCCCCCCTTCCTTCCCTTCGGTGGTGGGGTGCAGTGCGGCCTCAGCAGAGCACCCGCTGCTTTTGCAAATGGGCAATTGTTGGAGTCGTTATCACCGCCGCGCTCCCGCAAGGATCGAGCCGATGCCAGACGGCAGCTCGGGCTGGACAGTGCTTTGGAGTGCATCTCTGGTCATTCGCACCTACTTCCCGGACTAATCACGAGTTCAAAGCAAATCTTCCTGACTAAAAAGATATCCCAACAAATCACAACGTCCAGAAGAGCCCTTCAATTCTGGTCGTACATGATCGTTTTGTCCATGCATCAAACACAGAGTTTAACTAAACAGATCAAACACTTCTGGGGCTCAGCCATGTAGAGTAGGTCAGGTCATAAGATCCTATGTGAATAAGATAAACTTCAGTGCAACATTTAACTAGCAAGCAGTATTCTCACCTTTGAGTATCACTGCTGTGCACAGCAACCACAGAGAGACGTAAAAGGAGGAGAGGCTCCTCATCTTCATTTCTGGACCTTAAATAAAACTGTTCACCCAAGGGCACAGAAGTGTTTACCACCATCCAAAACTACCCAAAGAAGTAAATTAAGCTGTACAGCAGCATCCAGGTGCTAATACACGGATGCGGTTCTGGAAGCAGCTCGGTCGTCCCTGGCAGCTGTCAGTCCTACAGCGATCGTGGGCTCTGTCCCTGCCGCCGCCTGGGGCTCTGCTGAGCCCTCCCTCCCTGAGTAACCTGAGCGCTGCCTGCTCTCAAGCTGCGGCTGAGACAGAAAACCAACAGATTGGGTATCAGTGCAAAAACTGTATTCCATTCCATTTTTASTACAAATGCAAGATTTCGTCCCATTTATGACAAATCCTTTTACAGCTCTTTGGAGGGCTTTGTTTTACTGCACTTATGTTCTGCAATAGCCCGCTCAGAACCAGTTCTGTGGAACTTGTGGACCTTCACAAGAAAGTGATCTCAGTACTTTAATAGAATAATAACAGTGTAAATCACACATCCAGTGTCACACAGAAAAAAACCCCAATGCCCACGGCCACTCCCGTGCTGATAAAACAAGATTTTCATTACCAAAGTGTTGCCACATGGGAGAGAGGAACTTGCACCAAAGTCAGAAAACACATTTAATATTTGCAGTAGCCCAATATCACTGTGCAAACAAGAACTTCAACAGGTCTAGACAGCTTGGAGACCAGTACTCAGCACAGTAAATCAGGAGCAAAACTGGACTTTGCAGGTAAAATGCCATTTCCCTTATACAGTACAATTTTTCACAGGCGAGCTTGACAAAAAACAATTACAGTTACTGGACCCCACTTACATTTAGCCAAGAGTTTCAGGAGAAAAATATGAACATGAAACAATACCTTACCTGGCCCTCCATCTCACCCTGACGGTCAGAACTTCAACAGCTCTGTCTATATTACTCGTGTTGTCAGGTTAGCTTCCTAGTACCACAGACATCTTCTTCCAAGTTTCTCAGATTAGAGGAGATTGCTTCCTCCTCTCCACAGTCCAATCCATCCTTCATGATGCACTGCAGTCCATTCTGCCGCCCTTTTAGAACAGATAACAGAAAACAGTCATTAAAACAGAAAGTGAAAATATGGAATGAGCTACCAGGAAAAAATTAGGTCCAGAATAGTCCTGATCCACAGAGGTCATAAAATATTGTTTTACTCTTGCACAGTCTTTTGGCCAGAAGAAAAGTTATCCCTCYGTACACATAATTTCTACACAGCAGCACTACAAGCAGTCACTGGCCAATGTTTGTGCTTTTGTGGGATTTATATATCAATTAGCTTTATGGCCAGGTTTACTAGGTAAGCAATAAATAATTTTGGTCAAAGCCCCTGTAATGAAATCCATCTCTGTCATTTCATTTGAAGAATTGTCAAAGGAGTAAAAAAGTAGAAAATTGTTTAGAAGTCAAAAGGGTCAGAAAAGCCCCTAGGTGGTATGTAATAACTTGTATTCTCTGTGGGATGAAGGTATGTGATGCTAGAGACAACAAATGTCGTGGACAGAAGAAAAAAGATTTTTGGATACAGTCAGATAAGTGCATTCTCAGGGGATAGCTTTAGTCTACAATAAATTGCCATTCTGTCAGCAAGGAGCTACTGCACAACATCTCTTACTGTAATCTCAAGGGTGAGRAGGGGTACTGCTTTAAGAGAGCTGCTATAAACACTGCTGGAACCAGGACTAGCCTTGCTCTGCCACAGGCTTGAGACAACCATGTGACCTGTGATATCAGCAGTACACACATGTCAAGCAGTGTGGACTGATGTACCTAAATTAAACATACAGACAGGTAAACATGAGCACACATATATATCAGACATGTTTGTTACATTTGAGACACTGCATTGATTGCACAATGCTTGCAAAAGTAAACTAAAATACCTCCAAAAGTCTTTTCAATATTGAAGACACAAGAAATTTAACAATGTTAGTATGACAGACATTCACAAGATATCTGATTTGTATTTTTAATCAAAATATCCCTAATGTATATATTTTGTATGAATGCCGAGCATTAACATTAATTTCTCATTGATCTGAGAGATTCTTCTACAAACCCACACTTCCTCAGAACATAGTTTTTAAGGTTTGGCATGATTTAAGGCAATACTAGCTCAGATCAAACATCTCATCTAACTTTTGAATGAAGTTTAATTTATAGTGTGAAAAACGCCAATCACTTGTTTTACAATTTTAAAAGTTTTTAATAGTAACATTTTGGTTATAAAAATAGTAATACAATTAGAGTAATAATAATTTGGACAAACTGAATTAGGACAATATGAGACAATAAATACAAAGAGTTACGGACGTCCGGGTACCTCTTTCTGGGCAGCACGAGCCCGAAGGAGGACCCTACTAACAAAGGATTAACCCTTAAGAACAATAGCCCATTGCATATTCATACACTTCATACATGATGCATAAATTCCATTCAAACACAGGATTCCACTCGAGCCTGATCATTAACAGCTCCTTCCTCTGAATCCTAACAGCGCCTCCGAGGTGGGAAGAAGTTCATTTCTTCTGATAAGAGGGCAATAAATTCCTTTCTCTGAAAGATTTAGGTGTCCTGTGGCTGCTATCTCGCTGCAAGTTTTTTCTCGTTTAAACAGAGGATCTTACATAGCATAATTTCTATTTTAAMHGTTTTTATAACCTAAAACTATGTTTAACACAGTACTTAAGAGAATTAATACAGCATTACTTTCTAACACAACACATATAATATTAATTTTAATATTTGCGAAAAGCCAATGATAAAATACATGCATTTTTCACAATCCCCACTCTTATTCTTTATAAATCACTTGGCTTGAGCAATATTTATTATCTACTTGGATCTTCTGGACTATTCTGGCAGAATAAAACAGGGGATTACACAAGGAAAACATATATAAACAGTTGTAACACATAAAATGAAAGATCTTAGTTTCTTCTAATACATTACCCCACCACCTAGGTTTTAACATTGTTTTCTAATTTTTGGACTGGTACCTGGGTTATTATATGTATATATATATATTTTTCTTCTTTGATTTCTTTTGCTTKTTCTAGAATGACTTTTCTGTGGTCATCAATTTTCAACAATCTGATATATTAAACTTTCYACAAACACCCCCTTCTTTGGCCAATAAATAGTCTAAAGCTAACCTATTCTGATACCCTACAGTTTTTGTTTGGCTTAGCTGACTTGATATTAACTCTAATGCCTGGGCAGCCTTATTTGCTACCATTTCTATAACTTCTTGGAGTCTTGTAATATGACTCAATAGATAAGTTGGAGTCAATACAGAGTTAGATTGCTGAGCTGGTTTTACCTTTTCGTTTATTATTTGTTTTTTTACCAAATCTTGAACTGTATCTTCAAGATTAAATTTGAAACAAATCCATCTCTCTCCTTTTGGACATTCAGTTCCAAATCTATTACCACTTTTTCCTAAGTTTCTTGTAAGCCAATAATTTACTCCGTTTTGCCTTCAGATTCCTAATTTGRATGGGTTATAACAGTAGCTGTTGACATAGGTGTGTGTAATAAAAGAGGAACTTTGGTTACTTTCCATGTGATGCTTTCTGTAGCATTTGTGACACGATCTTGCTGGTATCCCGAAAGGGAAAAGACAACAAATGAGTGCCAGAAACAGGAATGACAGGGGTCCAGTGTGGCTTATGCTCCCACCTCCCATGCCTGTGAGGTTGCAGCTCACAGCAGGTATGTTGATCTTCTCGGTGGCGATATACAGAGGCCAATCTGGTCTTGCCCTCTATTTCCTTGTTACTTTCTCTTAACTAATTTCCAGGCAAATTGTTTTTGACACCTTTTAACTGTGATCTCTCACCGTTCCTCAGGTATCTCTCATTTAACAGGCACTAATAGTTCCCATCCACAAAACAAAGTTATTACTTTAACACCTTTTGCAATAAGAGCATAAATTTTGTGAACCACARTACTAATTACTCGCACAATTTAAGCATTTACTTATAACCCAGCTAGCATGTCCATTATTGGAATGACTCAAATTAAGTTTACTAATGGAAAATGGTAATTCCCCTTCTCCCCTGTACAATTCTCAGGCTAAGATCAGAATGCAAAAACAGTCTTGATCTTTCTATCTGAAGTATTCCTCCCTCAAGGAGATATTTTATTCAGACACTGCTCGAAACCAGTGATATAAGTGCAATCTTATTTCTTAATTCAGTGTTATTCTTTGTACATTTCTTAGATCATTTGGGTTTTCCCAAACTATTACCACTCAGTTCCATTGGAAAGTCAGTTTGGCATCACCTGGTTTAAATGTGATAGTTTATTATTCAGGTTTCTTCACGAGTCTGGCATGAATTCTGCTGGCATGAATTCACCCTCTTTCCCTGATTCTGATTGTTGCTTCAGTAGCACCTGGAAAGGACTTCTTAATAGCATCGTAATTAAAAAAAGACAATAGTGCATTAACTTTTACCATTTGCATTTCTTCCAAACTTTCTGGGTTTAGCTATAAGCTTTCTCTACAGCAGCCTCTTCTATCCAGCTGTGCTAATAGCTGTAGAAGCAAATTCTTCTTTCTGTGAATTACAGTTAGTGAAATAAGAAAAGCTAGACTAATTTTAACACAAGATGCATCACATCTATTGCTTTTTGCTTTTTGGGCAGCATTTAATTGTTTTAGCTTTACAAACTCATTCTTCAGGAAAGAGAAAAAAAACAAAACAAAACAAAACTTCTTTAACAGCAAACAAAACACACAAAAGCAGAAACCAAAGAACGTCTTACTTAAGAAAAACAAACTACTTTGTGAGGTTTGGAGAGTCATCAATCTCTGCCTTGATTTTACCTTTTAGTGCTATCCCCCTCCCACTCTTTTCACAGCCTTGCTGTCAATGCTGTTCTTCGCCCTTCCCCTGCTGCTGCCACTTCCCTGCAGGGCCGGAGCAGGGGAGAACAGCCACGGGCATGGGGACCCTGGGGGCTGCCCTGGGCTCCTTTTGCCCTCTCTCTCTCTCTCTCTTTCTGTTTCTCTCTCTCTCTCTCTCTCTCTCTCTCTCGGCCCACTTACCGGGCCGACGCTGCCATCCTGGACTCGGGACTCTGACAGTCTGGGAGCCACCCCCGGCAGTCCTGCCGCGGAGCCGGCCTGCTCCTGCCCGGCAAACCTGTGCCTGTGTCCTCTGCTGCCATCTCCGCCGCCGGGTCACCTCCATGGATCGGTCCCTGCCACAGCTCCCGAGACCCCGCCGCTCGTAGCGAACGGTCAGACGCCTCTCAACCTTGACAACTCTAAACTTCGCGTCTCCGGGTGTTCCTGACATTCTTTTTCTTTCTCTGGTCAACTTATCCTCTTTTCTCTTCAAGGAGGACCTGTTCTACTAAACCTTTTCTGGACCTCAGTTCAGCATTGAATTACTTCCTAACAACTATGTGTTAAGCCACTTCCCTGTCTTTCATGCAAAAACTCGCATTCACACTTCTRCTCTCAGCACCAAGATGTCATCATTTCATATTCTAACATCTCAGAGTTTGCTAACCACTTCCTTGCTTCAACTTCTAACATCTTTGATATATAAACTATTAAATATTTTTTACTCTTCTTCACTGCCTGAATTAAAAATTTTATGAGCTACTCCATTGTCTGTATTTATGTATAAATGATAAAGGATTCTTCTAACAAAGGTAAGCTTAAAGCTGGTACTTAGGCTAGTTTAACYTAACTCTTTYAATTTAACAATATCTGCTTTGGTTTGTTCTRTATCACCTCCTTCTGTCAATTCTTCATACACAAATTTTGCTACCTGTGTGTRCCCCTCAATCTATAATCTATAATATTTCAATAATCTAGGTAATTTTCTGATCTCCCTCTTTGAAGAGGGAGGGGAGAAGGAATAAAATCCTTCTAATTTTCTGATGGTTGGTGTTCTAGCTACTTTTATTTATTAAATGTCTAAGATATTTTACCCCTGGGTAGTGAGTCTGAGTTCTTTTATTAACTTCTCTTAAATCTTGTAGTAGTCTATAATTCTCATCAGACTTCTTTACTGGGAGGATAGGGGTGTTATGAGGAGACATACAAGGTTTTAATGCCCCACCTTTTATTAGTCCTTCTATTACTGGCTTCAAACCTTCCAATCCTTCTAAAGATACAGGATACTGACGTACACGTATGGGACAATCTTCTCTCTCAATTGTAACCCTTATGGGGTCGATATTTAATCCTCCCCTATTTCCTTTTCCAGCCTAAACTTCTTTGTTGATTTTTTTTTTCTTCTTCTTCAACTTCTTGGCTTAATTTTAAAACTCTAGCTGCCATTTTCTCATTTTCTGATATAACTTCTATTCTTACTTGCACTTGTAAGACTCTTCTTTAAAAATTGCTACCTGCCCCTGAGACTAATAAGACATCTCCCATCCAAATTCTAGTTTCTTTTCTCAATTGCCACATCTTTAATGACTAGAAATGTAAAACTTTCTCTTTTTGCTCCTRTTATTTTCACTATGTGTTTGCTCACCCTATAATCTTTTGGAACATTTGACAGGCAGGTTCTCCCTGCCCCTGTGTCTATTACAAATTCCAATTCTTCTTTTCGGGGGCTCACTTTTAAAGTTATCACAGACACAAAATGGTATTTGTCCTCCCCCCAAAAAATTAGAGCTTATGACYTCCCTATTCCCCTTCTGTGCCCATCTCTTTAAAGATTCCCAGATCTTCTGCTTACTTAGGACYATTTTCCTATTTCTCTTAAGTTTGTTTATCTATTTAGTCAGAGTGTGTTCTTTCTCCTCTAAAAGCTGTCTCTCAAAACAAAACCCTTTTTGTTTTTGCATTTTGCCTTTGATCTGCTGTCTCATTTCTATTCTTATTTCTTCTGGATTAAACGKTTTTTACAAATAAATTTAGAGTTTAACAAATCTAAACTTCTGCTTGGATACTTTGAAATGGTCAACGAGCTGACTCACGACCTTCTCATGTTGTTGTTGTTTTTTGGGTTTTTTTCTCATCACTCTTTTATTTATCTTTTGGCAAATTATACATCTTTCGGTTACTTGGTTTTTTACTCTAAAAATCTCAAAGCACCCATAGTTCCTTAAAAAAATGATCACGCAAAGCCTGAGTATCCCACTGGGCTTTTTGATACATGTCCTCTGCTATTCCCTAGTAAGCATTTTATTACCTAATTGTCTTCCATCAAGATGTTTCTATTTCCCTGATTTATCTTGTTCRCCACCTACYTTGTTTTAATTCCCTTTTCTTTGCTTCCCTCTACTTTGGAATTTCYAATTTTTCCTCATTTGGAATTAATACTAACTCTTTCASCTCCATTTTCTGCTGCATCTTTAGCTTTCTGATCTGCTAAATTGTTTCTCCTTATTTCTGGGGTCTTTACCTTTTGGTGTCCTTTAATATGTACTATAGCTATCTCTCTTAGGTAATTTTAATGCCCTTTAAAATCTCTAAAACAAGTTTCTCATCTACTAATCCTTTTCCTCTTGAATTAAGTAATCTCTGTTTTAAAATTTTTCTTAAGGTATGTGCTACTGTAAAGGCATACCTTGAATCAATATATAACTCCTTTCTTTTTGTGTTAAATTTTCTAATGCTCTTTTTAAAGTATGTAATTCACAAGTTTGCGTGTTTTTTCTTTCCTCTTTTTTTTTTTAATCAACTTCTGCATTTCTGCCCCATTTCTCAATATTCTATTTGTCCCCTGCTTTTGTTTTTACCTTTTTTACTAACAACTAGAATACTACTTTTCTTTCAACTACTTACACCCAAAAAAAATCTTTTCCCTTACACTGCTTTTTGATACAATACACCTCTCTCCAAGGAGATGCGATGCCACTTAAGATGCACGATCCAAATTACTTATTTCATATTTCTTCCTCTACATTCACTCACTTTTATTTCTCACTCATTTCCACASATTCTCTCACACCCTYAAGACACAAAGTGGATCCTTACTGCCAGAAAATCACGGGTCCCTGTGGCTCCCCCGCCTCGGGGTTGGCTTCCATGTCTCAGTGTCACCGGGCCTCTTGGAAGGGCCCTGRCTTTKGTTGCCTCTGGTGCCCGCTCACCTGTGAGGCTGTCTGCGTGTCACGCAGCTCTTCAGCTACGGCTCCCTGCACGCCCGGGGACCAGTAGCTCGGAACGCAGGTCATACACACAGTTTTCAGCTAAAGTCCCCACCYGCCCGGGGAACAGTAGCTTTCACTGCCTCCCTCTTCCCACCCGCCCGGGAAGTTGAGGCTGACTTTGTGTGTGTCTCACTCTCTCACACACACAACAAAACAACAATAAGGTACCTTTTACTTTCACCTCACCTATTACAGGTTTAGGTGTTACTGGCCAGTCCCGGTGCTATTGGATATCCCTCAACCCAGCTGTCTTGTCCAACCCCAGTTGCTCTCGGGTATTTCCCCTCAATCCTGCCGAATTGTTCAACCCCAGATGCTCTTGGGTATCTTTCCCTCAATCCAGCTGTGTTGTTCAACCCCAGATGCTCTTGAGCATTTTCTGTCCCTCAACCCAGCTGTGTGGTACAACTACAGATTCTCTTAGGCATTTAATTTCTTTTGCTGTGTTGTCCAACCCTGGATGTTCTTGGGCATTTTTTTATCCCTCAACCTGGCTGYGTTGTTCAACCCTGGATCCTGTTGGGCAAAAATTTTTCCCTCAATCTGGCTGTGTTGTCCAACTCCAGATGCTGTTGGACAAAATTTTCATCCCTCGATCTAGCTGTGTGGTCCCATCCTGAGTGTTCTTGGGCATATCCTCACTCCAACAGAATTCTGCTYAACCCTGCTCTTGGATGCTCTTGGAATATAAATCCCTCAACCCAGCAGGTTCTTAGGGGCCCCTCTTGTCCTCCTGTTTCCTAGTGGATTGGGCTAGAAAACCTTGCTTCCTACCTYCGAGGCTCCAGCCCCTCACTGAGACCCAGTCCCAGTCACCCTGGGGGATTCTTTCACTCTCTTATCACTCACCTCGTCTCTTTACTGGCCRTTTTTCTCGCGAAAAGACRGAAACGCAGCACGGGAGACTCCACAATCACTTGGCAGGTCTGGGACAACCAGCCCGCCTCTCATTCACACACATTCATCCCCCCGTACCTGCCCCTCCGAGAAATACGTACCAATCTTTTTCCTTCCCGGGTTCTTGGTGCGCACTACTAGTCTTAGGGGGCCAATTACCGCGGTTGTAGGGAGCCTTTTTCCCTTCTCTTTGTTTTATTGCCTCCTTTTGTCTGCAGATCATAACCTGCATCTGTCGGTCACACACAGGGGAGTGATCAAGGCTGCCAAAGAGGGCAGGGCGTGCCTTACCCACTCTGACTCTCCTAGAGCACCGGCAGCGAGGTGTCAACCATCCTCTGCTACCAAATTGTGAAAAACGCCAATCCCTTGTTTTACAATTTTAAAAGTTTTTAATAGTAACATTTTGGTTATAAAAATAGTAATACAATTAGAGTAATAATAATTTGGACAAACTGAATTAGGACAATATGAGACAATAAATACAAAGAGTTACGGACGTCCGGGTACCTCTTTCTGGGCAGCACGAGCCCGAAGGAGGACCCTACTAACAAAGGATTAACCCTTAAGAGCAATAGCCCGTTGCATATTCATACACTTCATACATGATGCATAAATTCCATTCAAACACAGGATTCCCTCTGGTCATCGTCAGCCTCTTCCTCTGAATCCTAACAGCGCCTCCGAGGTGGGAAGAAGTTCATTTCTTCTGATAAGAGGGCAATAAATTCCTTTCTCTGAAAGATTTAGGTGTCCTGTGGCTGCTATCTCGCTGCAAGTTTTTTCTCGTTTAAACAGAGGATCTTACATAGCATAATTTCTATTTTAACHGTTTTTATAACCTAAAACTATGTTTAACACAGTACTTAAGAGAATTAATACAGCATTACTTTCTAACACAACACATATACCATTCATTTTAATATTTGCAAAAAGCCAATCATAAAATACATGCATTTTTCAGAATAGTTAGTGAGTTGTCTTTCTTTACAGTAAAAAGTTCTGCTACCAAATCAGAAATTAATACAAGATACGAAGCCACTTACAGGGATAATTTAAGAGGAGTGAGGGGTGTTGGGAGGTTAGAATGAAGCCATTAAGCACTCCCAGAAGGAGAGCGGTTCCCAGCAGAGCTCCCGGGATGCTGTCGGATCCCTGTGCCAGCAGATGGCCCTGTCACCCAGCCTACCGATCACCCAAAAATCCCATCGCGTTTCAGCCTGCTTCCATCAGCTTCGCGGATCCTTTGCCTTACATTTGATGCAAGTCACGGTGAGCCAAGGTGTTCTTTTAAAGAGAAAGATGAGCAGAAGGAACCAAAACCGTTCCGTGGCTGAATCCAAGCTCTTTCCGGACATCCTCGGCAGGGCTCAGCCACGGGGGGGTCCGCGGGAGGGAATTCCGGCCGTGCCGTCCCTGGAGCCGGCACAAAGCTGGGCACTGGCTGCTTCTGCCCGTGCGGAGACTGACTGAGGCACACGGCACAACAGCCAGCCCCGCTCCCACGTATTTTGTTCAAACGTTTGAATTCGTGGGAATGAGTCTGGGCTATTAACAGAGCTGTTAACACTCAGTGGGACGAGAGTGGACCATKCATTGGTGCGCTGAGCTTGCACGCCACTCACATAACACCTGTAAATTTTTATGCTTCTAGACACATGTATACTATCATGTAGACATCATCAAAAATATAAATAGGACAGACTGAAGTGGAGATGACATAAGAGAGATCTCTTTCATATTAAAACTTCCAAAGTTAGATATTTATCTTAGCCAAACTATAAGCAATGTAGGTGAGAAGTGTAAAACTTTTTTTAGAATTTTATTCTTTCAATCCTTCTCCTCCTGCATAAAATAATAATTTCCTCTTGAGCCTAAGGTTTTTATGTGTACATTTTCAGAATTTTTTAATGGATTCTTACCCTTTTCTGCATAAAAACCATTAACAGTTTTCAGCCTTTAACTGGGAAAGCTGCAGATACTGTACTATCACAGGCCTCAAGGCCGTCTGTACCATTTATAATCCATCCCTTCATCAGAGAACAATAAAGAAGAACAGATTGGTTTCTAAGCACAGTTTGTAAGAAATGTCTCACAGTCTGCTTCTACTTGCCTTCCTGCCAATTTTTCCCCACAGAAGCTGTTGCATTCACTTTCTTCACAGCATTTGCTACTGAATATTATCTTGTGATAGGGTCAAGCAGCACACTAACTGTACACAGTCAGACTTCTCTCCTTCGACTAGCTGGTCTTAACAGCACGGGTAACAACAGCTGAGAGCACACAGCACTTCATTTAGATGCAACATGTTTCTCTCCACCTCATTTTTTCTCACYCACCTACTGCCTCCTCCCTCCTTCTCTCTAAAAATCCCCTACCACCCGAAACCAACACACTCATTCATATTTTCTTCCCCCCTGCTGTACACACAGAAGATAGGAAATACACTAGGAGAGTTCACAATTCTAGCTCATGAGATAATGTAGGATATTAGCCACATTTTCCAAAGGCAGAAAATCCTCATCTGCATGTTACAGTTCTGGGGTTTTCTGAATATAAATTTTTTTGGTGCACTTACACAGGCAGCTCTGCCAACCACCTCCCAGCCCCTGAARAGAAACTTTCTGAACCTAGAAGTCTGGCATTACTTAATGTGATCTAATATGCAGCAGGTTACCCCTTTTCCAGCACAATGCTTTCAAGCTCATTAGTATTTTGTTTATCAGTATCTGGCAGGGTTAAGGACAAAGCTTGTTTATCATTTTAGGTATCAGAAAGCTATTTTATACACAGGTCATTCTCATTGGGATAATTTCCAGCTTTGTTACATSCCTTTGAATGGCCAGTTGCAGAATCTGAGCTCTACACAAAGGCTACCTCTGGGCTTAGACACAAATCATAAGTTTGCTCTGATAGGCAGCCTGATGCTCCAAACCAAGCTGAATTAGAGAAAAAATTCTAGGCTGGATTTTTTTCAGCTGCAAGTGTGCTGAACATCTTGCTCCTGATGGTCACTCTTGAGCCATGGAAGGCAGCACAATACCTCAGCTTTTGGASCAGAAGGAAGTCTCCCAGCTCCCATTGCAGGCTGAAGACAGCTCTAGGTGCCGCAGCTTGTATGCACATCACAAGAAACCCCAGACATTAAACCATTGTCTGACGAGGCGAGACTGAAAGGCAACAGTTTAKGCACTAATTCAAAACTGAAGTTTCACTCTTTCCAAAATTTAGAGGTTGATAGGAACACCCCTTTAAAACACTACTAAAACTCATCATGACCACAGAAGTACCTGTATAGAGGGTTTAGCATTTCCTAAAAACATATTCTTTCCTGGTAAACTCACATCCACCTTGCAACAAACACAAAATATGGCACTACTGCATAGGGGAGGACACAACTCTAAATTATCACAATGCATTTAGGCCCAAACAAACCTCCCTGTGGGATAAAGCAAGCAGCAACTACTCATCKCTGAGGGAAAAGAACTTCTGATAAACCATGGGTTTAGCTACTGAAACATCTTGTGGTACATGGGCACTAACATTCTTTAAAATGTCCTAGCACGAACACACCTACATTATGCTGTGGTTTAAGYAAAAATATTTCCTCTTGAGCAAAACACTGTAGTAAACCTGCTGATTTATTCAAACTCTGCAGCTACACTCATTCTGGCAGAAGAGAGTCATTTGTATCTTGGGAACAAAGCACCACCATTTCAGCTGAAGATAGCATCCCTTTTCTGAAGTATCTGTGAGCACAGTGGCTCGGTTAAGAAACTTCATTTCAATACATTTGTTACGTGTTGAAAAGAAGAAAACAATACAATGTTTTTGGATGATTGCTTGGAATTTTGCAAATGAAAATCAACAGTATGAGTACAGCCTCTCTTAACAATTTAAAAAATTAAAATTTTATCTGTATAAGGACATAAGATGTACACGTGTTTGATTAGTACTGGAGTAATGAGCATGCGACATTAGTTCTGTCATTCTAAGGAATATGTATTTGATATAAGCATCACAATCAGAATGGAATCAAATGCATACCAACCAGGTGTAGAAGAAAATTTTTTCATCTTTTTAATGAAAGAAAAACCCTAGGCACACATATGTAAACCAGGAAAGGAACCTCAAAGAAGGTGTAGCCTCCCTGAAAAACAACATTAGAAATTGGTATAAATGGATGAGGAAAAGGCTGACGTACTCAACAAAKTTTTTGCTTCAATCTCTAATATCAGCCTTTCTTCCCACACCCCTCGAGCAGGTGGACAGCAGGATGGGGAGAGGGGAAGCAGAGCACTTGTAAGAGAAGATCAGGTTTATGACCACCTGAAGAACCTGCACTCACAGAGGTCTGTGGGGCCTGATGAGATGCATCCCAGAGTTTTGAGAGAATTGGCTGATAGAATTGCTAAGCCACATTCTATGATATTTGAAAAATCATGGCAGTCAGCTGAAGTTCCCTTTCCCGGATGACTGGGAAGAGGGAAACACTGTATCCATCTTTAAAAAGGGTAGAAAGGGGAAACTGCCGACCTGTCAGCCTCACCTCTGTGCCTGGAAAAATCATGGAACAAATCCTCTCAGAAGCTGTGCTAGGGCACGTGGAGAACAGGGAGGTGATTTGAAGGAGCCAGCACAGCTTCACCAAGGGCAAGTCCTGCCTGACCAAGCCAGTGGCCTTCTACAATGGAGTGACTGCCTCAGGGTACAAGGGATGGGCTACAGACATCATTTATCTGGATCTCTGCAAAGACTTTGACATAGTCCCCCACAACATCCTTCCCTCTAAATTGGAAAGAGTTGGATTTGATGGGTGGACAGKTAGATGGATAAGAAATTGGTAGAAAGGTCACATCCAGAGGGTAGTAGTGGTCAATGGCTCAGAGTCCTGATGGACATCAGTGATGCCCTTCAGGGATCTGTACTGGGGCCAGRGTTATTTAATATCATCATTAAGGACATAGGTGAAGGGATTAAGTGCACCCTCAGCAAATTTGCAGATGACACCAAGCTGAGTGGTGCTGTTGACACTTCCAAGGGACCTGATGCCACCCAGAAGGGCCTGGACAAGCTTGAGAAGTGAGCCCTTGTGGCTTAACAAGAGCAAGTACAGGGTGCTGCACCTCAGTCAGGACAGCCCCTGGTATCAGCCCAGTCTRGGGGAYGMACAGATCCAGAGCAGCCCTGCCAGGGAGGATTTGGTGATGCTGGTGCATGAGAGGCTGGACATGACCCAGCCATGGGCACTCACAGCCCAGAGAGCCAAAGGTGTCCTGGGCTGCATCCAGAGCCCCGTGGGCAGCAGRGGAGGGAGGGGATTCTGCCCCTCTGCTCTGCTCTGCTGAGACCCCACCTGCAGGGCTGCAGCCAGCTCKGGGGGCCCAGCACAGCAAGAACATGGACCTGCTAGAGGAGGGCCCCAAGCTGATTAGAGGGATGGAGCACCTGTCCTGTGAGGAAAGGCTGAGAGACCTGGGATTGTTCAGCCTGGAAAAGAGAAGGCTTAGCAGTCACCTAATTGTGTCCTTCCAGTACCTGGATGGAGCYTAAAAGAAAGATTGAGAGGGATTTTTTACAGGAGCATGTAGCGGCAGGGCAATGGGAAGTGGATCCAACTAAAAGACAGTAGGCTTAGGTTAGATATCAGGATTTTTTTTTTATTTTGTGAGCATAAGGTCCTCCTAGAATTTCCCCAAAGAACTTGTGGATGCCCCATTCCTGGAGGTATTCAAGGCCAGGCTGGATGGAGCTCTGAGTAACTTGAGGAAGTTAATAAAGGTGTCCCTGCCTATGGCAAGGAGGCTGCAACTGGATGGTCTTAAAGATCTCAATAAAAAAATTTCTGTGATTCCATTATTCTATTACTTCCCTTTTATTCTTGAATAGTCTAACTACTTAAATTAACAATTATAAATTCTAGACAATTTAAGAGTTTGAGCTTCCACGTGAATGATTCACCAGTATCTGCACATAATACWGTGAAATTCCTCAGCAGTCATCAGTAATACAAGAGTGTCTTGGTTTGAAAAGACAGGTGTCTGTTAAGGAAGGCAGGAGCTTCTCTTGAAATAGAAAATGTAAACYTCCTCTTTCTGAACTATTATAATTTTGAAACTAAGGGGCTTTCAGGCAAAGATATGGGAATAGGAATAACTGGTTTTTATTAGGAAAATGAAAATAAAAATGCAGTAAGACAAAACAACACTGACAGAGTCAGAATACAACCTGACACCCTGTTGGTCGGGGTGTTGGTGGCAGTCTGATTAAATGGTGGCTGCATTTTTGGAGTGACAGATGTAGTTTTGTTGAAGCAGTGGCCTGGTAGAAGATTGTAGTTTTCTTCTGAAGGTCTAGTGGTGATGTAGATGTAGTGAGACTTAATGGCCTATTAATAGAAGACATTTCCTTGGACAAAGGATGAATCACGGAAGAGATAAAGAAAACTACCCTACCTGGTTTTGATAGCTGGCCTATTCACAGAGGGCATCCCCTCCTGGAGTATGGGTCATGGAAGAGATAAAGAACACTGCTCTACCTGGTTTTAACTGATGGTGATAGAATACATACTTTTGGTTACATCTTGCATTGCAACCTAAAACAAAGGGTTTTTCAGCTTTTTCTAGAGTCAGTACACTTAGCTTTTCATCCTGAATATGATAAAAATGCATGAAACCATTAATTGACATGGTAGAGAAAAATGTGAGTTGAAATAGTTCCCTACTTTACACCTTAAAGTAAATAAATACCCTTCTTATTGCCTATTCTTTTTCTATACTTTAGAACTGCTAAATGAAAAGAACTAGTGTGTTGGGTTTGCATGGCCAGGGCTTGGTAGCAGGGGCTAAAGCTGTGGCTTCTGTGAGAAGCTGCCAGAAGCTTCCCCCGTGCCCTGTGATAAYATATCTAAGGAGGAAGAAAGAAAGTTATTGTGCAGATGTAACTGTGGCCAGAGAAGAGAAGGGTGAGAATATGTGAAAGGAACAACTCTGCAGACACCCAGGTCAGTGGAGAAGGAGGGGCAGGAGATGCTACTTCTGAGGTTTTACTTCCACTTGGGAGTGGTACAAGATCAAAACTCTGGCTATGGGTATAAAATGTAGGCAGAAATAAGAGCAAAGATAATCCTCTTTTCTGCTTCATGTATCAGAGACATAGAAATTACAGAGAAGGCAGACATCCATTTCCCAGTATTCCTGAGCAATCGTCATGATATTTGCTTGACAAATACCAGTTCCCCAGAAGACAGACTTACCTAAAAGCTTTCATAACAGCACCTATATTAAAGGTGYAAGCATTAATACAGCCGTTCCTGCCTGCTAGGACAACTATTCATACCCCTAAAATACTTGCAAAAAACTTTCCTGTATCCCCATTTTGGAAACACAATTCATTGCTGAAATCAATTAAATGGAAGAGTCCTAGAAGGTAGCTAAATGGTCAGGCTGTTAAAATATTTGGGTACTGGGAAACAAAAACATGAATGGGGCAGCCCCTTTTGCCTCTTTCTACAGAGCCACCCCTGCAGTCCCCCCTCCCACCACGACTAAAGCTGTGCAACATAAGGCCAATACACAGACCTTTCACAGCAAGGTGAAGCACTAGAAACAGCACTAGAAACCGGCTGCCTAGATAGAGCACCAGCCAGTGAGCAGACACATCACGTACACAGGGGACAGCAAAAACCCAAAGCCTCCACGGAGCACAAAGCACTTCCTTAGGCAGGTGTGTTCTGAGTATCTGCTTGGCCTAAAGAGCAGCAGCAGCTGGTGGGCACCTCGGGGTAATTCCTGGGGAGATGMTACATTTGCTTAGCTCTATTTACACTGAAGATTTCATGCACAGAAATGGAAATTACTGTGCACCTTTGTTAAGGTGAACAAAGGAAAGAAGTGGAAAAGACAGCTTTTAGCTGCTCTCTCTGATATCAGCATAACCACAGAAGTGTTGCTGTGCTGGAGTTAACTCCCACAGCGAACCAAACACCGTGCACAGTAGAGATGGAGGGGCTGCTCTGCATGGACAGGGTGTATTTCAACTAAAAACAAAAAGTCTCAGAAATCACAGCTGATCACCCACATGGAGATGAAGCCAGCATTAAATTTCAGCTAGCTACCATCTTTCTGTTCCCCATAATTTTGTTAGAGAAGGGTGTAGTGCAGAGCAAGATACAAAACCACCCTGTTGAGCTATAATCATAGTACAGGATTGAAGTGGTGATAGCAGTAAGGGTGATCTAAAAGGCTTGCTCACCACAGTTCTCAGACCGAGGACTGTCTGAGTCACMAACTCCTGTCCCCATCCAGCCATATGATGAAAAGTATTCCACCAGAGGCTATCAAAGTGCTACAAATGCTATTAACACCAAAATTAGAAATATTCAAGCCATTGTACTTCATGGTTATGGTTGAAAACTCAATTTTAAAAARTAACATAAAATTCAGGAAAAGAGCAGGTCAAATTAAGGCCAGCATGTAGCACATCCTAAGGAAATCATTAACTGTTGGGTGAACCATGTGCTATTTTTGTTATTTAAAATACTGATTAAGCTAATTATGCTCACAGGGAATTGAGTCTAGAAGATTAAATTAAATCTTTTCAGAGGCAGAGTTTGATGAAAAGTTACTATCATCCATTTAAACCGTAAAAGGTATAATTTTGAACATTTTATGATGATCAGCATTTTAAGAAGATCATCCTTTGGTGTCTGTTATTTGGCTAATAATGTAGCTTGTACTTTCCTTTTGACCTTAGTGAAATGTTAGTGTCAGAACATGTAGAGCTATGCCAAAACATAATACCATTTAACGACTTCCTCTTTAGAACTAGTATTTTAAAAGCTCTGTTTTCCTTTGAGAGCAAAGAATGACAAAYTGAGAAAAGTCAGTTTGTCATTCTTTGMTCTCAAAGCCAAGATTATGATTTCTGAGTAAATACCAGCAATAGTACTAGTAGGCAGAAACTGTTTTTAAAAAGGCAATATTTATTATCTCAAGATAATAAAGATACTATACAGGATAAAAATGCAGTCCGTGCACAAGGGTTTAACATTYCCCCTACCTTAAAATACAGACAGAACAAACAAGTTCTGTGTTAATTTAGGATCACCCCACTGTGAGGTAGAAAATTAATTTTAGGTGTTAATACTAAATTCCTGTCAAAAGCTACAAACTATACAGCTAAATTTGACTCTACATAAAGATGATTCCTTAACTTCTATTCTTCTGTTGGTCTTCTTGGCAAGAGTCTTCCCGGGATCACACAGGGCCACCTTGCCAGGCGAGTGACATCTTCCCTCGGATAGCCGCAGCGCGCAGCGGTGAGGGCGGTGCCCAGCCAGAAGGAGTGCACGCCGTAGTGCTCCGGAGACAGCCCCAGCAGGCGCAGGGCACGGCTGAGAACCGCCTGGAACTCCCTCCTCGTCACAGGCCGGGAGTCCGAGTGCACGAAGAGCGGCCCTTCCTGCCGCGGACGGGCTGCCAGGTAGCTCCGGAGGGCCAGGACAGGGCACACCCACGGCTCTCCAGACAGCGCTAGGCTGATGACATGTCTCTCGTGATCCACAGGAGAATACGGCAGGAAAAGCAGCACCTTCCTCTCCATCAGCTGGAGGTCACTCAGGTACAGCAGCTCAGGCTGCAGTACATTACGGTGTTTTGCCACAATCTCTCTTATTCGAAGTGCCCCAAAAAAAGTGACAGTAAATAATGCACGAAACAATAAGCATTCATAGTGAGTTGTGCATGCAGACTCCAGGACTCCTAAGAGAGACCTCAACATCTCAATTGTTACAGGCAAGTATTTATCCCTCAGGATACCCGCCCGACGTTTCAGCCCTGCGACCATGCAGCAGGTTATAGGATCTTCCAGAGGATCAGAGTTACCAGTCAATTTTGATAAATAAGAAAGTGCTGCCATGTATATGAGTGTCTTCGAGGAGGAATAATTAGATTCCACGGCCAAAAACCCTCTAATTTGCTCCACTGGAATTGGCCAGGCTGCAGGCATTCCCATGCTTTCCCTGAAGACAAGGAATTTCTTCAGYCCTTCGTGGTAGGCTTGCCAAAGCCTACTATCCCCAGAGTGCTCCAGCAACGACAAAGTCTTCAGAGGCGAAGGTCCCAAGGAATGCTTCTGATGATAACTGATCTCGCCTCCTGCAAGAGAAGATCCATATTAGCACACGGTGACAAGAGACATAAGCATACTGCTTAAGTGGCAATAAAGACTCCAGCACTCCTGAGCGCACTACGCCTCCAGATAACGCTGCGAGTTTATCTGACAGGCAGCTCTCGCACAGGAGCACCGGAGATATTTTTCAAATAAGAAACAAGCAACATATCAGGCCCATTTCAGGCACTGGGTGTGGTAACACTCCAGTTGCAGAGCGGTAATGGGAAAGACAAATAGAAAGCAATTTTTAAACCAAGGGACGGCTACAGAAGTAACAACAACAAAGGTCACCCAGTCCACTCCCTCCAGTAAGTAGCATTATTTCCCAGCCCAGGAGGGAGARCTCTCCCAGTCCATCCCTCCGAACCCTCCAGCCTCACACCAAAACCCGAGCAGACCCAAGGCGCTGTCCGACAGGAGGCACGGCCGCCAGCGGCGCGGTGTCCCCGGCCCTGGTCCCGGCCCCAGCCCCGGTCCGCACTTACCGCTCCGCGGTGCTTCTCGGCTGCGAGGCGGGGAGGTGACTCCGTGCCCGGCGAGGCTCGGCTCCAGCCACTCCATGCCCGGCTCCCGGGCCAGCAGCGCCAGCATGTCCCAGAAGGGCGAGGCGGCAGGCGCAGCGCAGGCCATGGCAGCGGGACGGGCAGCGGGACGGGCAGCGGCGGCCGGAGCGCCCGGCGGAGACTGCCAGGGCTGAGCCCTGGGAGCCCTTTTATCGGGAGCCCTCCTCGGAACAGCCCCGGTGGGGTCCGAGCTCTGCCCTCGGTGATTGGGTGGAGGATGGGAAGCCGGGCGCGGCCTGAGAACYAGAAGATGCGAAACGGCCAGGCCTCTACCAGAGTCTGAAATGTGACTSGATTTGGTGACAAAGTTAAAAAGGAGAGAAATGTACTTGTGTTACCTCCCAGTTATYCTCCTGGGCTCTGCAAGACGTGGTTTCCAGGTTTGGCAGAGAATCGCTGGGGCAGCTGGCTCTGTTCTGAATTACTCTACAGCCTTCCTCCGCTGTAAAGTAAAGGCTGAGATGCTTTTGCACAGTTCAACGAGACAGCTGCCTTCCCACAGTAGCTATCCCAGAAAAATCCTAAGAAAAAAACAAAGCTACCAGGCTCCTCAGCCGACAGCTTAAGCTTTTGGTCTCTCTTTGAAGAAAGCTGTCCAGGGACTGCGGCGGCCGCCTTCCCAAGGAGCTTCCCCCCCCTCAAGATCTGACTATCACCCGTGGCCGTCCTAGAGACCTGTACTGCCCCTACTGCTGGCTCTCTCCTTTTACTAACAAAATCGCACAGGTTTGTGGCAGGCCARAACAATAGGGCCAGGAACAGATTAAGCCGCCCGCCGACCCATTCTCTGTCCTTCCTCGGCTCTCAGGTGCAGCACAATGGAGGCGATAATGGTCAGCTATTCGGCACTGGAAGTGTCGCATTCCAGGTAAGTCCCCCGCAGAGCTCCCCGTGGGAAGAGGGCGGAGGAGGCGGAATGGGGGGAGCCGCGCAGGGACCCTCAGGCCCAGGCTGGGATTGGGCCGCAGAGGGGCGCGTACAGGGGGCGTTCTAGTTGGCACTGGAGGGCCAGGGTATAAAWGGGCAGCACGGTGCCACCATCGAGGAGTTGCTGTTTCGTGCTTCTCGCTGCGTGGCTGCCGTTTTGTTGGTGATGGAGAGAACAGCTGAGCTGCCGGCTGCCCCTTCACCCTTCTGGTCGCTGCTGGCGCTGCTGCGGCGGGAGCCCGGCATGGAGTGGCTGCCGTGCGGTCCCGATGGCTGCGCTGGATCGGGTGGCACCGGCGGACTGGAGGCTGGCAGCGAGGAAGGAGCAGGTAACTGTGCCCTTGTGGGGGCAGGGGCAGCTGTGTGGTGGGGGAGGTGGGTAGGGTCCTGCCAGGTTCTTCCATGAGGTCTGACCACACTGTTGGAAGACTTCTGAGACCTCTGTGAACTCCTCAATGTATTGTTAMTTTGTGGTGCCTTTGTCACTCCCGGCCACTTGTGCCCACTGATGGAGGTCTGAGGTCACAGAAACCTTGCAATAGGGTGTCAGATCTGTCACCAGGCTTGAGATGTTGCTTTAAAGAGACAAACAGGTGGGGGTTTATGGGTTTTGAGAATGTAATCCTCCTCCTGTGTTCTGGCTGTTAGAAACTCTGCAGATGAGAGTCAGAAGAATGCATGGAACAGGCTTTTTTTTTTTTTTTTCAAAAAAGTTCAAGTAAAGGCTGAAGCATGTTGAAAGGGAGGGAACTTCTATCTGCTTCTGTTTACCATTACTGACATGGTTTTCTTTCAGCAGATAAGCTCAGCCAGGTTCCTGAGAAGAATTCCTTTGGCCCTTGGCCCCTGAAGGCTCTGCTGTTACTGGAGGACTCAAGAGAGAGACATTTATGGCAAGCCTACCACGAAGGCCTGAAAAACTTTCTTTCCTTTAGAGAAAGCATGTCTCTGCCTGCAGTCTGGCCAATTCCAGTTGAACAAATTAGAAATTTTCTGGTCACCATGGAGTCCCAGGATCAGCCTCCCACAAAAATAATAATGTATATGGAAGGACTGTCCTTCATCTCCAGAATGGTAAATCACCCCGATCCTCTTCCAGATCCTCTTGTCTGTTACATGATGTCAAGGCTGAAATGGAGGACTAGCCGCTCAAATGATGAATACTCTCCTGTAACAATTGAAGTGTTAAGATCTCTCCTGGGAACTCTGGAGTCTGTGTGCAGCTCTCCTTATGAGTGTCTGCTGTTTCGTGCCATTTTTACTGTAGCTTTTTTTGGTGTACTCCACATAGGAGATATGGTGGCAAATCACCAAAATATGGCACAGCCAGACCTCCTGTACTTGAATGACCTCCAGCTGACAGAAAGAAGTGCAACTCTTTTTCTGCATCCATCTCATATGGGCCAGCAGAGGTGTTTGATCCGACTGAGACTACGCAAAGAGATGTGGGTCTGTCCTGTGGAGGCTCTCCGCACCTACCTGAGAGCACGGCCACCAGGGGAGGGCCCTCTCTTTGTGCACTCAGACAGCAGGGCTGTGACCAAGAGGGAGTTCCTCACTGTCTTCCGTGGTGGCCTTAAGTTTGCTGGACTTCCTCCAAACCAGTATGCAGTGCATTCCTTCTGGCTGAGGAACCCTAACAGGAGTTTCTCATGGGTATTCCCACAAAGTGACTAACAGAATGGCAAGGTGGTGGTGAAGATTCTGAAAAAGACACACTTCTGTCTCTGATGCACTTTCATAGTAGAGGGTATCTTCTGCAATGCACAAATTTTATACTTCATACAGGCTAAATTTTCAGTGYTCTGTAAAGCTAGAGAGAATGGGAGGAACAAGCGCAAGGTGACTTCACACCTGTGGTGTTTTTGAGAATGAAATGTCATGGTTTTAAAACTGGGACTTTGTGGGGCAGTGCATGTGTTCAGCATGTTTGTTCTAATAGCACTTTGACCTTGTGTAATCTTACATTAAATAGTGTTTTCTTTCAAAAACTTCTCTGGGTTGTTGTTTTTTTTTTTTTTTACACCCTGGTCAAAGGCCATTCCTTGCAGTGGTGACATGTAACTTGATAGAAACCTGCACACTTTGTACTGTCTAGTGTGAGGAGAAGTAAAGCTAACTGAGAGCTGGTGATAATGTGACACCAGCAGTGAAGTTACTCCTCTGTCCAAATTGCAGTCCCATCACAGCTGCACCCAACCTTACCTGTCGCTGCTGCAGTCTCAGTCTCCTTACCTAGAGAAGCCTTCCCCTTGACAATTCTTAGTATCCTTCGCTGATCCCTCTTGAAAGGATGTATCAAACCTGGATACATCCTGTTCAAAAGTAGCCTTTAATTGAAGCCTGCCTAATRAGTCAAAATTGGCCCGGCTCAGTTCAAAAGCAGCAGAGGACATAAGAAGAGATGGCTAACATAAATAATACTCACTCTGTAATTGGTGCACTTGTTAGATTTTAGCACAGATTACATTACTAACATCTGAGAAGCATGATCATAACAAGGTTGAGAGTCACCTTTCATACCTAAGGGTGTTTGAAGAAATGGTATCCTGGGTAGTGCTTTGCATCAGAGTGTTCAGGACACGGCTGAACAGGGTGACAACTGGGTGTTCAGGAAACAGCCAGCATCATACTGCACTCCACAGCCCTGCAGCTAGTTTCCAACAGGATCTTTAGTTAGAGGAAGCTCACTCTGCAGAAACAGCTGTGATAGTAGACAACAATCTGTTAATTCCCTGGCACACAAGGTAGCTCCCTTTCTACAGCTTCACTACAAGCTGTAGTCCCAATCAGCTTGCTCATATTTGTGAATGTGAGTCTGGATCCCCTGGCATGCTCATCAGGGAGCCCTGATCATGTTCCAGTACGTGTTGATGCATTACCTGGGGGCTGGCAGYCTTTTGGACACATTCAGTCAACTGATCCATAGAAGTTATGGCAGCAATTGGATCGCCTGTCTCCAGGGGAGCTCAACCCCACAGACCAATACGTGGCTCTTWGGGTGAGGGACCAGGGAGCTCTTACTTCCTGTGGTTAAGAAAACCCCAGGTCCCCACTTGCCCTCAGCTTCTGTTTCCGTAGCATAAACCACTCTCCCCATGTAAGGGAGACTATCCACATGTATTTAGTTTGACTCTGAGTGCAACAGTGTTCTTCTTGTAATTTGGCCAATTCAGTAAGAATAAAAGGTATTTCTTTGGTAATTATGAGAGGGAAAGCATTGTTAGTTCCTTTATATTGACATTTCATTTTAATTAACAGCCATAATTTTTTCATATCCATTTGGCACAGTGAGATGCTTTGAATTTAAACAAGTGTACTGTGAGTATCACCTTCTGACCTGGTGCTATAAGGCTGGAAGTTTCATTTGGGGCTTTTCTTTATAGAGCCCAAGTGAACACAGCTTTTTTGGCAGGTGTTTCCGGCAGAGAAAGAAAACAGGTCCCTGTGGTTAAGCCACACAGCATACTTGAGTTTATTCTCCAATCGGCACCGAACACAAGAAACTCCCCCACCTTGTCTGAGCCCCTGTGAAAAAGCTCCAGAACCATGAGAGTATTTTAACACCCACCACTAACCTCTGTATTTAATATCACCCAAAGAAGGTAGCTGAAAAAAACCCAAACCCACAATTAATTTACTTAGGTTTTTTGTAAGAGTGGCTGCAAAAGCTGGGCAAGGGGACTGGTGCATCAGGAGCTGCCAGCAGCTCTCATGACCCAAGAAAACTTCCCAGCCTTCCCCAGCCCCTTGAGCACATCCCCATTGCTGGACTTGCTCACCCTAACCTGAGTGGAAGTGTCGCTACCTATCTCCTTTCCATCAGAGAGASAGGAAAAATTAAGAGCTCTGAAGACTCCTCGAGGAAAAGTAAGCACCAAAATTAAGCTGAAAAATTCAGTGATGCAGCACATGGTAATACTCCCACAGGCAGAGTGCAGCCAAGCCCAGTGTGAGTGCAGAGATCAAAGGAAGGCTTCCTGAGCCAAAGATTCAGGAAAATGCCTGCCACTACACCTCTAACCATACAGTAAGCACTGATGCAAGTCCAGATTTTTTTCTTTTTTTCACAAAATTTCCCCACCTTGTCCTGCAGAAACCAGGAATAATATTTGTTACTGTTCTTTTTGTCTACAAACCCTGAAGAAGGGATCTGGGTGCCTGTCAATTTTAATTGGCACGTGAATTGAAGATATGACCTCAAACACTCAGTCTCCCATTTTTGCCAGCAGTCTCTTCCCTTTGCAGCTCTCCAGGGCTCACCCCATGTGCTACCTGTGAGTCAGACTGAGCCAGCCAAGAACATGGGAAGCCTGTAGGCACACTATTTGTGACCATAATGTTTCAAAACCACTTGATTTTCCTACTACATGTGCACAGAGGCAGCTTTGTTTTGACAGTGCATTTTCCTCACACTGCTCCTCACCCACCATCCAGAAACAGGGTGTTCCTCTGGCTAAAAGCACGGGCACATAAATAAATTTAATTGACAGTGTGACTTTACAGCATGTCATTTATTCCATGGTAACTACCCTTGCATACATACTCCTACTCAGCAAAACATATGGCAAAAAGGTGTAAATGACTTCACACTTCATCAAAGAGCAAGAGCATTCACCCAGAGGTTTGTAACCATGCAGTTCACKCCACAGTAAGCTTTGCTTCTAATCCAGTCCAGATTGTGTCCTTTGAGGGAATTAGCTCCCTGGCAAAGCTAGAGCTTTCACACATCCTCTAATCGAATTATCTGTCTCTATTTTGGGGTGTCATATTTCTGTTCTCTGGTATAGGATAAAAAAGACCTWAACTCCTTTTTAAATGGTCAGGCTCCGATTGAATAGGATCTACTATTTCCTGTTAAGTGGAAGATAAAAGGGCCCCCAGCAGCCAAATATTTGTTAGTGCAGAACTCAGACTTTCACAGAGCTGTCCAGTGGTTTCATACATAGGATGGTGTGTCTTCTCATCCTAGGTAAGAATCAGCACTCAAAATTCAAAAGAGGAGTAAGATTACACAGGCAAGGGCTCTTATCTTGAGCTAAGAATCTTAYCTTCAGACTTGGAGATGTACATTTGCAATTGATCAGGCTGAGTCAGAAACTTCCAGGTCACTTTAATTTATGTCAAACAGACAATTTTTCATCACTTTGAACCCAGAGGCATCTCACCACCATCCCGATGGCATTTATCTCTGAAGGAGGGTTGACAAATGCTGAGAATGCCAGCAACAAACTTCTCAGTGAAATACTTTTTGTTCTGAAATCATCATCCAGGAAATACTCCAGGAGAATATTAATGTAAGGACTAGTGAATGTTAAAGTGGGAGAATGCTATTTGCAGTAGGAGGATCTGCTGGAGACCACAGAACAGGGAAGGTGTTCAGTAGCCAGAGCCCTGTGACTGCTGTTAGTAACTTTTGGTATAGGTAAAAAAGTTGCCAAAATAAATATAATTTATAAGTACGTACCAGGCATGCTTATAATAAAAACCATTCCCACATCCAAGCAGCAGCTCAGCACAGTGATCTACAGATGCATGCAGTAAGGGAGAGTRAAGTTCATCTGCTATCAAAGGAGGGATTCTGAGTCTGAGAGCTGCCCCTTCTCTCATTACAGCCTTCTGATAAAAGAACATGAGCACACCCTAATCTCACCAAAGATTTTATGCAGCAAACATTGTCTGGCATGCAGGAAGCAGAGGCCTCCCTATTTCACTGCAGTTTCTTTTGTGTGTGGACCTCAGAGGACAAGACCTGRTCCTTTCTAGATCTAGGTCTTGTCCTCCTTTCCTCCTCCATGAGGGGATCAGGACACCAGTTGTGAGACCTCAGCTCCTCCATGAGGTACTGTGGACTAAATTATTGCTTGAACTGTGGGTGTRATGCCCACTCCAGCAGTTTCAGCTCTCCTTCCCCAGAACCTCAAGTAAAATTACCAAGTGCTTAGCCAGGTAAAAGGAATAGTATTTCATTTTGATAATTCAGCTGGCATACTCTTCTGCAATGAGACCACATCAAAAAGTAAAACTGCAGCCTCATGTGGTTGTTTGCAGAGTAGATGAGCCAGAACCTCTCTCCATGCTGCAGCTCACTAAACCTGTGCCGAGTTCAACAATTTCCATTCTCTTCAGGACAGAGGGAGATACTCAAGCTGAGTGATTGCCCAAACACTGTGCACCATGTTGTGAAAGATTTTAAAGTCTTAACCTTAATGAGTAACTGGTGAACAATTCTTCATTTAAATGGTTAGACTTATAACACAGCTGCTAAAAATCCAAGAGCCAACAAATTTCACTGTTAACTCAGTGTTAAAATGAATTCTGGATTTCTCTCTGGATGTAATTCCACCTGCAAAGTTAACAGGGACTCTTTTATGAGAAAAGATAGCTAAAGAGGGAGGGCTCACCCTTTGTATTAGCATCAGCCTGTGCCTTCACGCTGCACATCCCTTACASCCCATCTATGTCCATCCCTGTCTCAATAAATCCTAAATCTGACATTAAGTCATCACAACTGACTTTATGCTCCACACAACAGGAAAGCTCTGAAGTGGCTGCTGTGAGATTAAATAACGCAAATCTACAGGGCAGAATATCCCTGTCTTGATCTTGATGCAGAATTTGAACTCCAAAGATTCAGTCCCACATAATTGTCTCTAATTCCACTGAGTTTTATTTGATCCTACATCAAATACACATGATCATACCTTTATGCTGCTTTCTTGCACAGTCATTCCTGGCAGTTTATAGTTCTGCCTCTTACTGGTGGGGGAAAAAGAACCTTTAAAGTGCAATTAACTTCAGAAAGACAAACAATAGCTGTGACAAGTGCTTCTATCCTTCTTGATGGCATTGTAATATAAAATAAGTTGTAACTGCAAGTAGAAATCTGTTATATGTATGTTCACAGTTTCAATAGCAGTGTCTCAATTGTGTATTATGCTGTGGAATATGGTATTTGGAAAGATTTTTCCCTATGGATCGGACTAAGCACAAAAATAAGATGATCACTCTACTCCCCTTAATTCCTGAGAAAACAAGGCTGATGTGGCTGCTTTCTGCTTGTTTTCTCTTCAATAACCTGTTCATGCATTGGCAAATTTCAATTAAATTCAGTGGAGGAGCAAAAGCCTCAGAGATCTCAGGTATTAAAAATGTCATGGAAATGTGAAAAGGCTGACTTGAACTCATCCACTTTTGAGACACAGATCCCTGGGAAACACAGTTTCATCCATTCTGCTGTGACATAGAGGCACCACAGCAGCAGTAGCTGTGTCAGGACTCACCAGACCCMTGTCAGAAAAGGCAGGGAGGGTCCCAGAGCTGTGCTGTGGTCTGTGGCAGTGTCTGTAGACAAGGGTGGAATGAATCTCCCCACCTTCAGATGGACACCTAAGGCTGAGCAAGTTGTTCAGACTCCTTTTACAGCTGAGACTGAGCARCACATTTTTCAGAGGCATGGTTCACCTCACCAATGTCTGGAACAAACAAAGGGAATCACATGTCAGAAGCACCTATTTATGTCTGCTCTGCTTCTGGGTTTGCTTTCTGGGAGAGTGGGTGGGAGGCAGAAGCAGACTCCTGCCCACACTGCTGCACATCTGCAAACGGCTGGTGCTGATGAGAACACTTCTGCAAGCAGAGGACAGAGCACAGCCCATGATCACACTGCCAGCAGCTGCTGATTGCTAACCCCACATTTCTTCAATTCTGTAAATGCTTCTTTCCTGACAATACCTCTGCAGTGTTACAGGGATGGACACGTGGATCTGAAGCACGTTGAAATGCCACCTGTTGGGCCAGCAGCTCTGCTCTAAGCTGTGCTCAGAGGGATGCTGCGCCAAAAGCAAGCCCTGCAAAAACCCATTGGTATGTAGAGCTCATATTCCAAGGGGACCCTGTGCCACCAGAAGCCACCTAACATCTGTAGGATTTCATAGGAGAATGCCAGTCCCTCAGCACATGCTCTGAAGCCTTGCTTTCTGTGTCCCTTTACCYTGGGCACAAGGTGATTTTTACTCCGATCACTCAACGGGCAAATGAGACCTTTGCATGCCTGTCAGGCTGCTTCTCAGCAATCCCGGGCAGCAAACCCATAGCTCCAGTCCCAGAAGAGGGAAAAGCTTCTAAGTAAGAAGCAAAACTTGCTTTGGGTGASGCTGTGTCTTGGAAACCTTTCCTTTAGCAACACAAGGCCACTAAGCCTTGGGTTTCCCTACCAATTCTATAATGCTTGTATTAAATATGCAGGCTCCAAGGAAAATATCAGCAATTTCACTGCCACAAACACAACTGCACCCTGGCTGCTACCACTTGGTGTCACTGGCTGTCATAGCTCTTGTGCCATTCCACACCCCAGGGCATTCACAGCTGTTCTTCTGTCCTTACTCCACAGCCCCCCGACCCGGCACCACCAAAACAGCCACCTCCTCTGCTCCTAAGCTCAGACTTCCTCTTGTGGGCACAGGTCCAAGCTCCTGGCCCTGGGCAGAGCTGCACAGGCCAAGGGGCACCTTCCCTGTGCCAGTCCCCAGAGCCAAGGACACGAGCCCTGAGGCCCAGACAAGGTTTGGAGAGGAGCAGGTGGGGAGGTGAACACAAGGCCATGCATGAGTGTCTCAGCCTGCTGCAGTGCAGGTACAAAGCAAATTTGCTTTTTTAAGGGTGCATATTAAACATTGCCTTTAACTCTGCCTGAGAGTGCTGGGTTGGGGGTGGCCTTAGATGTCCTTCTGCACTCTCCTGCATGGCAGACTGACATCACTGAAGAGTCCTTCAAATGGACCACCAAATGCAGGTCATTCCTCATGTTGCCTTTTTTTTTTTTCCCAAGGAATTCCTAGTTGAGATATCACATTGGTTTTCTCCTAGTAGGAATATCAGAATCAATGGTTCAAATGAATTCTTGTGCTGCAAACCACACCATGAACAACTTTTGAAAACAGGAGTGCAGGGCTGAAAAAAAGATCCCTTCAGCAACATGGTCTCTTCTCAGCTTTCTTCAGTTCTCAGCAACTTTTTTCAGTTCTTACAGCCTCAGCTATTTCCTTTTGCTACTCTCTAGCTCCTACCGTTCTGCTTACAGCAGCCCACCTCTCTCCTCTCTTTCCCCCTCCTAGCTTCTTTGAAGCCCTTCTTGAGAGCAAACCACATCCTTACAGTCTTCTCATTGTTAGAGCCTCCAGCTCTGCTGCTGTTATGGTTCTTCATTACTTTTTGATAAAGTGGTCTCAGCACAGCTATGAACCTAAGTGCTGTTCAGATGTTCTCATCTGCAGGTGTGCAGACTATCCCACTAAGCTTATTTGACATATGTTTGAACTATGTTCTCCTTAACAACGCCATATACACCTCAAAACTGTAAAATTATTCCTTGCAATAAGTGCAAGCTGTCCATGCATTTGAAACTCAGTGCAGGTTTGTGGTCCAGTAAAAACAGTTTGCTAAACAAACTGCTGCTTGGACACAGCAAGTGTCAAACTGCTGGACACTTCAGTGAAAGAAAAAGGATTATTCCTGTTTGTGCCATTTACTCTGGGCTTAATTTTGTGGCCATTGATGCTAAATCTGTGCATTCTTGGATCTTCCAGGGATTACTCAGACTTGAACTCCCTAAAGCACAGGTACACGACTGAATTCTCATTATACCACTAGCAGCATTTGTTCTTTCCTACAAAGGGCATGGAGAAGTCATCACAAAATCCAGCCCATGTCAGCTTTTGCAGACTGCATCACCTYTATCCTTCAACTTGATGGTATTTTTCATACTGTGACCCTCATCCTCTTTGCACAGTAGAAATGCCTGAGTTTATATTTGTCTCAAGAGAGTTGCCTTGCTGTGTCCAAGCAGCACCTCTGACAGAATTAATTGGTTTTGCAATTTGATCAATATTTCCTACATGAAGAGGGAGCTTTCTCATTGACCTGGAGCACACTGGAGGCACAAGATGCAGGCCTGCCTCCCAGTGATCAGTTTCACACGTGCATTCAGCCTGTGAAGGGAAAAGGTTTTTGCAGGGGTTGTACTGCACATTGGAATATCAGCAGTGGAGTTCTCTGGACTGAAATAGAYGGGAATCTGCTGTGCTAAACTGGCCAGACAGGGAGCAAGAGGAAAGGCATATTGCTCTTTTGACATCATGTTGCCAATGGGTTCAAGCCCAAGAATGTGGTCACCATATCAGCAGAATGTGGCTCAGTCCTGTACATCTTGTCCCAAACAACCTTCAGTAGTTGAATGCAGAGGAATTCACAAGGGAGTTTTGTTCTCCAAGCATTTAGCATGGTCAATGGGGCCATGGTACTACAGGCTGGCTCCCCAGGCCMCGCTCTGTTCCTCCCGGAGAAGCAGAAAATAGGGCTGACTGCATTGTCCAGCACAACAGATGCTTTACACCTCCAGCTGGTGTGATGAGGCACATGACAACTGGACTTTGCACATCTCCTGCCTCTTAGTTGAGTACAAATACATCTGGCACCAGCCTTGTGCCCTGATCCTCCATCCATGGAGAAAGATAGAGTCCTTGCACTACCCTCCAAAAGTGACAATCCTATCTACCTAGCTGATGTTTTAAAGCTGTTACCAGATCCCCTCATTCACATTGCCAGTGAATAAAAAGTACTGACAGAAAACCTATTTTTGCAGACTTGAGTCTAACCCTGTGTTCCAGATTGCAATGCAAGATGTTTTATATTACCATCTGTATGGCAGATTATCTTTTGTCAAGTGGGCAGTTTGCTTTATCTCTCTCTTTGAGTGACCACAGTCACACYTCCCTSGGGAGGGGACATCTGCTGAWGACAGACTATTGAATGTCACTGCATGACTGATAAGAACTATAACATCCCATTGTGAGATGMTCYGCCCAGAGGGAGGAGCCAAGCATTGCTACCCAGATATAATCCAGAGGTTTTGAGACACCAGCATGGCTTTCTCCACTGGATTCCCCAGAGGAACAGAAGCTGTCTCTTCTTCCACTGGATCTTCAGAGGAAGAACACATCCTTCTYTACAGATTCCCCTTGCTCCAATAGAACCACACCTGACACTTCAGGAGAACTGCAGCCACATTTCCAATTGGACTGCTACCAGCGTCCTGATCCACAGGGTGTCAGGGTGGGTTTCTGACTCTGTCAGTGTTGTTCTAGTGTACTGCATTGTTTATTTTATCCTTTTAATTTTTTCCCTATTAAAGAACTGTTATTTCCTGTTCCCATATTTTTTTGCCTGAGACCCCCTTAATTTAAAATTTATAGCAATTCAGAGGGGTGGGAGGGTTTACTTTCTCCATTTCAGGGGAGGATCCTGCCTTCCTTAGCAGACTCCCATCTTTCCAAACTGAGACACCCTACTGGTCTCTGATTCTGCCTCCTGTTTTCCCTCCGTCCTGATCAATATCTGTGAGGTCAAGGATTGAGCAGACTTCACTCCACCACAGTCACTGCCTGATCCAGCTGTGGCTCCTTCACTCACATCCTAATGGGAGCACCAAATCATAAGATGCTTGTAGGGATGCAAAGTTCCTCACAGCTGCTTGCTGTCATGTAAAGCTCTGCACACACTGGAGGCACACAATGAACCTGTCATTATTTTACTTCAATTCTTTTTTTGCACCTCTTTTTGTGATTGCTGTATTATTCTGGCAAGTTTMTCTTAAAAATTTTGGTGTTCCAGCCACACTCAGTGTCTTTCAGCCCAGTCCCAAAGCCCATTGCACCCTGTTAAATACAGGTCTGAGTTGGACCTGTTGCTGAGGTGAGCCCATCTCTCAGTGCCGTATCAATAGAGGCACAAGCTTCCTGCCTCAGGGACCAGTGGCTTCAGCTCAGGCACCTCTGCCTGCATGGGCTATAGATGTCCCTCAAAGGGCTGTATTCCACACCCTTTCACCTCAGCCAAGCCAGGGAATGGGATGTGTTAGACTCAGTCTTGCTGTCAGACACGGTCCTGCCACAGCCCCTGGGATGCCCACAGGGCCTTGTGGACCCATTGCTGCCACCCTGGATATTGACACAGCTCCTCTCTTTTGTTTTGGTTGCAGCTTGGGTTTCTCAGGCTGCTGCACATGGGAGACCTTTCCAGCAAAATGACTGATTCATCCCCTCCTTCCCGCTGGGCTCCAGAGAAAGTGTGACTCATTTCCCTGTAACCTGTGTCTGCCAGCGAACACCAGCACTGGCTTGTGCTTCAGAATCTCACTGTCCATAGTTCCCACCAGAAAATCACTGTCCATAGTTCCCTCCACAGAGCACTTACAGCTTTGGGACCTCCTGGTCCATTCAAAGACTTTTATTTCCCTATTTTCTTATGCACCTGCAAGTCCTCAGAGGCCCTGTTATAACTTTTTTTCCACAGCCAAGGGTTTTTTTCAGGGGTTACTTTAGCACTACAGTTGCTTTCATACCTCTGCACTGTACAGAAATGAATGTAATTTCCATTCACATTCATGCTGACTTGGCCCATCTCCTGCTGCAGCTTTGTTCACTGCTCTTGTGAAGAGCACCTCTGAGCTCCCAGGCTTTTGCCTTCTCCTCTTCCCATGCCAGGTGTCCTCTCTTGGTGCTTGTAGACTCCAATTTCCTGATATAAATACATGGTTCACTGCTGCTTCTATATTTCACTCATTGTGCCTGGCACTCTATAGCTTCTCATGTTTTTCATGATACACACAGCTCAGCAGACTGACTTTGTGAAGCTAAAGGCAGGTTTTATTCATGCCACTCTGCCTTAGCTTTCAGGTTTCCCATTGTTTTGATTCTTCTGTCATAGGCACCACACCAGATCACTACCCTGCACACATCCAAGATTCTATGTTTGGTGAATGCCCTGTTAATTCTGGATTGTTCAATATCATCCTTGAGTGATTTGTCCCAGATCCCAATCAGGACTTAGTCTTTTAGTTCAGTTAACCAACCCCTTCTGGCTTGGATCTTAAACTCATTTGTGTGTTTGCAATTTGTATATTTGCTATTTGTATAGCAAATGCTATACATATGCTATTTGTGCTCTTAGCTCAAAGCCATATCATATCCCTCATGTATTTAATAAGCAATGTCAAGGTATTCCTCCAGTCTCTTCTGTGCAGTTTCACAAAGACTTAACTCCACCAGCATTGCCTGTCACCTATTGCAAATATCAGCTGCAGCAGAAGTAGCTTTTCTTTGTAGGGTGTGGTTGTGAAGTTGTAATTTTTTGCCAGGCAAGACTCATGGAATTTCTTTCATCTGTAAACTAAAAGTTAAATTGTGACTTATCTGTAGTGGGAGACAGAAGCACGCATCAGCTTTGAAAGAGGGAAATATCTCCAGTAAGGATGCCTCATTTTCTTTAAATGTCTCTGGATATTCAAGGAAAAATAACAGAGATATATACCCCCGCACAATAGAGAGACAGAAACTTGAGAATGCTCCAAATCAAGGGCACTGCATTGGTTTTCTTGGCAGCCAGGTGGAAAGTTGTGGAAGATGTGGAGCAGAGTCAGATGCTCCTCCCCCTGAGTGAATCTCCTCAAATTGTCTTGTACTGCATTATGAGCCTGAGACTCTAAATGAGTACCCTTGACTGCTCCCTCTGCAAAAAATAAATCTTTACCMTCACAAAGGGCTGTAAGAATGTTCATGATGCACACACTGAGATCACTCCAGCCCAGAGACCAGTCACTACAGGGAATGTAAGAGCATGCTCCAGAAAGAGGGATAGGAATAACCATGGAGGGACACTCTCTCTACCTTCCCAGCATTCAGCACAACTCTCTCAGGAAGAATTTGATTTCTAAACATATCACTGATGAATGAGATGTTAGCTCAACCCATACTGATGTTCTGTAAAATTATAAAGGGCATTATGTTAATTACAAACTGTTGAAGTAGTAAAGCAATTAATTTTTTGTTRTATGTTATACTTTGTCCCTTCTCTTTCTGTCCCTCATGCTTACTCACTCCCTGTGGCTTCAGTGAGTTGAAATTCTGGAAAGCCCTAGTCCCAATATGTGTGCTACAGACCCATTCAGAGCAAACTCTGCAGGTCAAACCTGTCAGAGGGAACAACTGACAGGCCTGACAAACGCAAAAGTACCCACCAGCACCAAGATCTTTCATGACCAAATGAAACTGCTTTAAAAAAGGTCACTGCCATGTGTCCATCTCATGTGGGGGGCCGCTAGAGCCGTGGCTTGCCTRGTGTCATCCAGCTGCAGAAGTGGGGCCAGAGTCACCCAGTGGGTCTGTGTAGTAGCATTTCATGCTTGCAGTTCATCTCCTGCCATCCACCAGACAGCCATAGGGAGATGACTCAGGCAAAATGAACTCATTTGGGTCAAGCTGATCCTAAACTGGTCAGTCATGCCACCAGTCAGTTTGGAGTTGTGTAGCTACAAGTTAATCCTGCAGGCTTACACAGGCTTGGCCCAGAGCCTGGTTAAACTTAAAAGCTCCCCACCTGACCTGGTTGAGCTTGGGCCAAGCTCTGCACAATGGGGGAGGGACTGAACAGCAAAGATCATTGTCTAAGCCAATGCCCTAATTACGAGCCAAGGTTGCAGCTCTGGTTTAGTTGATCAATAATTCTACGATGGATCAGATACCAGCACTAATTCCACACACAAGAGAATAATTTAAAATATCTGCATACATTTCAATGCCCAAGATACATAAGAAGTTCTAAATTAATCTCTTGTGGAATCGTGTGACCTTTAATGCTTCCTCAGACACATGCTGTGTAGAACACTGCATCACTGGCCTTTAAGCACCAGATCTGGTGTCACAGTGACAGATAAATGAAAGTGATAAGGCAATAGCCAGAAAGATGCTTAGTATTTTATATATTTTAAAAACTGAGCTTTCTAAGAAAGAGAAAAATCAGCAGTGCTTATGTATTAGAAGAGGTTTGGCATATAAGACACCTCTCCCTCCAGCTGCCTCTACTTAATTCATCGGCCAAGCCGAGAAGTATCAGCCTTGGATCTCTCCCCTTTCACCCTGAGAGTGGCTGTGCAGCTTTGGCCACCACTGGCCTGACTGTAGCTAGCAGACAGCTAGCAGACAGAGCCACATCCTGAGCAGCTGACACTCGCAAGGGATCCTGCTTTTCAAAGCAAAGCCGTCTCTTTTGAAAGTCTCACCATTCTGTGGTAGCTGAACAGCAAGCAATGGAGCATTTTGGTAAGACAGCCAAGGGAGTGAAGRGAGACACCCAGGTCTTGGCATGAGAGTTGTCCCAGCTCTGCTTRCATCCTCTGAGGCACAGTCCAGAGCTGCTGGGGTGCCAGTGGGAGCCAGTGCCCACCGGAGACTTCTCAGAAATGCTGCGGACGYGGCGAGTGAGCGCCTCACACCAAGTGAAGACACCAATCGTCGTTTCCTTCCTCTTTTCCAGAGACAGAAACAACCGCAGCACCACACATAGCCTGTGCCCTGCTGCTCCACCCTCTATGAATCATACTAGGCTGAGAGGAGCAACAACAGAAATGCCCCTGCCAGCCTATGCAAGGTGGTTGTGAAAGACCTGACCCAGGCAGGTCACTCATTCACTTCATAACCAGAAAGGCAGCAATAGCTATTCTTTTGCTTGCTAATAACTCACAGCTCATGCAAGGCTGGAGGCCAGCTTCCCACACTCAGGAAGGGATGTGCCACAGGGTTTAGTGCTTTGAGACATCTCAGTGCTTTGAGACATCTCAGTGCTTTGAGACATCCCCTCTCCTCCCACTTCCAAAATGCAGCAGCTGGAGCCCAGCTACCAGTACAACAGTGGCTGCAGAAGCCAGGCCTTGGCAATGACTTGGACACTGACACTGATTTTAGAAATGGCACACAAAATAAATGTGTCACTGCAAGGCCACCTGCAARTGACAGAAGTCTGACTGAGGCAGGGCCAGCTCTGTTTGCAGAGTAGGGCAGTTGCCTATGATGCAGRTAAGAGGAGTCCCGAGGAGCATCTCGCTGTCCTGCTGAATACACAGGGCAGCTTCATCATGATGCTCTTCTGCCTCACGAGTGACAGGGACCCCGCTGACACACAGAGGCTGCAGTGTCACATCACAATGCAGCAAGAGGTCTGGGCCAGTGGAAAGGCCACCACAGATGTAGTTAAGYAGCTATATAATATCAACACCTAGATATACAGCAAAGTTGTTTTCCCCCTGAATTTTGTTTTCAGTAACTGGCTGCTCAGAGCACAAGGTGAAGGGCACACAGGTCTGCTATGAGAGGTACACACTGACAGCTGGTCAGCTCTTACCATTGTGAAGGAAATCTCTGAGAGGTAAAATACACTTTTTTATATTCTGGGACATAAATTCATTATTGTAATTTCAGAGCAAGGGAATTTGGCTAATCCTGTTGTGGTCATATCTGGCTTGTTTAAGAAGYTGAACTGACTTGTAATTAAGTTAAGCTAGTTAACTTGCTCACAAAGGCAAGAGCAGACAAGCATTCTGATGTTCTGAAATGAAGCTTTTTATTCCTTTTCTATTAACCTGAGCTGTGTGCAACCAAAGCACTAGGARAAAGTGCTAAAAAGACATGGATTGCCTCATTTGTTGGAAATTATTCTATATGTCTGCATTCACTCAAATGCTATAGTAATACAGGAAAGGCTGAGATGTCTAGAGCGCTGACATTTCTTTTTCCTTCATGTCTGATCCCTCTGCCAACTTCTTTTATAAAGGTGCCATATATAAAGTCCCTTAAACACATTTTTTTCATTAACACAAGAATCAGCTAGTCTGTTTTCACAGACTGTAGTAAACACAGAGTACCCACAAAAATTTGCAAACTGTTAATTGCAAATACCAGGCAAAACAGTACCAATTATATCTGGCAACCTTGAATAATTTTCTGTATGAAAAATCAGGGGGGACAAGAGTGATGATTTGAAACATATTTTTACTATTTACTTGTAGAAAATATTTCTATTGTGTGCTGCATATCAAGTAAGTTTAAAAGCCTGGGAAATCTGTATTCAAAAGAATTCTTTTTTAAATAAAACTGTTAACCTGTTTTAATAACAAGCAAAAAGAAGATTGGCAAGAGAACAACAAATGGAAAGGCATCTGTTTGAGAAGACAGAAGGAGAATACTTGGGCAAGGTCTCTTCTCTCAGCTGAAAGCTTGACCCAACTGAGGCAGGGCTGCACATTTTTTCTGTTTTGCTGTTTTTCAGAGCAAAAGAAATTGAAAATCCATACGTGTCATTTTAATGTATTTTAAATACCAGAGCCAGATTTTAGCCTCTAAACAGTACCCAGGGACCCTGTTACCCAAGTAAACACAAGCAAAACCACCCTGGAAGGGTTTCACAGGAGACCTCAGCAGTCCCTTGTTGTTCCCACCACAGAGAACAGGGCTGCACTTGTGCAAGYTGCAAACCCCAATATACCACTGGGCCAACCTCTGTTTGGGGCTGCCACACTCTTTCAGCATATCAGTTCTATAACTCAGGGAAAACTGCATAATTACAGGCACGAAAATATATGTGCTTCACAGTTTGCTCCCAGTGAAAAGTGCCTTTTAGCTTTGAGAGTCTGAAAGTAACCAGGCCATGAAAATTTGAACTGTTTTTTTCACAGAGCATGAAACCAAAATCCCCATTACTTTATGCTCTTTCCAAATTGATTTTAAAAATCAGCTGGCTTCCAGTGGCCTCACACTTTGCACTGGCTCTAGAATGCACAATCAAGAGTATATCAAGCCATGCCTACACTTCCTGTGTACCCTGTATCGTCAGTTCAGACATCTCTAAGAAGCCTATACACCTGGCTTCACTGAATTGCAACAGACATCAATTTCTTAATTTTGTAACACACCAKAACAAGTTTTGTGAAGCTAATACAGATGAGATTTTCAGTTACATCTTTGTCTGGCTTAGTCTGTGATAACAACTCTGTGGAGCTTTTTGGTGCCCAAATGTGGCACTTTGTGGTAGATACCACAACACAGCATTCTCACCTGGTGATTACTGCTCTTCAGCACATAAAAACTGCATGAACTGTTGTAAACAGACTTTAACCCACTGAGGGGAAAAAAAAAAAGACAACTGAATAGAGCATTCTGGAAAAAATATGTCTTAAAAATAGTTGAAATCAGGTATTCAATCCATTAGCGGAGTAGGGAACATAACAAAAATGTCCCCAGTTGTAACAGATTTGAAAATTCATAACACAACATTTTTCATGCAATCTTTAATGTTCAAACTGTAACAATGGTTGCTTTTAAATTAGAGTTACAAAACCTAGACCTCCAGTGGAGAGGTGTTGCAAGAGTTGACATGTAGAAGAATATTTCTCCCAAAAGCTAAAAGATTTTTTAACCGAGGACCGCAAACACTTGGCCACTTGCGTAACTCTACACAAGTACAATGCCATTCAGATTCTTTTACAAATATGTCAGTTTTAGTGTTTCAGGAAAAAATCAACATTTGAGAAGAAAGAGAAGTAGGAAAGAGAAGAATTCAGGGAAGATAGGTGGTGACAATCGGACACAGAAGTCCGTGTCTTGTGTGCTCAGATGCAGAAGTTTGTAAAAATTTAAGGCTGATATAAAAACCTCAGATGAGATGAGGACATTTTTATGATCAGAAGCCTCCCTCACAATCAGGTTGATGAGCAGTAAATATTCAACAGTTAAAAGCTGGTGGGACAATCACAACACTGGGTGCTCAGTGTCCCACTGGTAATCAAGGTGCCCACAGTGTAAATACTTGCTCACCTACATCACAGGTGAGATAATCCTACCTTTTGTGGCACCATGCTATASGTCCCTCAATGCTAGGTTAGCTCCTAGCTAGCTGAAGGCAGGAAAAGGGACAAAGAAAATCTTGCTGCAGTAAGAAATTCTCTTAGGATGAGACAGATCTGCAAGACCTGAGAGGGGGTGCAAAACAGAGGGGACAGATAATATGAGGAGGAGGGGACCACCACAATTCACAAGGAATGTACAGCTTTGTGGCTTGAGCCCACTTCATCTTCTAGCAGAGTTCTCTTACACACCTGAAGTTTTCATTTCCTTAGCCTGCCTTTCTGGGTAGGAGCGTAACTTGGCCCCACTACATCCATCAGGATTTGGCTCCTAGACTTGACAGGCTCCCCAGGATGTAAAGCCTGGTTCAGTCTTACTTAAATACAACCAAGGCAATTATACTTAGCATGCAAACTCAAAAAAAAAAAAGTCTTTTAGCCATTCTAAAGTCAACCTTGCTTTGTACTCAATCTTTTACTAATGTTGGTGACTRGTTCCAGTAAAACCACTGCTTTGAAACAAAGTGTAATAAAAATATATGAGAATTTAAGTGCTCATGCAAAAATATCTTCCATCTCTGGAGACTGAAATCTTTTGCTTCCAGAATTACAGCAGGGACAACAGAGGTGATGGTAGCACAGATTCATCCCTGCCAGCCCAACCATATGTCTAAACCGACCTTGTCTGCAAGCCCTGAGGTTGTAAGCCAATGAAGTCTAGGAAGAATCTGATTCGTTTCCCACCTTTGACCACACTGTTGAGGAACAATATTAAGGTAACAAATCTCACAAAACTGCAGGAGACAGCTGTCAAACGTCACTAAGTTCTGATTATTCCTGTGCTGGACATACTGATGACTGTTATGCAATGACTCAGGCAAGTCTAAGGCTTGCCTGCAGGCCATTTATTACATGGATAGGACAGTTCATTTCTGTGGTTATCTAAAGGGAGAACCACCAAAATATTAAAACAAACTTTTGTGATTTTCAACAATATATCCAAGAGTCCTCCAAATAAAATACACATTGGTCAGGTTTTATATACTACATTCTTAAGTAAAAAAAAAAAATCCACAAGGACAGAGGTGGGGGCTGATCCAGGCAGAATTTTGTCATTAAATTAATGCAGATGCAGACAAACCAACAACTGAGGAACACTGACAGAAACAAAACCAAAATCAGTACTGCTTTCACCTGCAGATCTGCAGGCTAGGCCTGTTGCAGTTCAGGCTTGCGAAGTCCAAACACAGGCTTGTGAATAAGRGTATGCACCTTTTATTTTTCAAGATAGCACACATGTGTTTTGGAGGGAAGAGGCTCAGACAAAGAGCACACTGGTCTCACAAGAGGCACCTGCACTGTGGTCCTGCCAGGAGCCTTCCTTTGATTCACCTCCCATTCCCTCTGCTGCAGCGTCTTTGTGAGAAAACAGAAAGAACAAACRTGAGCAAAACCACTGCTGACAGTCCTCAAAAGATCTTGCACTCATTAATGGAGAAGAGCTTCCGTCTGTTCTGCCTTTTGGCTTGATTGACCGCTGTCCTCACAGCATACTCAAACACCTGCTGCACTCCCCTGTTGCTGAGGGCAGAGCACTCCAAATAGCCCTTGGCTCGCACATCCTGGGCGAGCCGCTTTCCATCTATAGGGCTGATGCAGGAGGAGCTGTAGGGACCCATGTCACGCTGGTCAGTCTGAGTGGCCACCACCAAAACAGGGATGCGGGGCAAATGGCTGCGGATCTCGCTGATCCATTTGTTCCTCAGGTTCAGAAAGGAATTATGGTTTGCCACTGAGTAGCACATTAATACCACATCTGCCTGTTGGTAGGAGAGGGGGCGAATGCCTTTAAAGGCATCGCTGCCAGATGTGTCCCAAAGACCTAAGCTGATCTGTACGCCATCCATGAAGACATCCACTCCGGTATTTTCATATACAGTGGGTCTGTAGTCATCTGGGAAAGTCTCAGAGGTGAAACGCACCAGGAGAGATGTTTTCCCAACGGCAGAGTCTCCCACCAGAACACACTTGACTGAATCCAACATTTTATTAACGTCCAAGGCCAAGAGTGCAGTTTCTGCGCAGCAGGAGGAAGATGGAGAGATGCAGTGGTCTTAGAAGCCTTCTATATAATTTCCATTTAGTGAGACACCATCCAAATCTCTTTACTTCTTATGACCTGATTCCGCCACTTGAGACTAAAATTTCATTTTCTCCCACATGACTCTGTTGGTTTTATATCTTCAATGAGTAAAATGACGTTTCTGGAAAGTAAAAATAAAAYGTAACATTTATAACCCACAGAGAACAAACCATTCCTCATCAAGATGAAGATGCCTGGACACATTTTTGGACAGGCATGGCAAGTATCCCTCACTGAGGATGATGAACTTTTCCATTTCCTCCCAGCCAGCTGTGTGTGCAACAGCCATTCGCATAAATAACCTTCTTACTGCTCCACAGGGGCTAGCAGTCTTAGCACTATTACCATTTTCCACTGACACAAGCTATTTTTTCCTTCCAATTGTCTAGAGACTAATAAAACTAATTTAACTTTTATATAACTGCTACTAATATGCTGTGAGACATTCCCTGCCTCTGACTTTCACCAAGACTGACMGAATCCTGAATCCCTAAATGATCAGTTCAGATTCCCTTGAAAATGTAGCCACGCTCTCTAGAGGTAGTCAGGAGGGGAAAAAAAAGCTCTTTGCTAACCAATTTGACTGTTTAAACAATCCCATATGAAACAGTAACACAGAACCACTTGTGACAATGAGGAAGCAAAGACTTCAGGAGTGAATCTCAAGTCACATGAACCTGAACAATTTTTAAAAGCAAAGAAAGATTCACAGAAAAAAAAAAAAGAGGTTAATTTTTTTCTTACAAATCACTTTCAACAATCAATAAGCACAAGCCAAAGGAAGCCTCACTACCGATGCTTGCCCCAGTAAAAATTTCATTTGAAGGGAATTTAACTGTCCTGGCATTTACTCTCTTGTAAAACKGAACTAAGAGTACTCTTCAGAGTATGTAATTGCTTTTGAGCTCCTGCCAGCATTCAGTCAAATTTTCCTATTTTGAAAGCATTTGTTTCTTCCCCACTAACTATGTGCAAGATTCACTGCTCACACAGGGTGACACGCAAGATGCTCCRAAAATCACTAACAGCAAAACTGAAGACAAATTAGTTCTGATGAACAAGAGTAATTAGAAAGAAAGTATCACTGCATAATTTCAAAATGTCATGTGTTTGTTACATAAATAATATATTTCTGTTTCCTTCATATATGTTGAGAGACATCCCAGCGGAAGGCTATTTGCACAGAAATAAATGATGGCCACAAAAGGCTTATACTGTATTTTACTGTAACTCTCTCCACTTTCAGTACCCTCACACACCACCCCTYCCCCTTTATTTCTAGAACACTCCAAGCTTTGCCTTACTCCACAAAGGGAGGAACACAAAGGGAAAGTGCTAAATAAGCTTAGAGAGAACATTTTACAGGTACGGACAACTGCTATTGCCCTGCTTTCATTTTGTGCGGGRGCAATGCCCTACCTCCTCTGGTGCTGCTGGCACACCTGCATCTCTCCCACCTCATGGCCCGCCTACAGGCAGATGTGTGGCCGGAGCTGCTTTATAGAGGTGGCCGCAGGTCCGCGGGCTGTCCCTGTGCGGGCTCGGGTTACCGTATCTACAGKAGCCATTGCAACACACGGCGCTTCCTGGCCTGCCAGCGACACCGCGGCTCAGACTGCCGCTCGCTTCTAGGAACTGGGATGGAGGCTGAGGCGGCTTCACGGCATTCCTGGCTGCCGGGAAACAGGCTGCACTGTGAATTTAAGTTTTAGTGGCAGCAGATGAAAATTTGCTTTTAAAGATTCATTAGATCTAACTCCACTCTCTCACCTTCTCTGTTCTCCAAACAAGCTCTCAAGGGAACTAAACAAGACCTTTACAAAACACATCTATGAAAAATTCAAAAAGCATATAAAGGATAAACATTCAAATTGCTTATATGAATCATAATCTCTCTTTCAGAGTATTCTATTTCAAAATTGGGTCAGCAGTATAATTTGAAAACACCTCAATTTCACCACAAGACAGTAATGTCCTATTCAGACAAAGCTGCATATTCTCAGGAGAAAGTTTCCAGGTACCAAGTATCCTTTTCAGAACAAACATTTCTTTGGTGCGAGTAGTCCTCAGTGCCTTCAGGTTCATCATTTTCTGCACATTGGAATGCAGGGGCAAMTAAGGATGTCCAAAGCATGACTTTTGCAATTTCATAAATGCCAAAACAGAGAAAGACAGATAAAAGAATTGTTCTGACACTCAACTTGTTGATTACCAGGTTAAAATATGCTGGTTATTTTGAAAGTATAAAAATTATTAAAGATTGAAAGAGATATTAAGGACTAGTGAATATGGCTAGTTGACAGACAATACAAGATGCTGAAATATTCCACTGTGACAGTGCAGAATTGTTTTCAAAGCAAATTATATCGTTCTACATTCCATCAGTGAATAATTAAAAACCCTGGTATAGAACAAGTCCATAYTGTGATCCTCTGGACAAATTGCCTTCAATGGCCCTGATCTTTCATTTGTTCACAACGATTCATGTGCCTCCATATATAACTGGGACTACATACGTGCATATTGAAGYATTATCTGTAATTAGGCACATAGCTGGTCTTTGTTGAAGCCTCAGAGTAAGAACAGCATTAGTGTATTAAAATAATTACACAAGTTCACCTCACTGGATAGAAAATGCTTGATTAAGCATCAACAAAAAGCAGTCTCCTTTAAAGAGCAGTCCTTCAAAGTGTCCTTTAAAGAGAGYACTGGGCACTTCTGTGCCTCAGTATACAACCAGTTTTATAAATATTTGCAAAAGTTTTTGTCCCTTTCTCTCATATTCTGTCTTGGTCCKACAGCACAGAGTGCTACAACCATTACAAGACTGCAGAAAACCTTCTGATCACAAATCAGAGATGGAGTCTAAGCTGCTCCAACAATTTGATTTTCAAAAATGTATCGACTTTATTAAGATAATTTTGTATATGGAATTCAATGTATAAACCTGTATCTTCTTTTATGCTTTCTTTGGTTTATGCTTTCATCACTCATAACAACAGAAGATATTATTTGAATAGTAAGGTAAGACCTTTTATAAAATCACTAGGTATAAGAATGCATGCCTTATTCATGTGTGGTCATGCTGAGTAGTGATCTTTAGTAAACTTCAGGTTTTGTTCCCTCTGTCTTTGGAATATAGGCACTAGTGTGTGGTTACAGAGATCCCGGACTTCACTGGCGATGTGAGCACAAGAAGCCCTACAACAGTCGCTCTTTGGCAGTGTCTAACCTGCACCTCAGCAATCTCATGCAGGTAAAATGCCTCACACTGCATCATGGCTGGATACCATATGGAGAAGGTGAGTGGGGTTGCCAACCTGCAATGGGATGGGATGAAAAGCAGAGCACAGCAGCACCGAGCTCTTCGCAGGTAGAGGATTCAAGTGAATATATATCCCATGAAAAACTAACCTKGTATTTGTTGAAAGAGCTCTACCAACAAAGGCAAGCAGGACTACTATATCAAAAAGGGTAAGTTTATCTGCTGAACCAAATGGGATTTTCATTTATGCCAAGAATATCTCTGGCATCTACTGTAAGATCATTGTGAGCATGACTCACTATGGCTAAACATCTCCAGGGGATGGACAGCATCTTATGATAAGGGAAAATTAAAACAGTCAGGAACTTCCAATTTCAAAACTCCTCTTAGATCCTGATAGTGCACATTCAGGTAGGCTGGAATTTCAACGGAATTAGCTCATACATAAACAAACCATGCAGGCAAATAACCAGCTTTTTGGATCAGTCACAAAATGCTTCAGAGAGTTAAAGCAGTTAACATGCTAACTATTGTTGCCACTATCCACTCCCTACCTCAATTACATCTCAGCAGAGTTYCTGTTTACGTCAGGATAATAGCAGATTAATTTTTCAGCTTGAACACTGTGTATGCTAATTCTTGAAGAGACTTGACATGGCAAGGAAATTAAAATATTTAGACTAATAGAAGAGGTTGAAACCACAGGAGATACTTCCACTAGCTGTGCAATACTTGAATTGCCTACTGTCTTTGCCTACCTACTCTACTCTTGTAAGTCCCACCTCACACAGAGGTGGGGTCTGCAAAACAGTGCCTACRGTTCTTCTCCAATGTGCTAACTGTAACCACTGCCCTTTGCAATTGCACCATAGATATGTAAGAACTCTCCTCACATCCCTTAGCTAAATGCTCTCAAGGAGAGAGAGGAGGCACAAAGACTACCCTCACTGACCAGAGGAGTGTGCAGCTTTACATCCTCACCTCCATGGGCACAGTGGGCACTGCAGCTCATGGACAGGGCCTGAGAAAACTCCTGCAAGCAGAAGGAGAAGGAGGAGGAGGAAGGCTGGCAGGAATCAACACAGGGCAGAGATGCTGCTGTCTGGTTAGTGACAGCATCCAGAAGATGCAGTCCTTTGTGACACAGAAAATGTGGCTGCTGTGACTCCAGTTTGGACACTCTGCTAGATCACCAGATTGTCAAGGTCACACTACCTGGTTTTCAGCTCTGTGGATGAGGTATACTTGCTCCATTCCAATATAAACCTCCAGATTACTTCCACAGCACAGGTCTCCTGAAAACTAATCCATCAGCTGCAGTCCATCAGGAGACTGTAAGCAAGCAGCTCCTTGCTGCACTGTCATGCATTCACTCAGCTGATTCTCTGACACCTGCATTAGCTGCCTCCTGTTTTCTTAACTCCGTTCAAGACAATTTTGATCTCTAGCCCTGTCTTGCCAATCAGCCTCCCTCCACCTCAGAGAATGTCAGCATTTCAGTCCATAGTGGCATTCAGTGGTGGCACCACTGGCTCACAGCCTGTACCTTTGCAAGGTGCTGCATCTTTTCCCCAAACTACTCCACCAAAAAAATCTGAACTCACTCAACTCATTCACTTCCTAAGGTGGCTACCACAGGGGTCATCACTATTCTTTGGCCCAAGAGCAAGGTGGCAGGTCATTCATTGGCAGAATAATTCAGCTATCTGATATATTTGTAATACTGACAGATTTATTGCCAGATTATCTTTCAAGGTGCTTTTATATTTTAAAGAATTAAAGGATGCTTAGAAGCTTGGATGAGAGCTTTTATACAGATATTTTATCCTTAAGTACAATAATTTCTTCAATGCCTTTCTAAAGTTAGAAAAGCAAGCAACACGCAATGACCCCATATTTTCAAAGCCAGTCTTGTCATCTCAAAAACAATCTCCTTCCAGAATTAAAAAAAATTGCAGACATAAAAACTTGGAAATTTTTCTTTCACTCCCTTGTTCACAAAACTGAAATCTGTTCCTTTTTTCAAATGTCAGTATTTTATTTGTAAAAACAAACAAACAAACAAAAAAAAAACCAAAAAACCAAAACAAAACTGAATTTTGGGTTTAATTTCTAATTTATGAAATTTCAAGAAACTAGAGAGCCACTTTTTTAGAAAGCTTTGCAAAAAATCACTTCTGGATCAAGACAACACCTGAAAATACCTCTGTTTCTTTCTCTTGCAGTTTTAATCACTGCAGATGAAGAGAAAGATTTATGATCAAATATTCAGTAATCTTGACAACTTTATTAATAGCAAGGGAACTCAAGTTATCAGATTTAAAGCGAATTCCCTCATACTGAGAATGTGAAATCTTGATATAAAACAACAATGAACACAGACCGATGTTATTTACAAGATTAAATGAGATGTGAAGTCCTAATAAAGGGATGAAAGCTTTTTGTGTAACAAAAGGTATGTATTGAAATACATGCTTACACATTGCACATACATATAAAACCACTTCATGAGCTATCTTGTATTTTATAAAATTTAATTTAAGTTCTTTAGTAAAAGTACCTATAATAATATATAAATAATGGATAACAACGCATCTAAAGATCTATTCAATTCACTATAGCTGCTGAGAAAAACAATTTCACTCTCATTCTAATTATAAAATTAGACAAAAGAAATATTTCTTTTATCTTCACGAATCCTCTTTCTGTGGCTAATCACACCTTGATTCAGCAATTTACAAATTACACAGGAACACAGACTATTAGAACCACTCCAAAAATTAACAAAAAGCCTGTAAGACTCATGTAGTGAACCAAGATCCTAAATCTCTGAATAGAACTCAATGAGATCTGGCAACGCTAAGTACTCACTCAAAGATTCAAGCCATTAGTCTGAAGTAATTTTTCTCCATGATTATGGCATGACATGGTAAAAGACAAACTATGAGGCATTCATGGTATTATGGGTCATTTTCAAAAGGGATCCATTTTCAGTATAGATGTTCTCTACAAATTAAAATTGGGGTCAATCAAGTGTAGGAAAGTAATCCCTTCAGAGAGGACCAGCTCATAATCCATTCTCAGTCTGATCCAATGCCCTCAAAGTCACCAAAAATGGAGCAGCATGTCATGCCTGAGGTTAGGTAAGCCTAGCCTTCTCCTTCTGCAGGATACTGGATATGTTACCTCTCTTTCCCACCCTCCWCTGTGTTAATTTTTCCCCCCTGTGCTTAAACAGAATAAATTTTTGAGTTTCGCTACAGATGCAGCTGTACATGGAGCAGCTGGTGTGCAAATGTCACACACGTGTACATTCAAGCACAGAAGTTCATCAACCATCTGTCTGTCTGCTGTCCCTCACAGTTGCTGTTTCTGTACATACACACACACACACACACACACATAAATATATATATATACATGTACATATATATCCACACTGACACAGAACTGCTCCTGGGTCCAGATGGGGATACGGACACATTTGCAGATGAACATGAATAGAGTGGTGCGTGCTGACTCCAGTGCTATCACACATACCTATGAATAGTTTTTCTACCTGAATGACGTACAGGTCAAAAGCAAATTTTCAGCCTACAGAGTTCTACAAACTCTAACTGCAGTTTGTAGTCAAACTGAAGCCTTGATAATATAAAACACATTACATTTAAGTAATTGACCTTAATCAGACTACTGTGTGTGTAGAAATATTGACATGTAGGAATGTTTGCAACTTTGGGCCTCAAAGAACTTCAAATTTTTCATGCCACATCCTCTTTTAACAGAGTTAAATTTCTTGAAGTTAGAGACAAATCAAAAAGGCATATTTTTGATTGTCAATATATTTTGATAACACATTCTTGTAGGATTTTTTTTTACAGATTCAACTCTTCAAAATCTCCCCAAATTTTTATGGCTGTTGAAGTATTCTTTGGCTTTTGAAGTACTCTTTTATTTACAACCTTCAACAATTATTGTGTTTTCTTTCCAGTGAGCCTGACCCTACCCCTATTTCTCCTTGTTCTTTATTTTTACCTTCTGCAGACACAGGTACCCATTTCTCTTTCATACACAACTAACACTTCTTACTTTTAAATAATCATTCATAATTTCTCAAAGAATGATGCATTATTTGCTATGCTGGATGYATAGAAGTATATATGCACATATATAGGTACACAAAAATATTGAAAATAAATTTGTGCATATTTAAAATCTAAGTATTTCAGTGATGAATCAATACAGTCGTGCATAAAAAATCACATCCATACGTGTATGTCCATATAYATACACATATACATATATATATATGGACACTTTGATGTTAATTCATTGCAAAAGACATTGCTACAGATTGCTGTAGGAAACAATGTGTTCTGGGCAAGATATCTTACCATCATTTGAGAACCTACATACATGTTTTGCATCAAATGGATGCATTATTGAAATGACCATGGTCTACATACAAGTACATATATATTAGTATGCACATGAGCAGAGATTACTGCTGTGCTAAATGGGGAYTTGCAATAACCTAGGTATCTAATTGAAAGAGTTTTACATATAAAATTACATAGTCACCCATTGTAAACTGTTATATTTCTGCTATGTATGCAGCCATTACATTTATTAGACACATCTTTACAACATGTTACAATGACTTGTTAAGGAGATGCACGCATTTATATTTAACCCCACAGATGTGTGACATGATAAATTGTTAAAACMAACTGGCATCTCCATAGACACGCTTGCATTTGCAGTCAAAAGGGGTTCCCCTCTTTCAGAGCCTGTGCCAAGCCCACTGTAGTGGAGAAGGCTGACTTCTAACCCGTCGTGGGACTGCACTCCTCTCCCTTGTTTGCACACTACTTSATCTTCTTGACTGGCTCCCGTAAATGCTAGGAAGTAATCAACAGTAACAGTATAACTAAAAGCTAATACATGAATGCTACAAGTGATATAACATGCTCCTCAATGTTAAAACTTCTTTAAAAATTGCCCTACCATTTCTCCATTTTCGTCAATGGATCCCTCGCAAGATCTCCAACTTTACTTTCAGAAGTCTCTTCAAGTTTAACTTTGCTCTGATTTTATAAAATATCTATCACAAAATAAGGAGATTCTCCAGCCTAGATCTTCTCCCCCTAATATCTGTGGGAGGAGAAGGAGGTTCTCCATGTTCATTAAGTTATGTATTTGCACAGGTTTCATTTCAATGGGAGGTAAAGACGGAGAAGGAAAATGTTAGAACAGAATTAGCCAGTGTTGCACGGAAGATAATTTTTGTATATTTTGTAAGAAGAATAAAGTGTTAGATGTACAAGTGTTTTGAGTAGTAATAATGTAGATCAAACAATACACAATAATGACCTCTTGCTAAAACATAATGGTTTGTTTTTAATTCAGGAAGAACTCATATTTACTGGATGTCACCATTCCTTTTGCTGTGATGAACATCAAACTTCGGACGTTCATGAACAAAGCTAGCAAAAGAAGCAACAATAATTTGGTTGGGTATTTACTTTATAAAACAGAAACTCCCTGATAATTTGAGCTTTTTCCCCTTAGGATTGCCGGCAACAAAAACCTTTTTCTTGTCTCTGTATACACCAGAGTGTTTAAAATCATAGTGCAGATTTCACATAGCGGGGAAACTGCCATCTTTAATATAGTTCTTAAATTTTGTGTGTGCACACATGTACATAAAAATGTTAAAAATTTGAAGACCTTGCTTCGAAATAATTTCAATTACTTTTCAAGTATTAGGTGTGATATAAAACATACAATTATCATAACTTGTCCTGCATCTGTTGATTTATGATTTTTATATTTTTKATTTTTTAAATACATTTTTAAAAAGGAGTCTTCCACAATCTATGCCATGACTTAGTATTCATGCACTATATCCAGCACACAGATAWAATAAGAAATAATACATATCCATTATACAAGCACAATTTTTTTTCTTACCATACAGCCTCTCTAGAATTCCTTAATTTAAGCAGATAAAATTAGATTAAAAAAATAGGCATGCATACGTGCCTTCATCAAACTGCCTACGTTCCATGCATAGTTATGATTAAAGCCCAATTTCAAAGGAACAAGCTTTCTTTTATTTTTAAAWTTTTTTTCTGGAATTAGCACAAGTTATACCTGGTAGCTCAGATTTTATACTGATTTATATCTTACACCAACCATATGCCAGAGCAGAATATATATTTTAGTGCCTGTTTTCCTTTACTTTCCTCTGATTCCATTACAATCTTGTTCTCTTGCCACCTTYATATAAAACATATGATACTGCAGACTGCAGTGGGTCATATGGAACAGGGTAAGAGGAGAAAAGACTCTACAACCAAATGTAATCCATAAATCCTTCTCACTCRTTCTTCAGCTGAGTATTTTGAGAAGCCATTTCATATATTTATAGCTGACATCCACTTGGCTTTCAGTTGGCTTAAAGATCATGCAAATCCCCRTGCTATGGTAAATCTTAATACAGAGTTCTTCAGTGGGAAGCACAGAAAGTTTTCCTTGATTTCCTTGATTTTTACATATTTTGAATGAAAATGATCACACATGTGAAAAGAGAGATATTTTAGGAGAGAGATGTTTGAACATTATGAGAACAYTTTCCATGCTTTATTTTTGAATCCTGATGGACTTGATTCAAACTCAGAGATACTTTACTCAACAGCTTTAAATCAATCATCCAGAATTAAACCTCCACTGAAAGAGATGGGAAAACTCCCATTTAAATTGATGGAGAATAAGGAAATTACGTKAAGGGGTTTTACAACAGCTGTTTCACAATATATTTTTATAGTGAGAAAAACAAAAGCTCACAGATCATTAGATAGATAATTAATAGATAGGTTAATTAATAGATATTTGGGTATATCAGTAGCTCAATGACTTCAAACTCCAAAGTCTTTACCAGTTTTTAAGCACAGTCTTTTGATGGCAATAAAAGAGGCAAGCTGAAGACTGTTTGTCCACTGGCATGCCTATCAATGAAAGGAAAGAACAGTCTTCTTGCAAGTTTGAAAGGTTTCATATTCTTTCAATGACCATGGCACAGGAAACAACTAAAAGAGACCCCCAGATACAGAGGGGTCTTGGTCTCACACTTTTACATTAGGAGAGCCAGTTATACCTACATTTTGACATAAATCAGTCTAACCTTCAAAAGCAACACACTGTCAYTCATGAGGAGAAGTGGTATCACCAGATGGTACAACAACCTCAAGCTGGCAAGTGTCAGTTACTGGTACTCACGCTTGTGCGTGAGAAGCGGCATCATGCACAGTATGTAACCACARCCCACTGTGCCAGCTTCTGCCAGGAGAGGTGTTTGCTCCTTTTCCAGCACATGCTGGGTCTTTCCTACATGACAGGCCACTATGGCTCCCCGTAGAGAAASCCCAAACCATAGCAGAATCCTTGTGTGGTTTCCAGCAGGTTCATATGTTTTGTCAGCAAAAGAGAAGCATGCCATGTTCAGCCCCACCCTTATCCCCTAGCAATTTACACCTCTCCTTGGCTTCTGTAACCAAAGAGCAAATGTAACAGCTCGTGCAAAAGCAACCCAGCACAGACACAGCAGCAGGCAACTGYGTAGGGGGGAGTGATAAAGGGTCTGTGATAAACACAGGGCACGGCCACAAGGCCAGGCTGGGCACAAGCCACTCCCGTACCCGCTCTGCAGGAAATGCATGTGTGCACAAAGTGCTCAGACCATGCTCCCCCATCCTCCAGCCRCCCTGTCAAGAAGTGACAGACTGGAACTGCTGGGACTATTGCTCCCCGTCACTTTGCCAGCTGCTCATATTAGACCTGATACACCAAGGTTTGTAGCCATGACTTCCAGTACTCACACTCTGCATTACAGAGGTTTCGCAGGCTCCAAGAATCTCCCCTTCCACTGTACACCAATCCTTYTGGTGGATTGGAACGGTTTTCCAGTTCTTCACTGACGTAAAAATTGAAGGACAACTAAACCCTGCTAAGCAAATAGGAAATTCTACTTGGTTTTGTGGAGAAGAGGTAATGGTAGGCTACAGCCCACAAATTTTGTTGTTACATTTCTTTGTTGTGTTTGTGTGATCCTGCCCAGCATCTTTAAGGCTATAATRCTTTAACAGTGGGCTTGAGACAGCAGCAGCCAACTTCCTTTCTTAATTGTTGTGCTGGGGTTATCTCAAAATATTTTTCAGCTGTAAGTTGTGTCATAGCATGGAAACATTTGAAAACTGCAGATTTAATAAAATCACACACCATTAGCCAAAAATATAAGAAGCTAATTTGGGAATGATGTTAAGCTGTGTGGTTKGATGCCTAAAATGTTACACCAAGACTTTGAAAAAGACAAGTTTTACAGTTACTTATTTTATCTCTTTTCAAACAATAATCAAAAGCACTATAGAAAAATCTCCAGTTTTTCATTTTATGGTCAATGTCAATCAAATTAATCACTTGAATTGTGCATTCAGTAACATTCTACTGTTTCTTAGGGAAAACTATAGAATCACAGCACCAAAATTTTACAAAGAAAATGGGGGGTTAAGAGGTAATTTTCACAGAAAATCTTTTACATTAAAGTGCCTAACTCACGTGCTGCTATACATTTAGAACTGCACAGTGAAAGCAAGAGGAGAAAGCGCAGAATTTCATCTCCCTGCCTGGGTGTCCTCCTGGCTGGTTATCAGAAAGCGTCACCAAGAAAAGCTCCTTGGGAGCTTCCGCTGGTACAGACTCACTGCTCTACAAAACAGGCCAGCCCATGAGACCGCCACCACGCTGGCTGCTCACTTCCTGTGTGCTCTGGGTGTGCTGCAGATCACCCTCTCACCTCTCTCAGGATTTATACAGCTTGCCCCTCACTGTACAAGAGATTACTTCCCTAACATCACTGGCACTAGCAGCAGTTACCAGCAACGTGACTTCAGTACCAGTCTCTCCATTTTGAGGCCTGATGCTCTTCTGCTATGAGATGATTTCACACTGCTTTGGCACAGTAAAATCACCTTAAAATGGGATTAAATTACAGTAATTTACAGCCACATTGCCCTGCTGATGGCCTATGAATCTTGCTATACATGAAAATCAAACCGATTTTTAAATTTAGTTATTTGCTCTGGAACTTAGTAAGTACAGATTACTTATAAAAACATCAATTCTCTATAACTACAAACCTACAGATTTTCCTGGTTTGCAGCACCTAATCTGGGGAATGTAAAACTTGGTATTATGCCTCACTAAGACCTAATCTCTAAACCTAGCAGGAAGCAAGTGCACATGTGGCTTTTTCACCCTGCAGTTACTGCCCAAATCTCAAACGTGGTATCCACGTGAAGTCTGTACTCACTTTCTATGGATGATTTGACTCCATTTGTATGATAGATCTTCAGACCAGTCTCAGAAAAACTACAGCAAACCCCATTCTAAAGTCAAGTAAGTATACACATATGGTCCTTCCTACTGGAACACCACAAACACACCACACACTGACACAAATGGTGGGGTTGAAAATGTGGAATATGAAGCAGCACAATCTCACCTTATCCCAACAGCAACAGACACCAAAATTTGCTGACAGATGTGCCTGTTAACAACTAACTTATCTCATTTACCCTACCTTTTCCTTCTGCAAGTATCTTATTCAGGATTAATCCCACGATAAAGCTGATTTCTGCCAGATGCCACAGTTCAACTCCTGCCCCATCCAAAGGTGGAAACACAGCTGAAATGAGAAGTTAGAAAATCTTAAATCCGCATTCAGATTTTTTGTGGGGACTTGTGTCAGAGAGATGGTTCTAGCCTCAAAGTGCTTTATCCTCATTCACCTTTCAGATTAACTGCATCTCATTGGCAATGTGACAAGATCATTCCATCACACTAGAGCATCAGAAGATGCCGGGTTTGTGAGCAGAATCTGGAAATGGGTGGGCACAGATGTGCACACATGCACATACACACATACTGCTCTGTAAGGAGACTCCACACCCTAAGCATGCCACAGCCCGATCAGAAAGCAGAGAAGAAGCCATGGGAGTGACCTTAGCACAGAATTATAGAGGTGGCCATTTAGATGGAAATCCTCCATCTTAGAAGGTGGCATTTGTTAGACCCAGCAGGGCCAAGCAGCTGCTGGAGCCAGAGCCAACCACAGATAGGCTGTCAAATTAAAAATACTTTGAATCTCGCTCCACTCCTAAGAACGTATTTCCTAAATTCTCACAATAAAATCTTCACCCAAATTTGTTTGGGAATATTTAAGATGAAGCAGAACAGTTTCCTCACAAGCATGATGTACTTCTCAAATGCGGAAGAAGACCATCATTTGAAATGTTGCAGATTTACACGTCTATCACTTCTGCGTTCATAGTTCATACAACAGTAAAGAGTGTCAGAATCAGATCCATCATCTTGAGAGTAACTCCCATTTTTTTCTTTTTTCTTATATCAGTTAACATGGAAGAAACTTTTCACACCCCTTTTTCTACTTTATATAAGGCCTTTTTACGCTGAGGTGGAAAAATACTCTGCAACAAATGAAAATACAGAAAATGCAAGATGTAGGCCAGCGTGTAATTGTATGTCTCAACACCAAGCATTTAACAGATGGTATTTAGCAGAAAAATAAAACTGATTATGTGAGCCAATTTCACAAACTTATTAATAAAAGTAATTAACAAAAGGAAACCAAAATATATTGAATTTGATTCAGAATATCAATTCAAATTAAGACTCCTAGGAAAAAAAATTGCAATGAACTTACCAGAGGCAGGAAGCTGAAAGAGGCTGTTGAAAATGAACGTTAAAGTCAACTATCCTAGACGAGATAAGGGAAGAAAAAAAGAAGAGTGGTGTTCTGTGTTCCTGGCTTTTTCAGACAGACTTCTTTGTTAGCAAATTAGAATAATTATATAATTGAGAAGACAAAAAATCCAAAAGCTCTAAAGGTAGCCAGAGACACCTGCACATACAGGCCAAAATAGTCCTGGCAACTGGGTCTAGTTCATCTGGAGGCAGCAGTCCCAGCAGACCCAGATGCAGCGTGACAAGAAGGAGTGGAGAGGTTTGGCCTAAGTCAGCTTTCTGGGGAGAGCTTCGCAGCTCTGCCTCTGTGGGTTTGTTGTGGGTTGGTATATCTTTCTGTCTTTGGTGACTATGGGAGCAGATGTAAAAACCTTGTAGATGGGGGAGGGAGGCAAACCCTCCAGGCTGCAGAAAGCTTTCTCTTTGTACTCTGCTGCTTCTGCAGCTGCCTCCTGCCTGCTACAGGGGCTAATGTCAGAGCACAGCCCAGCAGCTCTATACGTGTGAGGAGAAAAGAAGCAGATCAACAACTGCCCAACATGGCTATGTGCTATTCACACTTCAGTAGCAGAATGACATTTGGGATTTTTCTGCAACCTGGAATATGGCTCTGCCTGGAATATGGCCCTGCCTTTTCAGAGGAGAGTGTGTGTGTTTAACCGACTTTGTGCAAAAACCCAAGGCAGGCACTTTGGGCTGATTCAACATTGGTGTGCATGGTTCTGTTGTAATTCAGTGAGGATCCCACTGAAGTTCTGGTCAGAATCGATCAGCAGTATCATTTTATCAGCATATATGTCCTCTCTTCTACCAACAAAAGGAGGCTGAGCAGGTGGAAGCACCACAGACATTGAGACTCCCACCTTTCCCAGCATAGACAAATTGATCTTGCCAGATCTGCATCACTTCCAGACTTCCAGCTACCACAACACTGAATGCAAAACTGTGATGATAGTTTCAGGATTTCAAGTGTCTATGGTCTACACTTTAGGATCCATCATCACAAGAGGTTGTCCATTTTGTCTAATCAGGCAATCAGACTGCAGGGAGGGCACTCCTGTCCCATTCTCCTGAAGCAGCCCAAATGCACTGGCACAGCAAGAGAGCTGCCCCTGAGCTGAAGGTGAAGGGCCCAGATGACGAGTGCAGTGGAACGTCTGGTCCTCAGGCAGAGGCATGAGCACCGGCTTCCCAAGCAGCCTTGAAACCCTTGAAAAGGAGTGGAAAGCAAGTCCTTTTCAGCAAGTATTTTGGGCTCAGTGAAATTATTGCTAACCATGTCTAACCATGAAACAGTAGCAACAGACTGCCTGATCCAGATCTAACACCATGCATTTTATGTTCATTGCAGGATGGAAACTTTCTGAAGACAGCTAATGACTYGGTCCACATTAACATTATGACAGTACGATGCATTCCAAGTCATACTGCTTCCAAAAAAGATTAAAAACTGACAGAATAATTTACAAGATAAAGCAAAAAGGAATCAAAAAGACAATTTATGTGTAGATGAAAGGCAGTTTGTGCCAAAAAAATAAAAAGAATATAGCCTATGTAAACATGCTGTCAACCTGCTGATGCAAAGCTTGTAGAGCAGTGCTGCACAGTTAGGCTGGAGAATCAATTTGTTTCTTTTCCCTACAAAATGAAATTAATTCAGTCAATTATCAACAGTGATGAAGTTAAGGAAGGCTCATAGAAGGCATTTTGGGAATCCTATCTTCKTAAAATCTTCAATTTTCCTTTTAGTTTGAGACAAGATTTTGAATAAGGGGCTTCAGCGCTTCACCAGTTTATGTGAGAACTTGTGTTTCCTCATTTTCACATTAAATATCTATTCATCTGTTTTAAACTAGGTTTGGGTTTCCCAATACCAGCCTAAGCAATCAGGCAGTAAGTTTCCATTGCAATTTTGATAAAGCAAATCAGACACCCAAACATTCTGAAATGTTTCCATCAGAAATATTCAGAACTGTCAGAAGTAGAGAAATAAATACTATTTGCAAATTATACTGATATAAATGTTTTTKGTGATCATCACCAATTTTAGGTCTGCTACAGAGAGCAGATACTTAAAAATGCAACTACTCTTCTCTGTTTCACGCTGAGATTAATCCAGATGTGAAGCCATCTGGCTCAGTAGTTTGCATTTCGGAAAGAGTGCATCCATCTGTAAAATACTTCATAAACAACTTTTGAACTGAGTGAACTCAGCAAAAAAACCTGTAGAGTAAGAGACACGTTCTAACATGTCTTGATTTCCACCCATTTCTCTCCACTACATTTTCTGAATTATCTTGACCCAATAACTTCCCCAAAATAGTTGAATTTTATTTATTTGAGACCTTTCTCAGTAATACACATGCTTCATGCATTTGATCCAGTATTTCACATCCAAAAGACCCTCAGCTGTAGTAAACCCCGCAGGTTTAACAAAAGCACCATGGAGAATCTAACAAYAGGAATGCTGACACAGTGGCATAGAAGTTCCTGACCCCCCCGATTCAGAACCTAYCTTTTTACCTTTATAAGGAAAAAATTGTGTTAACCCTACTATTGGTCAGTTATGTATGTAACTAATCTCTGTCCATTGGTCAAAGTTTGGATCCTTGCCAAGGCTATAAAAGTAGCATACTGCACCCTTCTAACYTGGAAGAAGCTGAGCAGAGACCCTTCACGGACCCTCTCAAATAAASCCATCTTCGTGGAAAAGACTGCTTCGGCTTTTTCTCCTCTCTCTCCATCTGCTGAAGCCTAGAGCCAAGGGCAAGCTACCTAGCAAGCTAAGCTGAAATCATAAGAGCTGGCTAATCACTATAAGAGCTGAATATCACCCTGCTTRATGGGAGCTTGACCCAAGGCCTCTTGGTCTGAGCTAAGCCTGGCTCCTGGGTACTCGGTTCCCTCTCAGGGACTGAGCTCCTGAGCCCCAAAGCTCTGCTCTATGATAAGGCCAATCTAGGCTTTATTATTCAGCTCCATGCACATGTAGGTAATTCCAAAGTTAGATGTAAAATTGACACCTGACCGGTTTCTCTTGATCCTTGGTTGTTTGTTGGATCGGCTTTTGGGAGATTTTTRTCTTTCTTACTGCAGTTTATCAGCTCCTTTCCACCTTTTCATGCTGTGCAATGAAGGGGAACATCTGGCTGTGAGAGAATAGTGAATACATTAAAAAATACATYGCTTCTCCTTTTTTAAAAACTCATTATGAGTCATTATCTGTGACTTTCAGAAACAAACACCTTGTTGCAGAAAATATTTATGAGGGCGGAGCAAAGGCTTGCAATTTATTTTTGCATTGAGAAGTAGGCTGACAGCAAAAATAAAGTCTTAAACCACAAGTAACTAAGGGTTTATAAGAAATTATGTAAAATAACATTACCCAGGGTCTTGACATGGGTCAGTCTACAAGAAAAGTCACATTTCTTCTTAATCCACTGGTTTTTGTCCCTCTTGGAGAAAAAAGAAAGCTGCTGGTGTTAGGAAGGGGGTTGAGATTAAGGAAGGATGCTGTTCCTGTCCCCCCTGCCTGATTTCCTTTTAGTTCTCAGATTCACTCAGCTCATATTTTGGTCTGCGTCGGATAGTGTGGTATTTGCGATGTTCAGGAAGTAACACTCTTTAACCCTACAAGTGACACTCTTTAACCCTACAAGTCTTTCTCCTGTCCCAGATGATCATTAAATTACACAAAATAAAGATAATTGTTGCTTATGTCTAGCCACTGCAACAGACATACAAACAAAACACAAGAAGAAATACACTTATTTTGTGAAAAAAGAGCCTAATTCTTTTTTGGTATCATTTTCAAAGGGAGGTAGTAAAAATATATGTGGTCAAGATGCTAGCTGTGTTAGGAAAACTGGGATGTGCCTATTTGCTTTCTCCTGAGTTCCTGGGCAGTATAGGGGAAATCAGGCAGGTCAYCCAGACACATTTCAGCCTGGGGGTGAAGTCATTCCCTTCCCAGGAACAGATACCTCAGCACAAGGGAGGCTTCCTCACGACATGGCAGAGAGCATTGCCGAGGGAGTCTTTGAAGCAGAGCAGGCACAGTGACTTCTGCATTACGCATTGCGAGAGCACTCAATCTGAAAGAGGAAATGAAAACGCAGTCTCACAAGCACTTCCTATGCGGATTTTGGTAAAAGTCTCACACATTATTTACTACACCTTCATGAGCTTAGGCTTTGGCTCCTCAGGAACCTAACATTGTGGGTTAGATACCCCTCAGCTTTGGTAGTGAGGGGGCAGAAACTGAAGCCTGATAAAGCAGAACCCAAAATCTAGCATAAGGCAGGCTCCTAACACATTGTGTGGGCAGGACTAGAGGCCTTCAGAAGGTGAGTCAAAGCCCCCAGAGAAGCCTAGATGAAGGAATATGTTTGAAATGCCACCCCCTCCCTGTGGACTCTCTCGCCTCCTTCCTGAGTTATAAAGTTCAACTTTCAACTCAGCTCAGCTCCTGAGCCCCTTCCCACGCCATTCATTGCCCTTCCTCTTCAGTGACAGGCTTGCCCTGTGCTTCAGGGGCCACAGAGCAGCCCTCCAGCTACTCCTGTTCTGCAGGATTTTGCCCTGAGCTTCCCAGTTTCTGGGTGCAGCGCTGAGACGGRTACAAGGGGCAAAACAACTCAGACCTGGGCATGCCTGAGGAGCACAGACCTCTCAGGACCAAAACAGAAAACTCTGAGTTGTGCAAACAATGATCAAACTTGGGTTTGGCACCAAGATTTGGGTGCGGTCATCTCCATTCATCCAGCCTCTTTTCAAGACTGATGCAGCTCCATGCACTAACCCATACACTTCTGAGGGAAGGCAGGCAGAGATTTTCCCGCTTTCTGAGACCACAGCTTTCTGCTATCTCAACTACAGAACTATTCTTTATTACTTTCATGTTTCCCCACTGTGTAGAGGTTACTAATTAGTTATTTCACTGCGATAGTTCTCTTGAGATAGCTTGTCAGCAACATGGGCTATGTGACAAAACTAACATTTACATACTGAATGTTTTCTTGGAAGATACAGAATCTGGTGTCCTAACTTCCTAGCACAATTCCTCCTGTGACGTCAGTGTGGAACTAGTGGGCAATATACGGGAAGTGATTTCCCCCAGAGTGACATGAAAACCTACATCCCCTTTCTTGAAAGTGAAGCGCGCTTAGGAACTGCATAGAGTGAGGGTTACTTAACTCCCTGGTCTCTCATTCTGAGAAAGCCTAGCATAAAAGCAGTCACATTATATAATCACAGGATGTTTAAGGGTTGGAATGGACCTCAAAGGTCATCCAGACCCAGCCTCCCTGGCCACGGGCAGGGACACCACCCACTAGATCAGCTTGCCCCAGGCCTTATCCAACCTGGCTTTGAACAATGCCAGTCTTGGGGTGTCCAACAGCCTCCCTGGCAACCTGTTCCAGTGTCTAATAACTAATTCAATCTTCTTCCCCACATCAGGTACTATTTCCAAAATACCCATYTGCCCTATTGAAGGAACAAGATTCTTTCTGTGTTTGCGTGGTTGTGGGTTTTTTTGCTGGCACTCTGGGAGGACATTTGCCACCTCATGGGGCAGACATGGGGCTAAGAGCAGACCTCTCCGACTGGCAGAAGCTGCTCCTGTCCGCCCTGCCTGACTTCCTTTTTGTTCTCAGGTTTGCTCAGCTTTGATTTTGGTCTGCCTCAGAGGGTATGGTGTGYGCAATGCTGTGGAAGTAAATCTTGATACCAACTGTATTTAACCCTACAAGCCTTTATCTTGTTCTAGATGACAGTTATAAAAAATAAGTAACTGTTTTTTATGTCTAGCACCAGAGATATGAACAACACACAAAATGTGTACTTGTTTTGTTTTAAAAGAGCCTAATTTTAAATTTTTTTCCTTACATTTTCGAAGGGAGAACGTGCAGAACGTGCAAACCMACATCTGTTTCTCTAAACTCTCTGACTTTTGCCATTTCTCTCTCYCGGGGGCACATTCACACTTCCTTCCCCCACCTGGATCTAACGCAAAACTAACGCCAGTGGCTTTGCTTTAAGTGTGGAGGAGGCCCCGTTGTTTTCTCTGTGAAACCACCCCTTACCTGGGGCTGCCCAGGCCGCAGAGCCGCCGAGACGCCGGCCCAGCAGAGGCTGGAGCCGGGAGCCAGCGCCGGCGGAAAGGCTGGCCCTTCCTTTGGCTCCGCCCGGGAGACGCCGGGCTGCGCCGGTCACAGCACGGAGGTGGCGGAAGGAGCCTCTTCCCTCAGCAGCCCCGCTGCTGTCGGCGCGGGCTCCCCCGTCCCTGCTCCCGCAGCCCCGGGCGGCGCCGGTGGCTCCGCGCCCCGGGAAGCGGCGGCTCCTCCCGGGGCGGCTCCCGGCTCAGGGCCCGGCCGGATCGCCAAGCACACASGGCCCGGCACCCACGGAGGGAGCAGACACCCTGATCCCTGCTCCTCAGTGCCTGCTCCAGCCCCAGCTCCACACCCGCGGCCTTGCCATGCCCCGTTGGTGCTGCTGACTACATTCGTCTTGTCTGAAAACAAACCAGGCCTCTCGCCCCAGCTATGGGAGAGGCCACTGGGGCTCCCCCTGGGAAACAGCAATCTGAAGGCAGAAGCTGGTTTTGTCTCGAATGTGCTTTTCCCACTTGCTCCTGCTTTGAAGGACACARGGATAGTTACTCTGCTCAGTCTCAAGCTCTCTGCCTCACCAGCTAGTTTCTCCTTTCTAGTCCAAAAACATGGAGATGTTACCCCAAAAGAAGACTCAGAACAGAAGCCTGATATAGGTGCCCTGACCTGCTCCAAAGGGAAGTCCCGGGCCAGCCGGAGTGCATCAAAGTAGCTACTTTACATGGCTACCCTGATAAATGCTCCAAACTGGCACTGCAAGACAGTAAAAGGAGGTAATCTGGAAAGGCAAGAAGGGCACACAGGTAAAGAAGCCTACTTTTACTCTGATTTCGAGACAGGAATCCAAGGCAATGCCTTGTGAGTTAGCTGACATAGAGCAAACACTATTATGGAGAGCTCCTACACACCAACTTCACAGGGCTGCCATTTCTCCATTTACAGACCAAACTGATTAAATCTGTGGCTCTGGCAGAGGACTTCCACTGCTTGCTCTCCTGGCCAGTGTGTATGAGTAGCCACAGATGTCTATAAAGGAGAGTGCTGTTTCTCAAGATAATACAAAAATATCACTGATCCATGCAGTTGCTTACCAATTAGTGGCAACTAATRAGAAGCCACTGCTAGCCCAGCCAGGCCCCATGATGCAAAGTCAAGCAACATCAAGGGRGACCTTCCCTATCATGGTATTCAAGAAGACTGTGCCACCAGTAATATCCACAGTGGCACAGAACTTCAAACAGCACAATGTCTTTATGTTGGTTTCCAAACAGACTGATTTGTCCAAACATCTAACCTGCAAAACTAACTCAGGGTAGGTGATGGAGAAACCCTGACACTACCATCTTCAAACCTGTGCACAAAAATGAACTTGTCTTGCCCATCTCTAGCCCAGAGCAGCATATAAGTATATTTTGAAAACAAACTCTACGCCACCCATCTGTAAAGAAGAAAAAAATTCACCAAAATAATACTCCAAATACAGTATCTCCCTCTGAGGAAGAAATGAACAGCACGTGATGTGTAATAACATCCTTTAGCACCTGTCATACAGMGAAACAACTCTGCTCTGGTAGGGGCCCAGCAAGAACTGCTGCCATCATCACTCTATGCCATTGGCAAGGGCACCACCTATTGTCAGGCCACCTGACACGTTCCACCAGCAGACACATTTAATTATGCTTTAATAATTTAAGCYGACAAACTGTTTGTCTCAAGCAATATATTTATTTTACCACAGTACAGTTTTCAGTCCTAAAGTTCAAATTATTTTCCTAAGAAAGGACAGACTACAATACCCTATTACTCTCATTTAAACAGGGAGACACACTCGCAGAAGTGCACAGGGTTGCTTTGGAAGAAGAAACTCCCATCTGGAAGCAGAGAGGTACTCAAGACTATCCCAGCACTCAGGAAAAAAAGGGCATGAACTGAAACAGAAACTGGTGAGTCAGGATGGAATGTTTAAGCAAGGGTAGAAGTTAAGCTGCCTCAAGATAGAAGGCAAGTCCAGCAGCAGTACCTCCACTTTAAAACATCAATTTGAGAGACTAATGCCCAAGCTGGACCTTCAGCCACAYTGCCAGAGCAGGGAGTCCTGGAAATAAAGAGCAGACAACCAACAAGACTTTACCAATGCTGTGGTCTAATAACCGTGGCTCAGGATCAGCCACGTCACATTTCAACAAGCATCTGCCAAGCTTCCATGTCTTCCCAAAACCTGTTTTCCCTGCTCTCTTGAACAGCTTATGAGTTAGGGCTTTGCTGTGGAAATGCACAAGCCTGACTTGTTCCTGCAGTCAACCAAGCTGCAAGGCAATGAATCCATAGGAATGATTCTGCAGGAGTCATCTTGGGTCACAGCAAGTTATCCTCAAACTAAGCTAATAAAACAGGTTAGACTCCAGTCAGCACTTTGGTGTCATTCCACACTTCCAGGACAATACCTGCACCGCACCAGAACGGGGCAGCCCTGGGAAAAGCCAGGCTTGCTAGCTCTGTATCCACCCCAGTACAGCACTGGGCTCCCTCCGGATCTGGCCTCTCACTGCCCCTGACCCACAGGCTCCTGCTAAATTAGGTCTCTGCAGAACACTTCCCTCCCACAAAGCCCCACTGYTGCAATGGTCAGACCACCCCTGCCCTTGGTGTACACTGCTACTCTCACTCTCCCATGAGTAAGCCAGCCTGGAATAGCATCTCTTCAGCTACTTCAGGTAAAAAAAAAATCTGAAACCATGACCCTCGTTTTCAGTAATTTGAGCATTCAGTTCGCACTCACAGCACTGAAATTCAGGCCACAAATCTGTTCCTTTTTGTGCCTGCAGATGGTTGCTTCATCTCCCTACAGATGGTATCCTGAAGCCAAGCAAGTGGCTTTCATGCAGAACTCCAAGACTACTATTTGAAAAAAATTGATACAAGCTGCAACACAGTTTTCCAAGGAAAGACAGAAGGCTATACTTGTGACAAAAATCCTTTATTAAACTATATTCTGTAAATTCCATTTCATATTAGAAATTTTAAATGCAAATTACAAAACTATTTCAGTAAAAAACAAAATTATAGTTAACAGCAAAAGTACAACTTTATACAAATAAAAAAATCATTTTTTGTTTTAATTTAAAAATAGAAATTTGTATATTCCAATGTACTGGTCCTAACAGCTTTTACAATTGGTAGCTGCAATACTAGGTGTTTTCACATGTGTATTGAAATCTACTCATTTAATCCTCTGCAAAGTTTCTTTAGCTGAAATAGCATGAACAGTTGGGCTTTGGTTGGGTTTTGAGARGGGATGTACCACATGATATTAAAAGCAAAAGACAAAGTCATTAAGTGTTGTCAAGGTATCCTGAAATATTTTTGCCCTACTACTTTCACAATCAACTGAAATGGTTTTCAACAGTCACATTACTTCAGACAACTTTCTTCATTGCACYTCTGGCCTTTTTTTTTTACTTTAAGATCACTCATCAATGTTAGCACAAGTATTAATTTTGYATATAAAAAAATGGCAATTTTCCTAAATTAAAACTTGGGATAACTATTAAAATGTTTTGTAAAAGAAGACAGAAAAAGTCACATATCAAAGGCTACCATTCATCACCATCACATGCTGTTGAAGAATAGAATAGAAAGTGCTACACAAACAGTTGTACATTATTTCAGAGTGCTGGTGGTAATACTGCTATTTTAATTTTAAGATGATACAGAATTTACATGATACCTCAGGTTTMTCATGGATTCTCACTGCAAGAGACATCAGAATGGTTGGAACTTCTAAACTATAACCTACTTTGAAATACCATTTTGAAATAATTATATTTCAAAGAATTAATCCAAGACTACATTATAAAATCATTCAGAGAAATACAAGAATTTCAGTGTTGTTTTTCTGGAATATTGGCAAGTAGCTGAAGGCATGGAGATCCTTACTGATAAAACTCTACTTACTTTTTCTCCGTACACTGATCTTCAGACCTGTTCTGTATCTAGCTCAGCACAGCTTTTAAGCAAGTGCTTGAGATCCTTCAGAGGATCATTACATTTTCTCTGATTCAGAACTGCAATGCCTCATTTTGAGCTGCTGAAGCTGATAGAGGCAAGATTGGTTCCGCCAGTGTTATGATTTTAAGCCATCATCTCCATCAAAGTTCAGCTGGTAGTCAAACAACACATGCTAGGTGAACGACCAATCTACCCCAGGCAGGGCATTCAGAGTACGTCTGTGAACCTCAACCTGCACCCCAATGAAAGCCAGTGAAGAGAGGAAGAGAGAAGAGTATTCAAAACTGCTCTCGAGCTGTGTATTTCTCTGCTGATTTTGACAGACTGAAGAAAAATTCTCCTAGCACTGGGTAGAGCTGMTTTTACCCTGAACATTTTTAATGTATTTCTCCAAATAGGACTAAAGGGTGAAAAAATAGTCTGAAAGGACACAGAAGTTCATCAGGAACAGTACCTTTCTTGAAAGTCTTAGCCCACTCCCAGAGACGGTTTATGCCCTTTTAATTCTTTAATCTCTTTTGTCCCCTTAAGCTTGCACTTTTAGTGTGCAGTGGTAATTTTGAAAGAGGCTCAGGAAGTGGCAACTTCAAAAATATTCCTGAGCATGTTGGTCAGAGCATGTTCTGGGGAAGTGAGAGTCAAGTGCAATCATTATCATCCACTTGCTAAGCCAGAAGAAGGCAAAAAGCTGTGTTTCTCATCTCCAGGGTAAAGTTGTCAACTAGATTATGATGAACAGATGGGCAAGACGACAACTTTTTCTGCTTGTCTTTTGAACTAAAATCTAAGCTRTCTTTGTCCATGTCAGGAATGGTGTGAATATGCTGAGTGAATCAGGCTGCCTCCCAAAACAACCAGAAGTGTTGGCACTTCCTTGTTTACAGGCACATCTCTGTAGGGCTTAGGCCCTACAGCTCAACACACAGCAGCCACCCAAGCCAACCAACAGGGACTTACTGCAAAGAGCTGTCCCAGAGAGCTGCAACTCCATTTAGTATAAACAGCAGCACTAGGAAAACCTGTTCAGGAACAGAAGGAAGTCCCTTGGTCCAAAACAAAGATTCTGGCTCTGCTGAGATAATTCTAGCATTTGCAACTCTGTACAGCTGATAGTCTGWACTGTTGTCTTGAGGCCAAGTGCCTAAACAGCATCTCAGTCCCTTTTAGGCACTGTCACAGAGGATGGAGTGTGGACTTCACACAGGACATCATGCAGTGGCAGAAAAAGCCCTGTTAGTGCTGTATGGGGATCACAGATCTTTTGTATTTCACTCACTGATTCCCAGAACAGGGCACAGAGAAGGAAACAGAGAAAGGACATAATTCAGATGAACTAAGTACCCACAAAAAATATAAAACTTATCATGGCAGTCTATTATTATAGAAAGAATCCCTTTGATTAAGTATTACTCAAGCTATTCTTCCACTTGAAATCACCAGGAAAAGATTACTGTATCTGTTGAAGCACGACAAACTAATTTTTAAGTCTACCATGCATCATAGTCACTGTGTATGTATTAGAGTAAATACAGATATATTCAGGAAACATCATGTCTTTCAGCCTGTCAGCAACTTACACAGACAYGTTTTCAAGTGAAACCTATTTCTGTGGACAGCTTTTCTCACAGAAGTTCTTTGTTTATTAGTACTCATGTATGCAAATTGCAGAACTTGCACACACATATGGATTCATATACAAACTCTATGTGCATATAGTTCCTCGATAGAATTTACTGCAAAGTGGTTAAAAATTTAAAAATTCCTCACATTAATCCTTAATCTATTAGTATTATTCCTAATACACAAATCACACCTGTTCTGAAAAAGCCGTACAACAATAATTCATATGCCCTTCAGGAGGCAAAGATAKAAATAAAAATAGCAATGTATTCTACAAGATATTTCTATTAAAAAAGTGTTCTGATTGTTTACTGGAAATACTTGCATAAGTAGAGACGTTGATATTTCATTTTTGAAGGGTTTTGCTTGGGGTCTTTTTATGTTGTTTTGGTTTTTACACAGATATTTCTAGATGCTGACAGAACGCCATCAAAATCMGAGTAACTTTTGTACTCCCAGATTTTCCAGGTAGGCAATTACTTCWGCAATATTAGTATTCACTTTGATGTTAAAAATACATTTAAAATGTCTCATAATCATATTTTCTAAAAGGAAATCACCAAACAATACACAGAGAATGAAGACATCGTTATTAGACACTTGTAAAGTAAAACAGTACTGCATTTGCTGAATTTAAAAAGCCACAAAGAAAGAAACAATTTTAATCCAGTAGGTGGATCTCCAAAAGAGACTGAGTAACAGCATTGTGGTTTTCCTTTAAGAGATCACACTAAATCTGCCAAATTACCAAACACACAGCTGGCCTTAATGCACAGGCCTTATATGCAACCTCCTTCAGTATTTGGAGAAGTTTTGAGTGAAGTAAGGATAATAGAACTGGTCAACTCAACATAACCACTAAAACGACATAAGATTTTTAAAGAAATCTGGAAATACTCAGCACTCAGATGTAACTGGATTTCAAATACCAGTAGTTGCTCAGTTTCCACCTCTCCTTTGCTATTCTGAACGGTTTAGTACAAAGTTCTGAATTACAAAATAACTTTGTATAAGATAATATGTTTTAGAAGTACAGAAGCCACAGCAATCCAGATCAAGGGTCAAAAGGGTGCAAGGGTCGAAGGTGCAAGGGTCAAAAGGCAGATTAGGTATGCYAAGAAGATAGTTATATTAAAAATTGTACCTTAACTTCTGTTAAAAACATCATATATTTCTCAGCAAAATTCTTAATCTGCATTTCTGAGACTTCAAATCCTTTTAAGTATCTTCCTTTTGCAGGTTCAAAAAAAGTTCTATTCCACAGAAAAAAAATTATTGGAAACATACTGACAAATCCACTTGCTGTAAATTGAGACCAGTTTAATAAAATATCATCCTTTAAAACGGACTGAAAAATACCAGTGCAGTTGTTCAAAACATGGKTTTTTTTCTGCTACCCGGCGGTCATCTGACACCTCAGTTTCTATATTCCTCTTTCCACAACTCCTCAATTCAGCATGACTTTCAGGCAGCCTGGTTTTATTTCTGTGAACCTGTGAAACAAGAAAAAAAGAAGCTTCAATATGTAAACTATATGCAATGCCATCACYTTCAATTCTCATCAAACATATGGAAAGTGCTAAGGTCCTCAGTCAAGTATATGTGCATGTGAGAGTCAGGAAATCAGCATTATGTGATCAGCAGATGTGATACYGAAGAAGGATTTTTCAGTGTCTGGAGATATGAAGACCTGGAAAAACAGAAACTAAGATGAAGATCTGAGCAAAGAAAAAGCTGCCCAATATTCCTGGTTATATTAATTCTGTTTCTCTATTCCTGTTCCCCTTTCATTCCCTCTTTTTTCAAAACAGATTTTCATCCTATTTTGTAGAAGCCAAGAAAGAAATGGGAAGTCATTGCTGGTTTTGAGTCTCGCCTTCCTACACTGCTCTATATAAAAATCAGCCAACACATTGGTGCCAGCCCAGACTTACTAAATTGCTATCCCTCATAAACTGAACACAAATGCARGTATTGCAACAAATAAAAAGCAGGATTAACTACTTTTCACAGTAAAACTAGCAATCTTGAATGGAAATATGGAATTAAACTATCTCAGAGGAAAGGAATTAACACTTAACAGGTACTACACAACTGCATCAGATTTGTGAAACAATGGAGTTAATTTAATCTGAAACAGCAGACCTGCCCTAATCTGTGCAGTAGTTTAACAGCATTCTAAAACTAAACTTCAATTTTCAGTTATTTAAATGTGGTTCAAGAAAAAAAATTTATCAGTAACAAAAATCTAAACTCACCTGAAGTTGTGGCTTGTGAGGTATCGGATAGCTGCTGGTCTGATGCGAGCAACTCCTCCCTGACTATGGCTTCCTCTTCCCGTGATAACACTGAGATATGGTTTACCACCACTCTGCTGGTACTCTGCAACAGCAGGAATTGCAACAGTTAAAGTTCTCCTCAGCAGAGACTTGGCATGCAGTGTAAGCCTTCCATGCATTCCTCTGAAAACTCTCACTACTCATTTGGAGCTTTGTTTTCCCATGATGATATGCATATTTTAGATACAAATAGCAATTTTCCCCCATTTTGAAAAAGTCAAACTTTTGAAATCTAGATTGCTTGCAAAATGCATATTGTAATCATCACAAAATCCCTCCAATTTCATAGAAGCTCTACTGTTTCTGTCATCATTCAACTGGAATTTACATTCTGTGATATAAATTTAAATTACAAAATTAAAAGAGGTAGGTGTCACTCACTCAATTTTTAAGTGGTGCTTCTGTATTGTTTCATGTTTTATCTTAAATTAATGTGAATAAAGAAATAACATTCTATTGAATAAAGAAATTAAGAAGAAAGAAAATATAAATCCAGCTTTTGACACTTATGTCACATTATTTGGACTATCTTCTGCTATGCTGAAGCACGGAATTCAAGAGATCAACACATTCCATGAGTTTTATTAGGGCACTTAGCCATGATAACAAAAGTAATTGCTCTCTTCCCAGAGATAACAGCAACCTAAATTGATGGAGAGTTTGAAAAAGAGGAAAAAAAATTAAACTGGATTCTCACAACTAGATTTGCCAGTTTGGAATTATCAGTTCACATGATGTGTTTTTTCAACTACTCTCCCCCACACMGTAACTTTATTTAGGCTTTATATTTATTTACTGTTAATTCTGGCAGCAAAAGAAAGTTCCCAGTATTGATCCTTTTCCCATGTACATACAGTGAAATTAACTTCCTTTTTTTTTTTTTCAGATTTAGGTAAACAGACTGAACAGAGAGCCCCTACTATCGATTTCAGCATTGCTGATTTAAGTACAGTTCTGGAAATTTAGTTCTAAAAAGCATTAGGTTAGAGTTTAAATTGCACAAATGTCATTGCAGGAATTGCACCAGATAACGGAATTTAATTATCTCTGGTGCATATTGAAAGACAAGGGTTACCTAAAGCCCCACTGAACACTTTTATTTATACTCTGTGGAGTAGCTGCTTCAAAAAATCCGGTTTGTGTGGCAGTACCTTGCGTAAGAAATATTTGTTACAGAAGCATTCCCAGTGTGCTTAAATTTAGAGGGTAAACTGGTAATGCAGAAAATGGATCTTTTTACAGCATGGACACTCATGAAGTACTTGAACTCTCCACTACTAGAAARAATGAGCTCTCAAGCAAAACTGCATAAAACGACATTTCTGGAATGTCAGCAGCATTCTGATCTCAAGCGATGCTGCCAACAAACTGATACAGAAGTTTCTGAAAGGTAGCTCAAATCTCACACTTTCACCTAGAAGTCGAAGACAATATCATCACTGTTGTTACAATTACAACACAGTATTTTTTCTTTTAAGATTATAAAAGCAACATAGTTGTGACAAAGCAATGCAATGGGGACACATATGGTTGCATCATCATCTCAGTAAAAAATGTCATGAAGACCAAGTATTCAATAATAGTAATAAAAAGGGATAAAACACAAGGAAGAAGATTTACAAAGAAGCAGGGTGAGGGGAGCGAGACAGAAAGCAACAAAAATMATTGTCACGTTAAACAATTCCACTGGGGTACTTCGAAAACAAGACAACACAAAGCCTAGTTGTTTTTAACATACATGTTATTAAAGCACATTCATTCCCTCTAATATTGCCATGTATCATGATTTCTTCTCATCATGAAAAAAATTTTTAGGGGTAAGAATTATTACCTAAACCCTACCTTCACTTTTTTCCTGGAGTACTCTGGACAATTGATTCACAGCTTCATCCACRTGGAGACCATGCAAATCCAACACATTCATAGGCAGCAAGGAAGTATTTACCCTCTCAAAGATTTGCACAGCAGCAGCATGGTTAGCTTCTTTCATCTTCTGCTCATGAAGGCGACCCTTTATTCATAAGCACAGTGACTATTACACACCAAGAAATAATTTTAGCTCCACATTGCTCAGTGGTTTCAAAATGACAGCACTGGCAGGGTGCTTTTAGTTCAAGTTTGAACTAGTAAAATTTATAATTCTAGCAGAACTTCTGCAAGATGCTCAGTGAGACCTGCTCACAAGAAGATTTCATTAAATCTGTTTGCAAGAAACTACTCAAAGCTGGCACAAAGAAGACATTATAACAAAAGTCTTACAAGGAGGAAAAAAAGGCAAAAAAGGCACAAAATCATAAGGTCTGTACATAAGCTAACAAGTTACACTCCATAATGAGTTGCAAATTTATTTTCCTAACAATAGAGTTTTTATTTCCTGCAAGTATTTTGCTAAAATTATGATGAAACAGTGTCAGAGAAACTGCCCAACAGATTAGGAAAAGCCTGCTGACTGTTGCATTTGAGGTTAATTCTTCCAAATGCATTCCCAAAATTTCAGACAAGCCAAGGGTAAATAATAATACTAATACTAATACTAATACTACTACTAATAATAACATCTATCATCTCTCCCAATACTTTTTGGCACATTTTATGACTGACAAGGTCGGTAAGTCTCTTCTGGAATGAGGGCAAGGAGCAGTACAGTTAGTCACCTTACTACGGAGTGAACAAGTACCAACTCCTTCCCACGAACCTTGCAATGGTAGTATCTGAGAGATCAAAGCATCAAATTATGTCCTTGAAGATCTGTAGGCATAGTCTAAAAAGGAATGGAAGGAACTCCAGGTATTGGACTGACAAAGGCTCAAGAGAACAGAAGTGAARACCTGTCTTACACTTTCCTCAAATGGATCACCCAAAGTGTGTTAGTGTCAGACCCAAGACAGCAGCTCTGTAACCCACTTGCAAAGGATTCCCAAAACAAAGGCCATCAAGAATAAAGTATTTTTTATTAATAAAGGTAGATTAGTTTGCCTTTTTATTACCTAAAGGAAAGTATATAATAAATAAATTTCAATAGATTTACAATAGATTGTATTTGTTCTTATGGATAAGAATCAAAGTAAAGACTTGAAATATTTCTACTTAAAATCCTGCACATCTTTGTCTCAAAACTTCAAGAATATATGAAATAGGATAAAACACATAAAAACCATAAAAAGTTAATTATAAAAATTGATAATCTGTACTTCCTACATGCACAGTAACAATCTAAACATTTAGAGTTACAGCACTTGCATGAAAGCTTTTTGAATAAGCAAATTCAAGTAATTTATTATTACATTTTTGTTCTGTCATAATAAAATTCAAAGTTTAGAATGAAATGCTTCTATACTGTGAATTCTTACTGAATTTTTATATACTATTAGATCAGGGGAAAACTACAGCCTTTGAAGATACTTGTAACACATTTTTTAAGCATGATGTCAAGGGACATGCTTAGTGCCTGTGAAGGCACTAAGAAGCCAATGTAGAGGAACTTTGATTACAAGAAGAGATGAGACTTAAAGCAAGAGTAGGACCAACAGCACTGATCAGCAGTACTCAAACTGGTGCATACTAAGAAATGTGCCTGAATCAAGACCAAAGAGCTTGTGCTCCAAGGCTAGAGCATGCAAGACTGATCAGCAGCAGATCTACAGTCCGTAACCAGATGTATCATGAAAAGCATGACATACACACCTCATTTATCCCAACCCAAGACAGACTGTAAAGAGAGTCAGAATGTAGAAGCGAAGACAGCAGGCAGCAATCTTGCCCAAGATTTATGGAGGATGAAGCAAACAAGATTCTGTGGCAAAAGATGACATCTTAACACCTGTCTGACTCCTATAAAGTACAGAAGATGTGTCTAAGAACAGTTCAGCACCAACATATACAGAGGATTCAAAAGAATTATGTTTGTTGCAGTCCGTGTCACACTCCAGTGAACCTAGCCAGATCATTTGGACACAAGTCTTGGTGTTTACAAGGATGTGATGGGATGTGAAAGAGATCTAAGACAAAGGAGCATGTGTGACTAAGCACCAGATAGCRCCTTTCATGAGGTCTCACACCAGATTTGGTTACATTAGCTTCCTGTGCCAGTATCATTACTAGTGGAAGCAAATTTACTTGTGATTGTCAATATAATACACAGGGAACAGTGACCAAATTCATCAACTTTAGCAGGCATGATGTTTTCCTTATCACTTCCAACTGAAGGTTTAAATACCTCCCTAACTTCAGACAAAAAGCACAATATTTTTGTTTACCTGATGTGCATAAAACGCCGCCACAGGCTTCATACCCATGCGATAGGCCTCTCCAGCCTTTTTCAAACATTCCTGTCTCTTTTGCTGGTGACAAAAAGCTTCTGCTCTTAAATCATCATATTGTGGATACTCAAAGTCTTGAAACATTTCACATAAAGGATCATCCTCTTCCTTACTTTTTTTTGCCTGTAGGAATTAATATTGTTGAAGTTGCAGGTGCATTGTAGGGTATTTTCATTAGCATCGTTTTGGCTATGTTTGTAACTGTGGTTAAAAAAAATATAAATACCTTCTTCTCACGGTTCTTTGCAGCACTGTAGGAAGAAACAATTTCATTTTGCTGAGCAGTTTCTTGAGCTATAACTGTTTGTACAGGATCTGCCTCCAGAACACAGTTCAGAAACTGTTCAGTTTGTTCTAAAGAGTAGCTGTAAAGGATAAATAAAGTCTGTGACTTTACAACTATAGCAGCTATTAGTTTATATTTATCTAAATTCATTATAACAAACATTGATATTGTTACAGAACTAGATTACAATGACAATAAACACTAGAATGGAATATTCCAGCTTATTAAAGAAAGGCTTGCAAACTCCTTGTAGGACATTACTGGCATCAACGCACATGCAGTCTTGGTCGACTGAAACATAACTGAGGGGCRCTTGAACATTAAAAGGAAAATTACATAACTGAAATAAATTGCATCCTACCTTAATCAAAGAGATATTAATAAATGCTGCTCTTTGGGCTAAGTAAGATAGTTCATCTTAAATCTTCTCTGGTCAAGGTTAGATAGTTCAAACTAATTTAAAACTAGCTCAATTTTCTGAAACCCTAATGAGGGAAAATCCTTGTATTTTTAGTCAAACTTTGTTATCAAATTTAATTAAGACATCAGTTGCCAACAGCTTTCTAATAAGCCRTTCTTCTTCTCTATTCTTGCTCTTTAGTAAGCTAACAAGAACAGACTGATCAAAAGTAAAGACAGATTTTGGGAAAGGCAACACTATGAGGACAATTTTGAATGTGAAAAATGAGATGGTGAAATGTTTGAATTATAAAAATGGATGAAGGAYATATTTTAAACAGGAAAGGTTTTTATAACAACCTGGACAAGCAGCATGACTGACAAGTAGGCATGCAAACTCATATGTAGAGACAGACATTCAAATGACCAAGGATGAAAAGAGATGTTTCCCTTGAAAAAAAAGTTTACTTCACAGAAACTTGGATTTAAGAAGGTAGACATATATCCCAGAAACATAATGCAGAAGAAAGAGAATGTCAGCAGGAAGGCATAGAGAGATGGTTCATTTTCTCAGAGCAGCTGCAGTAACCAGGAAAGTACTCACAGGTAACACCAGGTAATGGTCATCTTTTCCTCTTGGGCAGATGCCATTTCCTGCAGTCCTACTATTACCACACCCACTCATTTCTCCCACTAGATTTAAACCCCAGCTCTCAAGAAAATATGCAGTTCCACTGACAGTCAGGCAGTGGTCAATAGCAAGAGACATTCTTCTCCCAGTGAAAGAAACTGTCTATTCTGCCCTAAAAAGAAATGTGTCCAAACTGAGTTTTATACCCTTTTTGCCTTTAAACCACCTAGCTTTTATTTAGAGTAACAAAAAGCAGAAAGCCATTCTTTAGCAGCATCTTAACTCTCAATATTTATGACTGTAACTGAGTACCATTTTTACAAAAAAGTAATAGGATTGCTTACTTGTTGTCCCTGAAGACATCCATTAAGAAATTTTGATTAATAGTTGGAAACATCTCAAAAAGTTGCTTCTCCTTTAGTTTAGCAGCACAGTCTTTTCTGGCTGTAGAAGGAACACGATTCTACCCAGAAGACAAAAGAAATATATTAAAAGTTCTTCATTAGAAAAAAAATACAGTAAAGGTGGAGCCAATCCAACTTTGCCATTATTTGTTACACTTTTAAAAGTATCTTCTCAGTTGGTATGCACCCACAGCAATGACAATGTGCCATACCAGCCTGCCACACTGATCAGCATAAAGTAAGGACAGGTGAGTTGTATCATACACCACTGCAGTACTCTGCAGTCTTTGGAAGTAATGCAGCTGGAGGTCCYCCATAATTTGGACAAAGTAAAATGAGGATTTTTAAGAGGGATTTAGGTTTTGGAATTTATTCCCTGCCAGTCCATTCAGTCCAGTGCTGAGCTTGTGCAAAGTCCATCTCTTCTCTATACTGAGGGCCTGGGGTTGAAACAATACCTTATTATTAAGCAGCATAAACAATTTTTGTTTGAGGTATCAGAAGCTGTGTCTATAGTAAATATTCTTACTTGTCATCTAAGAAGGTGACATAATTATAACTTAGAATCAGTTGGACTGATCGTTCCAATATTCAGATTTTTAAAAAAAAAAGGAAAAAAGTGATCAAAATAAAGCCAAGCTCCATGAATTCAAACTGAAAGTAAAGCTGTGAACATGACATTTGTTGTTATCAGTAGGGCACATACATGCTGTTCAAAGAAAGAATCCACAAGCCATTTTCCAAGTACAGGCTAATTCATACAACTTTCTACACCAGTCCAGAGCTCCTCTACTTTAGGACAGCTGCTTATCAGAGACCATTACAAATAAGAATGCCTGTTCTGAACATCAGTGGGGCAGTAGAGGGCAGTATCAGGCACAAACCAAACAGGCAGGGTACAGGAATTCTGTGCGGAAAACAAAGAATCTATTAAAGAGTTATTTTAGAAGTGGGYACAGAAACTTGTTGGAGATTAATCTCAATTACTTATTTTAATGTCTCATCTGTTTGGAATATTGTGGGYTCTCCCAACAAAAAAAAAACATTACAGCCAATTCAGTACACTTCTAGATAAGGCATGGAGCCAACTAAGAACTTTTTTATTTGATATTGCTGTCACAATTAAAAGCATGGAAGATCACACTGATCTTTGGTTTTAGCTGAGCAACCAAAAAATAATTCAACCAAACACAAATGCTAGCCTGGATAGTGAAATGCAGCATGATCTATGTGAAACAACCAAAATACTATATTCTAAATGAGACTGTTATTTTTCACATAGAACCATCTACCTCAAGYAAACTCCTGTATCACAGTTATCAACAATACTAATTGGCATGCATTTGTCTCACAAATTCAAGCTGTAATCAGCAGCACAGGGATGAGTCACCAAATAAGACATACTCTATTTCACTGTAAGTAATGAATCTAAACCACATTAAAAAATGGTGCTATCCATACCAGGTCCTCCCTCTCCTGCATCGCTATTTCTTCAGAGATTATTTGCCTGAGAGAAACTTTCTGAATCTGAGCATTCCAGTGATCCATAAATGGAAAAACGTCTGATGTTGCTGGGGTTTTTGTCTGTATATCATTAGATGCGTCTGCAGCCAAGCTCGATTTCTTCTTCTGTATTTTGCTGTCTGCATTCTGAGATAACAGCACTTCTGAGTCATCTGTATCTATCTGCTGAAACACTGTAGGACATTCAAAAGCAATAAAAGTAGGGTGACAAAACACTTATTAGGTTTTATGTACATGCAATGCCAAAATAATTAAGACAAGTTTTTCAATCTATACAGTTTGAGTTTTGTTAAAACAAGATTATTAATGCTAAAACAAAAACCAACACATTTCTTTCACCTTCTCCACTTCCATTTTCCAAAGACTGATCATCTTTACCTATTTCATGAAACAAAAGAAAACCATCAGACTTCCTCACCAAATTTTCAAGTGCCAAGACATATCTTATAGCTGTAAATCACCTTGCACATACATTAAGTGGGGGCTTGTTTACTTTTATAAAAGAATCACTGACTCCTATGTTTACCTGCCTTTCTTCTAGAACTTAAGGAGAGATGCTTAACAATCTCGTTTTCCACTTCTACAAGTTAACGGCAACAGCATTGTTTGGTCACTAGTTTGCACCCACATTGCAGTCCAAGTCTGCAGTGGGGTTCTGCCATAGAGGGACATTTCTTCTGGTACCTGAATGAAAACTGGACTGCAAGAGATGTTAACACTTTTTGAACAACGCATCCATCTTCCTGCTAAAATCACCTCCGATGAACAACATGTCACTGTTGTATTCCTGACCTCCCTCCCTCACYTGCAGAAATCTTACTCTGCTAGTAATTCTCAGGCTGTTCCTTTTCTTGTCACAGAGAATTCCTACCAAACAACTGTCTGCTTCAACCAGAGCTTCTCCAAGTTCTCTGAATGACACAAAATTATAGGCTTTATCTGGAACTAGTGATTCTGCTTATAATTAACTCCTCTCCCCTCCCCCACACATCACAAGAGACTGGTAAATGGATCCAAAGGCAATAAAATTTAGTCTAATAAATAAAATCATCATTTTTCAATGGATGGAGTATTTGCAATCTTAAGTTTCAAATAATTAAATGCTTTTATAATGAACATTAAGTATTTTTACAATTAAAAGAAATACATGACATACCTTCTGCAGATGACTTATATGATTCATCTCTTCTCTGACGCTTCTAAATAAAAATAGTAAAATCATGAATGTTGTAAGTTATTAATTTTGCAGGAAAACTTTGCAAGTGTTAGCTTCTAATTAAAGCAGTTTCAAAATAAGGTCCTGCAATATTTCTCCAAGTATTCAGTATTTTAAAAAAATATATTTAGGAAAAATAATTCTGAAGTGAAATTCGTAAGCTGAAACTATCTTTCTAAAAACACATCAAACCAGAGAAACATGCCCCACTGCTAAGATTTCATAGYCTTAATTACATAAACCAAACAAAAATTTAGCCAAAAGGCATTCCAAGTTTCACAGAGCTGTAAAGGAACGTAAGTTAGAGAACTCATCGCAATTATTGCACGTGGAGATGTTTTGTATAGAGAATAATTAACCAAAGAATTGTTTTTACAGGTCAAAAAACCAATAAGGATTTTTGGCCAGCGGAATTCTTCATCAATCTTTTAGTGAAATTGTGCACTATGATCCTTCTTTTTAAGAATCTTGTTTTTATGATGAGGCACTCATGACATCCCTTAAAGCATCTTTCAGTAGCTCCAATGATTTTGACATACTGATACACTCCACACATTTTACAAACTACTATAACATYTTATCATTGTTCTTGCAAAGATAACACCTTTAGACCAAGGCACATGCAGACAAATGGTCTGACAAAATACAGGCAKGCCACAATGGATCATAAACAAGGAATCTACTGACCAGAATAGATTCTTTCCATTTTTCATGAATCACTTTTGCCAAATTCAGATCAATATGAACCACACAATCCTCAACAGTTAGTGATCCTTGAGAAACAAAGAGAATATATTCAYTAAAAGCATTCTATAAAAATTTATGTAAACAATTTAAGTACAGTATCCTAGACTTATTAATTTTAACTTGGATATTCTACATAAACTGGTCATGCCTAAAAAACTTCTAAACAAAAAAGCACATTCCACAGAAATTGTTTTCAGGTGTTCAAAAACTCTGAAACGTTAGGAAAGAAACAAGTTAACATTAACTGTATATTGTTGAAATATGACTACCTGGACAACGGTATTTCTCCTTCTCTTTTCAGTTTTTCTAGCAGATCCATCTTTTACAAAGCCATTGTTAATTGAAAACAGTTTCATCCACGAAACTGTGATTCCCCCTGTTCCATTGCAAACCACATGGCAACTGCTTTTCTGTACAACATACCACCACAGCCCAACAGCAGTCACATCCTTTCCAACACACAAATTCAGAGAGACAAACTCCAAGCATCTCCCCCAAACTCTAAAGGAAACAGCAGAAATTATCATRGTATCATAACAAAAGCTGTTTTTCCTAAAAAGGGTATTTCTCACCCTTTCAAAAATAAAAAAAAACAAGAAGCATGTATGTGTCAAATAAAAATTTTGGGCATACTTCAGATACAATAAAACACTTTTCTGCTATAAAAAGCAAACTATTTTTTAAGGAGGTAGGCACGTAAGGCAAAGAGGCCAGTAATCAAACCCACCAATAAATCAGGTATCCAGAGTTTCACATTAAGCAATCTTCAAGATGAAAAACGGAAATGAGAAAAAAAAGGATAAATTGTGGGGGAAAAAGAGAGAAAAACATCAAACTTATATTCCTCCTATTTTCTTTTTTCCTTTTTCTATCACTCTTTAATTTTAGAGATGCATGTTCAAGCTGYGTATGACTTCCTTAACCATAATCTGCCAGCAGACGGATCTGTTGTCATCTTTTTAAGGACACAGCCAACTTCATCTCCCTTAACCATCCATCTTCTTGTTCCCCAACTTACGTGATGCCTAAAGGTTTTTTTTTCCCTTTCTTCTTTCCTAATCAGCCACAATTTGCATATTCCTTATCATCTAAATATCTCTTCAGACTTTGAATATAAGCTCAAAGGCCTGTTGCTAAGAATGCAAATAAGCAAATATATTTTTACTTTGAAGTATGTGCATGTACAAAAAGACAAAGGCAGAAGGTAGCACTACTGCACTTATTTTTTATGCCATGCTTAGTTCAGTTTCATTTCTGCATTAACATCAACTGCCAGTATCATGAGGAGTTACAGGAATCTACCCCCTAAAAATCAAGCATGAAGAGAAAAAAGCACAGGCAAAGAAAGAAAGGTTTACTATCCAAATTTTTTTTTTTTCCATAAAAACATGTATATAATTACATCATACCTGCATCAATGCCAACAGGTCCAAATATCTCTTTCAGCTGSAGTGCCAATTCAGGAGGCAATGTTAGTTCTAGGCAATCTATACTGAAGGCTGCATGTGATGCTGGTATAGGGCTTTGTCTCTTGGCTTTAGYTGCAGCCCAGCTTGGAGTGTCAATTTCTTCTTTACCACATATCTCCCTGGAATTCTCTTGAGTTTCTTTATCTATCTCCAGTTCTTTATTGCTGCYAGGACCAATCAGAGGTGCACGATCCATTTCCAGTAACAAACCAGTCCCTTTGGAATTTTTGGCATTGCTTTCTGAAGGGTTACTGTCACTTTCATTGTTTAATTCAGATTTCAAATTGGTAGAAGTTGTGTTAGGATCATGAGGCAAAGCTGCATCAAATTGTAACTTATTTACAGTTTCTTCAAGAGCACTCTGACTCCCTCCCTTCTGCTTTCCTGAAACAGACAGCTCAATGACACCTGCTGCTGAGCTGCTTCYGTTAGTTCTAGGGGCTGAATCCACWGAATTTTTCACTTCCACTGAATTATCCAATGAGGTAGCAGTGAATGAGTCAGAAACATCAGCACTTCTCACAGCTGTCTTGGCAGCCCTACTTTCTGCAATGCTGAGTGGTGAGTCCTTGTCTTCTGAAGTCTCAAAGGTATCACCAGCCCCAAGTACTTGTGGGGCTTGTTTGCAGTCTTTGAGATTCTCRTCATAGTTTATACTTGCCTTGAAATCAAGGTCTGTGGCCACTGGCTCAGCTTCGCTTACCTGAAAGCTCTCAGTATCAACAGCTTTACGTAACTTTTCATCAGAGTCTAACAGCAGACCTGTGGCCCAGTCTATGTCTTTGTTACATCTTTCATAGAGATCTTTCAGAGCTTCAAATGAAACAGACTCAAAGAGCTTACAGAGTGTATCTAGTTTTTCAGACTCATCAATATTGATAAGCTCACTTTCCTCCACAAAAGTACTTTTATCATACGTAACTCGATAGGGTATTTTTTCCTGAGAATCTGAGACATTATCTATGTCTTTGGGTTTGAAGCCATCTAACCTCCCATGCAGTATTTTTGTTGTCTCAGGAAAAAGCATTTTCTTTTCTAATCTCCACAGGAGAGCAAAGTCCTGTGATTCAGTCTGTGAATAGCTACTTTTTTGCCTACATAAGTCTGTTTYCTGTTTCTCTTCTGCCAGGTTAAGTTTAGACAAGTGGTCCTCTTCTCTGGGATGTGGCAAGCTGCTGTGTGTAAAAGTGAGGGCTAATTTGTGATGTTTCCTTGTTCTCTTACTTTGCTGGGATTTTTCCTCACTCACTGTTTCACTATCTACTATTTCCTCTTGGTGGACAGGCAAACTCCTTGTATCTGGTTGCTCTTCAGTGTTCACAGGTGACCCATGAATCACATGTACAGTTTCAAGAGCAYTCATATTAGTGTCGTCTTCAGTATTTCTGTCTTCATCACACTGATTTAAATTTGTCTTTCTCATTCTCCTTGACCTTTGCTGTCTCTGTTCTAATGAGGCTGAGACAGGCCAATATTCTAACATTTGCAATTCTGGTGTAACTTTATCTGAACTAACAGAGTAACAGCCACAGGGTAGACTTTCATCCTCATGTCCTTTCTCAACAGTACATGTCTCAGGCAGGCCCATTTGCTCTTTACCTATCTCAGAATGCTGCTGACTGGGAGTTTCAACTTCCTTATCACTCTTCAGAGGAGATTTTTCTAGTCTTCTAGATCTTTTGACTCTCTGTCCCATTGTTTGTTCCATGGGCCAGTCACCCAGAAAGTTTAGTAGTTCTGGTTTTCCTGATGTGTCAAAAGCTGAACTGCTTGGTTCCACCGTGTTACTCGTTTGTGTTGATTTTGGTTCCATACGCATTCCACCCAATTGTTCAACTGCAGTTTGAACTTTGAGACTGTTGTTATCACTGTGTTCCTCAGGTCCACCTGTGTGTAAGTTCACAGTCTCTTCAGCTGGACTCACATCAACCTCATCCATTTCTGCTTCAGTATTTTCTTCTGGTTTTAATCCCTTTTCTTCTTYCTTCTCCAAGGGCAGCTCTCTTTTGATGCAATCTGATAAATTAATTTCCAAGTCATCTTGAACAGTGCTGTTCTCAGAATTGTGGTCCACTGAGATATTTTCCATTTCTTCTTTCTGAAAATGCTCAGGGTCACAACTACTTTCTAATGTTAGAGAAATACCGGGAGAAGTTTTATCAACTTCAGGTAATTCAATAGGCTCCACCTCAGAAGCAAAAGATTCTTCTTCCTTTACATCAGAATGTGCCTCTCTCTTTCTGAAAGACGAATTGGAATGAAATATAAACCCATTTCAAACCTTCTTAAAACATTTGTTCACATTTTTAACTCCAGTTGGAGATAGCATAGAGAGTTTAACCTAGTTRGACTTCTAGTAGAAGGAAAACAAATTTATAACTAGCTGTAACTCCAACACTCCTCAACAAAAAAGGAGCTAAGCAAAGACGAACTTTCTTTAGTAAGTACTTTCTTAAGTAACTTTCTTTTGTGSTCTTCTTACTAGAGCACAGGGCTAAGAACAATTTTCAGAAGTCAATCTCCCCCCCATMCCATTTCCAGCATTCAGTTTTGTACCAAAGCACTTTGCTGCCAGACACWTCCTCATTCAGATCAGCAAGTCTGGTAAATATACTTTTATCTAGTGACTGTTGCTCTCTCCTCTTAGCTTAATGCTAAAGACAGTCTAGACATTAACTAGRAGAGAATGTGCCATTTCTTGTCAAACCATTTTTTACAATCAACTACATTCCATTATCACTTCAAATACATCACACATGCAAAACCCAAGTGAAATAATAACTGAAATCAAATCTGATTTCCTGTGTGTGTCCTAGTTTTGGCCAGAACATGGAGGTTATTCTATACCACCTCACATCATTGCTGGAGCAGGAATGGGAAGAGGAAGGGAGAGCAAACAAGSAGCAAGTGTGTGGTTTGGGGGTCTCAGTGGGGGCACTGAGCTGGGGATTGCCATTCCTGAGCAGGACACTGTGTGCTACAATACACAGCATAATCCAGACTGACAACTACAGAACAGTCCTGGATACAGCCAATGGAAACCTAGGCAAGTTTAAATCAAGTATACTGAAGAGCAAGTAAAACCTGTTGCTACTGAACAGAGAATATACCTTCTACCACCAAGATATAATCTAATATCAACATACAAACTTGGAAATTGTCATTTGCTCTTATTTGGGACAACATTCTTCTAAAAAACAATTTAGAGATTTTAAGTGCTTTTTATCTATAGCATACATCCAACAACACATTTCTAAGATAACAGCAAGTCAGTAAAGATTGGCTTCTTGAAAAGTAACACTGTCATAATGGGAGGCTTTCAAAAGCATTGGAAAGTTGACTAGATCCCTTGACTACTCATTTCTGACAATCCTGAAATTCTTAAAAATTAAAAAACTATGCAGGGATTTTTCGTGTTAATTAACTGCCTTTTTTAATGCATTCACCATTCGACAGTATTACCCAGGTTTTGTTGCTAAGAAGCTAAAAGACTACATTTTTAGTCTTTTATTTGATGCTATAAAGGTAGTGAAAGAATCTAACCTCTGGCTTTCCTCYTGACAAGGATCTTCACTCCAACCAGCAGCTTCTGATTTGTCTGGAACTGAAGAATCCAATATTGATCTAACAGTAAGGCAGCGTTCATACCGTTCCAACATTCTTTTGATCTTTTCTTTAGATACACCATGAATGTTTCTCCTATGAATCGAAAATAAACAAATATAAAGCCATTTCAAATTTCTGTATTACAATGACAAAGGAAAATAATTTAATAGATTTACAGCAAGACTAACCAAAGAATTCAGGGAGCCAGATGAAAAGCTGTGAGACAGCAATTCTTTCTGTATCAGTGCACTAAGGCATTGCAAACAGGGCACATCGGACAAATTGCTGCTCCACTTTTCCATCCCATCTGGTCTCCCTGTACTGCAGTTAGTTGGATGTTTCGCATAATACTAAAATCTAAAACTGTACTAATAATGCATCTTCCTCAAATAAGTTTCAGAAAACACACTATATCAGATCCTGACAGTGATGCAAGATACCAAACTGGGTACAGAAGACTTCTGAATTCAGTCTTCTTTCCTTGGTTTTGCTAAACAAAGAACTCGTTGAGCCTTGAAGAAAACCTATTCACCTATTATTCCAGATACCCTTTGGCCAGAAATTTTCACCAACTCTGTTAAGCACCAATTAGCACTGTGTTCTGCTGCAGTGCCACCTAGAACAAGTAAATCTTGCCAATGATAGTAAAAGAGAAACTGAAAATACRGAAGAAAAAGTTTAACTTCTGTTTTAAAAAGGAAAATAATCTACCTTACCTCACTTTAAAAGCAGTCAACCTTAAGCTAATCATGCAAATTCAGATGACAACAGATACTATAAAATCAGAAAAGAACTTCTGTTGGAAGGGACCTCTGGAAGTCCCATACTTCAGTCTCCYACCCAGAGGAAGTACAGCTAGATCAGGTTGCCCAGAGCTTTTTGGCTGATTTTGAATATCCAAAATGACTGAAAGTCTAAAAACTCTATGGGCAAACTCTTTCAGTACCTAACCACCTTTAAAGTAAATGCTGGGCTTTTTTTTAATGTAATCTAGAGTTCCAACTTGATGATGTTTGGTTTGTCCTATCCCTGCACAACTCTTTTTAGTCTCCTCTGTAATGTTTCAAAAGGTAGCTGAAAACAACACAATTATTCTTCTTCAATTATCTCTGCTTAAGGCTGAATAAACTACTATTGCTCAGTTCCATACCACCTGTGAATTTGCTAAGAGTGCACTCTGTCCCCACGTGCAAGTCATAAAAAGGACATTAAAGAGCTGCAGTCCCTCCCCAGAGGGACACAGGCCTTCACTTTGCTCACACAACATTTGAACCTGGCATCTAGCCAATTTTCTCATTTTATTTTCTTATGTTTAATTATTCACTTACATAGGGTTTATGTCTTGCTGATTTCAGCCCTAAGTAATAGAAAGTCCTACTAAAGAAGAGGTAAGCAACAATGATGATGCACCTAAGAGGTTTGTCCCTCTAAGGCCACGAGGTGCTGACTGCCCTAAATTCAATGACAGCAGAAACACTTCAACTAAAGCAACAGACCAGGATGCAAAACCAGACCCAACCTGACATAATTTTTGCAAACTCAGTGACTCAAAGGAACAGCCACTATACCTTACATGCCAAGAACTCTAATAATGAAAACATCATAGTGTCTATTGCTAACAGTACTTTTTGCATGTAACTGAAGTGACAGAAGATCTTATAACACATACATTAAAAATTCCACAAAATATCATTAAAAAGCTACTTATTATCACAAAAATTTTGACAGATACCTTGCTACTTCACTAGCCATTGTACTAAATGACACCTTTTTAAAAATCACAGCTTGTACTGTCCAGTATGTTATTTTCCTTTAGTTTCTTACCTTTCAAGTTCTTTTGGCTTAAACTTCCACCAAGTGTCTGGTTCTCGGAACATTACTTTGTATTTGAACTGCTGAGCCTGAATAAAGAGATATAATATAAAACAGAACATGCCACATCACCCATTTCTTATTTCTATGACAAAACACACTACATGCATCGCTTGCATACCTACGGAATAAAACATTTGGAATAAACGTTTTTGTTCAGTGTTGCACTTCTGTTTATATAAACTGAGATTTTTTTAAAAACATTTATTTATCTCTTACCATAAAATTAAATGTGTGCCATAAAATTAAATGTGTGCCATGATGTGTCTTCTGAGACAACACTGCAAAACATCATCTCTTTCCAGATACAGCATACACATTTCTACACAGCCTCTCCAAGGCAGAGGAAAGTGAACAGCTTACATTCAGAGCTGACCAGATGTGAACCAGCTCCAAAACAAGCAATTCAGTTATATTAGCACAGCTATTGTGGACAGCCTTCCTGCCACACAGGAAACTTGACCAAGCTGCGAGTAAATGGTTTCTATATAGTTCAGTCTCATCATGACAGAAAAGGAGCCTGAAGTCTCATCAGGAGAAATATTGCAAGTACTGTGCTGTTTCTCCTCATTCCTGTTTTCAGAAAAAATTCTAATCACTGTACCAAACACTGCACTTCTGCAAGAACTCTTGTTGCATCTTGATTTCAGCAAACAGCAAAATGAAAGACATAACTTACAAAAGAACTGCTAATCTGACAGTTGCTAATAAATGCAAGGATAATAAAATAAACATTTTATTAACAAAAATTATGTGTATCAAAGTCTCACTGTTCATTAATCCATTAGCACATGCAGCATATGTMAGGTATCTGCTCAAAAGCTGTCAATTGTATGTACTACACTCTCTGCTGTATTTCTGTAACAGGCAAGGAGAAATCCCAGACCTACATTATAATACTTTTTTGCACTGTATTATTTCAGTTAATCAGAACCAATTCGATAAAATAATGTTGTCCTAACTGCCAACCACTACGGTCAATGATCAATAGCAAAATACACTCTAAAAGTGTTGATATTCATTTTAAAACTATTACGTGAAAAGGTGGGGTCACTTCAACAAAAAGTATTAAGTAAATCTGCATAACTACAAGCAAGCTAGCAATATTTGGTAACTCTAGCCTCCAACTGGTATCTGCCTCTATGTTATATTTAGGATGGAACTGAGTTTTCAAGTTTTACAAAGCATCACACATCACTCATTCATTACTGTTGAATGCATTTCTAAAGCAGCTTCTAATTTTACTGATCATATAAAAGAGGAACAAAATCCAGTTTTTTCAACAACATTTGCTTTTGGCCCCAAGGACAAAGCACTTGGCTTTGGCTTTTGCTAACTGGGCCAGGTTAATGCTCATATACTACATGACACATGACACTGAGCAATATGAGTCCATGCAACACTGGCTTTTCTACTCCAGACTTCCTTGGAATAGAAGCTAGACTGTGAAAGACACTCCCATTTTGAAACATACGTTGTTGCCATGCTAGACAATAATCTCTTTTCACATTGGTCAAATTGTAATACTAACCAAAGCAACATAAGGCTTCATCTCCCATGCTTGTATGTTTGTGTTGTCAATTATTATAGGAGAGATTCGCATTTCAAACGCTTCTTTGGCTGAAAAATACACATGTACAAAACGAGGTAATACAGTTAATTTCATTACAATAGGGTGAACATATAAATACTCGTTCTCTAAGTTTGTTCTATTTTTATGTAGATAATCCATAATGATTAACTACTGTGTAAAGAACTCTTGCCATAGGTTGATCTGTTTCAAGGCCCTTTTTTCAGAAATCCCCCGTCACATGTAAAACTACTGAGATACAGCATTAGCTTTTGAATTAACATATGTATGATAATCAAGGAATGAAAATGCAGATGTAAAATGCATCAAGATGACTAATCAATCAGTAAATTAAACTAAAAAAACTACATGATCACCTTAAAGTGGACTTCTTTGTTGCATACAAAATTCTTGGCTTTATAACAGTCTTAAGATTAGTCCACTCTGTAAACTGTATAAAATATGAAAAACCAAAATATTATTGTAATTTAAATACACATTAATGAAATGTATAGAACCACTAACTTTGAGACACAGCACCATGTTTCTGTAGCCATGTTACAACGTGTCTGAACAATCACAGTTCTTGCTGAATCCCACATTTATTATTTAATTTCTCCACTAGTAGAAATTTGACAGCAGAAAAGGGATCATGGTTCAAATTTAGCAAGTAAAAGCTTAAAAAGACTTGTTCTATGGTGAGTTTAGCACAGGTCACTGTCAAAAAAACCCCACCCAATTATGAAATGGGGAAAAAATAATTTATTCTGTCTTGCTCTTATAATTTTGTTTAAATTTGACAACAATTTTGTGTACAAGAGAAAAAAAAGATAACTAAGAGCAGGAAGATATYGGTGTATTATTTGTGTATTCACTATGTGCTGCATATGTATACTATGGATCATCTCAGAAGAAATAGTTATGGGAGACGGYGTAGGTAACCACTCTAAAAATGGAACACCACTCAAAATATATACCATCATAAAATCTGAGGACAAAACATACTCTTGACAAAGACAGTGGCATTTCTAATTGCAAAACACACAATGAGCAGATGACTTCTGAATTTGTGCTCACATTCTCTTTCCACACATATTAAAAAACACTTCTACAATGGGGTAAATGCCTGTCACATAACAAGCCAGGCAGATTTTTAAACAGCACACAAGCTCTGAACTGTGAGCAAGCTAATCCCTTATTTATGTCTCACCTCTTTTCCTGTTCCACTCATGTGCTTCCCCTAAGCAATCAGGATCATAATGGTATTGTCCATGTTTGTAAAAGTAATCATCAGTACTAAGAATGATTCCACCTGGGTTATCCTCAAGCAAATTCCTGTGAAAGATCAAGAAATAAACAGCTTTTTCCCCTTCTCCTCCCAAGCTGCAATGTCTACTACCATACATACTTTGTTTTAGACTCTTGCACAAAACTAAAATTATTTGGAATGGAAGCAGCAAATGTAGGTAAGAGGAGGAAAAAAATCAACCTCCAAGCAAATATGATCTATAATAATTTCCCTCTCTTGTTTTTTCCAAAGGCTGAGGATTATCTAGGGGAGAGAGCTGATACAGTTTCCCTACATGTCTCATTTCAAAACATCAAGGGAGGTATTTTTCCATCTACATGTAGTGACATACTTTCACAGTGACAAATATCCCGTCTTAATTGCATCACGTTTCAGGCGTCAGTCAAAAGGAGTCTTAGTTCAATCTAGGCTTTCAGAATGTAAGAAAAGGAATCAAAAATTCCTCCCAAGAAGCTTAACATGTACTACTTACACAATAAAAGTTATACAGTGAAAGGGGAATTTCTGCCTGTAAAGAGCTGGCATATTTCTATCAGTGTTATTCGATGAAAACACTCCAAATAAACTGKGACTGTAAGAATACAGCAGACCTAACACTACAGCAATGATGCTCTGCTGACAAACTCCTTTGCTCCGTGATAGAAGTTAAAGCTCATCATTCCTATTTCAATTTCCACTAGGAAAGGACCTGCAAGCAACTCTGCTTTCAGCAATTATTATTACCCATCACACAGCGTGTACTGTGTAGCTTGCAATTAGGGTTTACACATTACTAATCAGAAGTGTCAGAAAACTGTCTCTGCCTATGCCAAATCCTGTACATGATAAAGCAATTTTTTTTAGAAGCTCACAATATAAATGTTCTACCTTGCCAAATACGATTTTCCTGATCCTGGAACACCTCTGAGAAGAACAAGTACTTGACCTATTAGTTGCATCTTTTTTCTCATCATGTGACAAACACGTGGTTGCTGTGCTTGCGGGAGGTTCAATTTTGAGTTTCTATCTTGATTTCCCCATACCTTCAGAGAAGAGCTGCCATCCCAGGCATTTGAAACCACTGGGGAGGAAAGAAAAGGTCCTTTTTCCGAAGTTCTACAGCCAGAAATAGGTCTCCACTGCCCTGGACTGGCAGCCACAGGAATTACAAAACTGTGACTTCCATTGGATGGATAAAACACAGGAGCCATGAGATTCCAGTGTTGTTGAGATTGACCTGATGGTGCAGGAAAATAACTGTGCTGAATTTGCTGAGCATCTGCAGGTTTTTGTGTTTTGAAACTGGATGTTTCAGGAGAGATACGCGCCTCTGGAAGAGAAGCACTCTGGTAGTTGCTAAAGGCAGTCACTGCATCTTCATGTTGTTCCAGGCACCTTGAATTAGGATCTCCAGAAACAGCTACTCCAAGTTCCATAGGTCTTTGGGAGGACCCACAAGAAGCAGTACTCACACTACTTCGATCCAAAACAGTATCTTGTGTCTGATCAGAATTTTCACACGATATTTCTCCATTTGATAGTTTATATACTTCTGAAGCCACAGCATGTTGAACATGTATTTCCAACATATCAGAATCTTCCAGTATCTCTGCAAAACTGTCTGATGCAGATGGTGAGCTTGTTTGGATGCTCAGCTGACTCACTGGTGGCTGGGAACAGCAGAAGTTTTCTAAAACCTCATTATTTGTCTCTGCTTGCTCTGGAAAAAGTAGGACATTGCAAACCGAATCAGGTTTTTCCCACTCAGGCAATTTGGTAAAACCACCCTGTTGCATAGGGTGCTCATGTACTATTTGGTCATTTGCAGAATTAGGCAATTCCTCACTCAAGCTGTAACTCTGAAAGGCATTTTCTAGTAGGGAATCCAGTTCTCCAGTCAGCTGCACACCAGGTGACAGTACCTTTTCTATTGCAGCTCCAGAATAACTATGTGCTGCAGTACCTTCCCCCATTCCTTCATTTGCAGTAGATCTTTGCTGATTAACAAGAGGTAATGATGATGCTGCTAAATCAAAACTCAAGGTTTTTGAGGATGCTACTCCTTTGGCATGGGTGGACAGCTCTAGAAGATGATCCATAGCATCTTCTACTGTTGGGTAAGATAAACAGAATTAAGGCATGGTCAACTAAACAACCTCAAGCTGATGCACATGCAGTTTTTTACTTGAGGAAGCATTTATTACAACTAAAGAAACAACCAAAAGACAGTTCAGCAATTCACCTTTAAACATAGCTTCTGAAATTCCCTTGACCCATTTCTCATTAGAAGTAAAGGCAGAATTCAATACGGACATATTGAAAAATAACAACCTAATAAACTTAAAAATTACTATGGAAATATGTCTAAAAATTATAAATTTTAACTGGAAAAAATATCAGAGCTGGATGTTTAAATGGATACTTATTTCTAATCTACCTCATATAGCTGAAATAGTGTAAAATGAACAAAAAACTCTACAAAGGATGAATGAGCTAGAAGTATGCAAAGTACATTCACTATGGCCCACTTTAAAATGTCCTATCTAATATACCCTGAAAAATCCAATATCTGCATTCTTTGTAAAGCCACTAAATTGAGTAGAGGGTGCCAGTGATCAACATGAACAAAATTAAAAGCAGGCACAAACATCATCTGAGCCCTAAAGCTAAGCTTCTGTTTTCCTGAAAGTGCAGCAAAAACTTTAAGCTCATTTAAGTATGACTCTGTCTGCACTCATTAAACAAAATCTTTGTCATCCTTCCAGCTTCTGTACAGTATGAAAACAACTTATTAGCACTCAAATACGCTAATGTTTCCATTTTTAAACTACTGTTTACAGTACAAGGCTATGAATTCTACATGTTTACTGCATTCTCCAATAAGCTTTAGATAAAACTGTATTATGGTAAAGGCTGAATCTTATTAAGAGTTCRAAGCATGAATCAGTAATTCCATCAAATTCAATTTTTAAACGAACAACAATTATAACAGCGCTCTCCCATTTGCTCTTAAGTTTTAAACTCTGTACAATTTAGGTAATAAAAACAGTCCTTTTAATGGTTACCTAGCTTTCATACATACAAAAAAATGTCCGAATCTGCTTTCTTTGCACATATTCTTACAATAATCTCAGTTAATCACATCTGATCATAGGAATGCAAATTGATTAAAATGCTCCATATGTGGCTGATTTCCCTGCACCTCATGCAGTACTTTTATCATAAGCAAATGACCTTGCATATAGAGGAATATTAAAACCACAGAAGAATGGGAGGGACTGGGCATAAACAGGAAAATAAGTCTGCCAGGAGAGTTGGGTATGTAGGTCAGCAGAATGTAGGGAAAGAAACCAGTTCCCGGCTTTAGTTCCAGCAAGGCTGCAGAGAACTAAACATGGCAAACAGAATTTGTCCTGCAGAAACAAATCCTCAGTGGATACAACAAGATGACAGTGCAAAATAAATGTAAAACAAAAGCTCAGTTCAAGTRTTTAAGGAAAAGCAAATGCTGCCAGGACCACATATGGCACACCATCAAAAAATTGTGATCTAGAACATAAAATACCCCTAGTAGAGAAACAGCTTAAGCATTTTGCAGAATATGGCACAGAAACTAATTGGAAAAACCAGATTCTCCCCACAATTCCACCAGTGCCTGTTCTGTGTCACAGAACAATCTGCTCCAAACAGTACCTCCATTTATGGAGCACACTTCTCCATTTATCAGGCTCACAGAAACACTTAAAATTGGAGAATCTTACATGGTTGTAAAATTTCAAAACATTATTACTCACCTACTTATAAAAAGTTAAACTCACAAATATGACAGCAACAGCCACACCAACTTTTCTGGAGYTGCACCACTTAAGAGCTATCTGCACATGAAACAAAACTGTAATGTCAGCTGTATATTATTTACCTTTAAAGTCACATTCAGACAGAACCATATAAACCACACTAGGATCTAGGTCAGAAAACATCTCTGACATGCTGTTGAAGAGCTCCTCCTTATTGACATAACGCATTGCTTGYGCAACTAAGTGGCTTGGGTCCCCCTGGGATACAGCAACAGCAGGTCTGTCAGAATTGCCATTCCTCTGAGAAGGACTCCCACCAGTTTTCCTCTTCCGTGGCATTTTGTTTTCTAATACCCAGCGTGGTTTTTGTTCTGGTTTGTTCACRCAGGGCTGACAGCACCAAGCTTAAAAATCACAAAAAAAGCTCTCCTAACTGGGATAGACTGAACAGAAGTTGCAGACCTGGAATTAAAAAAAAAACAAACAGAAAAACTTTAATAAAATACATAATCACATTTCCATGTCTTCTATTTAAGTAGCTAAAAGATTAAAAACATACATAAGCATACAGGACAGCATTTTCTAGATGTCTGCCTTTTTTCTTTTCAAATGGCTGACAGCTAGAGCAGCCTTATTTTCCAGTTAACTAGACATGCAATCTGCATCTGGAAGAAAGAAAAAATAGAAYGTAGCTTAAAAGAGAAATCTAGAAATGTAAAGTTTGCAATGCCAGGTGGCCACTTCACAAATATTCCTCTGCTACTGAGGATCAGCCAACATTATGGAACATCTACATTCAGTTAACATTCAGCAACTATTCCTCTTATGAAAGTACTGGAAGACGTAACATGTTACCAAATCTTTCAAGTCTTTCYTGACTTGCCCCCACCCATGACATTTTAAGAAAAAACAGGAATTCTTCAGTGTTCAAACACTGGCAGAGAGGTTGTGGAGTCTGCAACCCCACCATATTCTCAAAACCTGACAAAACAGCCCTGCTTGAGCCAGSCTGTTTCAGGGCTTGGGTAACGTGCTTCAGGCACTCCTGCTTAATGTGATTACTGGGTTGAACCAAGTGATATCCAGAAGTGCCTCAGCCTGGATGGAGTTTTTTTTTAATTGTTAAAAACACTTTACAACTGTATAAACTATAAAGCAAGAAGAGGCTTCTGTCCACCCCCCACACCGCTGCCATGATGCCTTTGAACACATCTAGTTACATTACAGCATTTGTAATAACTGMAATTACTGCATTAATCTTGTATAGAAAAGGAAAGCATTTATTAATAGAAATACAAGCACGAAGTACAGCATGGTCTCCCTTTTTTATTTATATCAGTATCAAAGCTCTGTTGAGTTCTTGTGATGATCATAATAAACTAATTTATATTTTTTACAAATAATTATTCAGAAGCAAAYCTTAGTAAGCCTCAGAAATCTGAAATTACAGCAAAGACTCACTATTTACCAATAACAATTACTGAGTAGGCCATWAAATACCTGTTTTTATATAAAACAGGTATTTTGCCAGTGATGACCAATTAATTCAACATGTGCAGATAAATCCATGGCAGCACTTCCGTTTTCACTTAGTCCTTCCCTCCCTGGATCACTGGCACAAAAATGACAATGCCAAATTAGTGCCAKATTCAAACAGCACTGATCCATTATCCTCTATCAATCTCTTCCAACAACCAAGAGATTGAACATTTAGCAGAATGTTGACTGTTATGTTCTCAAGTCACAGAAAGTTATGAAAGCAAAACAGACAACTCTAGGATCSCAGGAGTTTCTATTATGTCTATATGGACTTTAGACAGACAAACCAGACGGATGTCTGAAACARTAACAAGGTCAAGGAAGTCTGAAATGCAGGACAAGGAAAACGATACACAGGAAAAGGAAGAAGCAGACTTCCAAAAATAAAGGAGAAACCATAGAAGATACTAATTGTACTAAYTGGCCAGACTGAGCTGGGACAACTGCAGCTGGTTTTTTCATCACACTTTTTTTGGTTCACCTCTCTGATTAGCCATCCTTACACCATTCTTCACTGTCATGAAGAAGTATTCAACAATCACAAAAAAAGTTACAGCAGACCTTGTTTTTCAAACTTCTGTATCTAACTGATTCATCCTCTACCCAGTAGAAAAGGTTATMCTAACTTAAACAATGTTGCCCGTGCTAAAAAATGTGATTGTTCCTCAGTCAAAGAGGTTCACAGACAAAGGAAAGATCCTGCAAGGGAGAAAGTTAATCATGCACCTTGACATTACTGTGCAACAATAGACTTTAAGCAGAACACTTCAAGTGTTGCCAGTGTTTGAATCCAGCTCTTTTATAATGATCAATCCTGAAATACGTGCCGCTGAAAAACATACTCTGACTGCAATTCCTATTACACACAACATCTCAAGTATAGGAAAAGAAGCAAACAGGTAGTATTCAAGGGCAGGCAGAACACACGGAATAGAGGAAGAAAAATACTAAACTACTTTTTGAATCAAAAAGATTGCATTAGGAAACCATCARCAGTAAAGAAAGTTTTTCGAGGTCATTACAAGGCCTTATTTTTTAAGCAAACATATCAGACAAGTATTCTAACTACTACTGAAGGTTTACTGAAAGCATTAAGCAGCATGAGAAACTTCTGGTTTAACTGTGACCAAGTTCAAACAGCAAATCATTTATCAGTATTACTTCTCTTCATTTTTTAAGGACAGAGGAAGTGTGTCTCCGTGATACAACACAAGAGTCAAACAATATGAACAAAGCTACCCAATTTGTATATATTTTTTAATTTCTCTGAATACTTTAGGGTAGTTAACTCCACACATATAAAAGAGGTTGGTTTTGGTTGGGTGGTGGTGGTGACAGCTTTTTAGTCTGCTTTACTTTTGGGGTTTCTGAACAATTTCTTAATTTCAAACTATATACAATATTTATCATGCAATGTCCACGCGAACCTTCTGGCTTTTTTAGAAAAACAAACACATGCACATATATACTTACAAGCTGGGACTGGAAAAAAAATCCTATTTGTAATACATATAAAATAGCAATGGCACAGGACTTACATCTTTAGCTTCACTGAGTTGCCCCACAGTGGATCCTTTCTCATCTTTCCAAAACCATCACTGATGGCACATTTAATAAAGATCTGCTGTTAAAAACTATAATGCACTCTTCTGTCAGGAAACCATACTTTCTAATATATAAATCAGATGTCAGCAGAAGTGGCTGCTTCCTCCTGACAAAGGAATAATCAGAATACAAATTAAAATTTGTACTTTGCTCACTTTAAGCAGTTTTAACACTGAGCAATACACTTAATAGGTTTGAGTAGATTAAGCACAGCTAATATCTTAAATAAGTACYCAACATTTCAAGCTGAGCTCAACTGTAAGTTTTCCTAAGGATAAGAACATCTACCCAATTTCAGTTTTTAAATKACTTCTTATTTTAAAAAAGCTGACTTACATCAGGTAATGAAATAACATAGCAGAAGAATTAGCTAGAAATAAATGTAAATTTCCTCACTTGCCATTCCACTTGGTTCTTCGCCACAGTTCTTAACCATCTTGAAAAGGTTTACATATCCATGCTGGTGAAGACTAGATTCATTCCACCATGTGGGAAATTAGGCAAGTAAAATCTGGCACATCAAAATAAGATTATGTTACTTACACAGCTTATTTGTAAAGTCTTACTAATGCTAAAGAACTGCACTTGGGYTCATCAACACGTCTGCCAACTCCTAATCCATTGCGTACATACTAMAGATGTTAGGTCTACTCCAAGTCTGACAATTCCAGTTTACATATTAGCCTAGAGCTTACWCCTCACAAGTCTTGTGCTTCCAAACAAACTTAACAAAAACCCCAATCAGCAATAAAACCACCAAACAAAATAAAATAAAGAATAAACATCAACATCAAAAAAACCCAAACACACAAAAAACCATCAAAACCAAACTGAACATGTACACCTAAATTAGGTAAAGAATTAGAAACAACTATTCTGTCACATTCCTAACATAAGTTGATGGCCTAAATACTCTTAGCAAGAAATGGAGATACCCATCTCMCATTTTATATCTAACTTCATTCCACTGCTCCAAAGAATTAAAAACTGCTATCAAAACACAAAAAGCACTTCACTTAAGCACAAACTTGATGAGAATCCAAATTTACAAAACAAAGGACATGTTGCAGACAYAGAAAGTTATTCACCTCAACAAAGTGGCTTCAGAAAAACCAYACCAGGAAAAGCTGAAAAGCCATTCAATTATTTCACAGAACACCCTTTCAACAAAGGTAATTTCCACATTTGTTCATTTGCACTTTGAGGTTTCCTGAGTGGAGAAAAACTATTAAGTATTTAAATACAAGCACAAGAGGAAAAGCAGCCAATGAAATCAAACTGACAGCAATTCATTTTGCTTTCTAGTATTTATAAAATAAGATTATTTTCTTTTTTGGACAAAAGCCACCCCTCTAAAAACCAGAAGGTAAAAAGGAAAGAAAAAAMCAGGAAATGCCTTCCAGCAGATTTTTCTCAGTGAATGTAGGAGTAGCAAAGATRCTTTGGGAGCCTTTTGCTGTCTTCCATTTCTGCCAGCAGTCAGCAAGGGAATAGGCCACTTCATTATTGAATGTGAAAATAGACACCCAGCTAAAGACAGTACTYCTGGAAACACTTCAAGGATCTTTTCTACACTCTCTTTCTTCCACTCTCTGTTATTCCTACTGGTTGTTCCAAGGTCCTGCTCCACAGTTTTAACAAAGGTCCCCCTTTGTCATATCAAGTTCTGTCAAAGTGCAATACACCTACAAATRGGTCTAATTCCTAACTAACTTACACACACCTGCTTTATGCAATCTGTTCTGCTAGGATTTTTTTCCACTTTTGTGATTTTTAAGTCTGTCCCAGGTCAGACAGATTCTTTTGAAGCTGCTGCAAAAAAAGTAATTATTCCTTTGAGAACAAAACAAAAGCTTCATCCAACTACACACAAAGCTCAAAAGTACAAAACCAGCACAAACTCATCTGACGTAGATGCTTATGAAGCAAACACAGCCTGCAGGAAGAACAGAGACGTGTTTCTTAGGAAGGACTCAAAAACTCTTCTGAACATGCCATGTCATGAGAAGTCAACCTGCAGTGGAMGTCATCAAGCGCTTCATAGGTGACAGAAGCTGTGGAACCCCACGTTGTGCAGTTTCCTTTCAAGACACAAAGCTGCTCTTGCTGGAGCCCCTCCATAGAGCTCCCAGATAGGGACAGTCAAATCTGCTGGATGTACGTGATTAAAGCAGTGATGGAGGAGGAGGAAAGCTACCAGTGAGTGTGTTCTCCAYCACCAGGTCTGCTTGAAGGAACTTCCTTTTGCTGTGTGCTGAAGGATAAAACTTGGATTTGGGCAAAAAAATGCAAGTGGCCTTAGTATTATCAAGAGTGCAGATATGCAGCATGACAAACTTTAAAAAACCCAAAAACAATCAGTTATTCTCCTTGCTTAGGAGAAGGTTGTTGCTTCGTTTTTTTTGGTTTTGAGTTTGTGGAGTTTTTTTCAGAAAATAGTAAAGAGTATCTGCAAAATGTCTTTCCGCTTCTAGGGACATTTAGAGATATTTGATCCTTTTATAGCTTCCTTTCTATGTCCTCCTCCCATACAGCTCACAGTCCTCTAAAGCATGCTGAAGAAAGGGCTTCCCATGGCAAATTTGGCTTTGAGGGGAGACCTTCCAGGATACTGAGCTCTTGGGCTACCTGGGCTGTCCCCAGTGCACACTCCACACAGCCCAGCTGTGTTAGTGTGACCTATGCCCAGCCTTTGAATGATGCTGCAGGCTCAAAGATGAATCTTGTGGTAATGCTGGTGCTTCTGCAATTCCACACCTGACATCAGTACTACTGCTTAAGATTTTATTCCAACTCCCCACTACAAGTCACAGAGAGGTATTTGGAAAGAGGAAAGAGAACTCCAGAAGTCCTGGAGCTGCAACTTGCCCACATCATGCTTCCAGAGACTATTCAAAACTCAGCCTTACTCAGTTCTGACAGGCAATATAACTGACAGCTAATTAATGCCCTACTGGCATTCTTACAGTAGCAGAGCCTCTGTGAGAAAAACTAAGGCAGCAACCTCTTAAAAGTCAAGGATTATTTTTTAATGGAGTTGTTCTGCATGTAAATTTATCTCTATAAACACTCCTGAAATAGTAATTTGACTGTGTCAGCCACTTAGCATAGATTACAAAGTACACAGGCAGGAGTAAAAGACAAGAGACTGCCCAACACCTGAGACCTAAAATCCCCCAAAGCCCCATATGTAACATTTTTATATTCCCTCYGTATCAGCGGCTTCCCCAGATGAAATGCATTAACACTAATACAAAAGAGGAAGAGGATTAAAAAAAAGTGTAAACAAGGCAACAAGAAAYAGAGAGCAACTCCATAGCTAAAACAAAACAAAAACCAAGAGACAGTAAGAAAAAGCCTGTATTTATGGAAAAATAAAATACAGGATTTTAACACGTGCTTTGATGCTGTTAAATTTTCCTMACCAGTTCTTCACACAGTCTACAGGAACCCAAACTGCACACACATGCTGCAAGCATGTGACACAAGCAAGCCCTGTCCCAGTCAGGGTGACTGCGCCGGGAAGAATGAGAGTTAAAACTTTCATACTATGCTTAAATTTTTCTGCCTTTCTTTAATTTTCTCCATTTGTATTTTAGCCTTCGGCTCTCAAATCTCAACTAGAGACGGGTTATCTAAAACTTTCACTCCTTTTGGAGTTCTTTGGAGTTCTAAAGAAGTTACTCTCAACTTTTCACTATAAGGTTCTCCTACAGGAMTAACATGCAGACTAAACTTTGTCAACACACTGTATAAAACAGCATATAAGTCTCTCTTAACAGTCATGCTGCCCTCAGTCTTCCAGTACATGACTTAAGAGAAGTACTGGTAAATATGTTTGTTTGGTTTTTTTTTCTCGCTTTTGAAGCCAGTCTCCTCCAAAGTCCCAGTGACCTCATGGTACTTGACCAGCAAAACTGCAAATCCTGTCCAAAGCACGGACGGATACTATGCTACAAAGCCCACAAACAATCTCACGATGAACACGTTTCAGCGGTTCTCGACTGTAAGAACGAACATGCCCTTAAGAGTACACAGAACCCTTTGATTTCATCTTGAACGGGGTGAATTTATCTTCGCGACACGAAGTTCACCAGCACCCCGCACTGCCTGCTGCGGGGCAGGCGGCCGAAGCCTTCCCACCGGCTCGCCGGCCCGGACCCTTCCTGCAGCGGCCACAGCTGCCGGCAGGGCACCAGTCGGCATTATGCAGAAGGCCGGGCAATCCGGTGACGGGCGGAGGAGGGCAGGCCGCCGGCACCGCGGCGCTCACCACAGCGGCGGGGAGCGCCGAGGCCGCACGAAGGCCCCGGGCAAAGCAGGCCCGAGCGACGGCCCCAGCCCGGCGGCCGAAAGGCCGCCCGCGACCACACTGCCGCGGCCGCTTCTCGCCGGCGACGACCCGAGCCCACAGCCCGGCCGCGGGCGGGCGGTCAAGCTGCGCCGCCCCCGCCCCGCTGCCTCCCCTCCCACCCGCAGGAAACTCCTCTGCCGTGACGCCGGCGACGGGTCCCCCAGGCCCGCCGCCATACGGGACRCGACGTGGGGGCCGCCCGCTTCCCGCCCCCGGGAGACCGCGGCGAACAGCTCCGCGCCCTATCGGGAGCGGGGGGAGGGCGAAGCTCCTCCCCGGTCCCGCCGCCAGACCCCRCCGGCCGTTACCTCGCTCGGCTCAGCTCAACTCGGCTCAGCTCGCTCGCTGCCGCCGGCGGCGGGTGCGGGGCTCCGGCCGCGGGAAGGGGAGGCTCGGGCGGGGCGTGCGCCGCGGGGACACAGCGCCGCTCCCCGGCCGCCCGGGGAAGCGCAGCCCGGGAGGAGGCGCCGCGCCGCCCCTTCCCCTGCCCGCCCGGGCCCGCGGTGCCGCCCCGGCCGGCTGAGGGCCGAGAGCCGCTCCGCGCCGCAAGCCGGCTGGGAAACGTGCGTGGGAGGGACCGCAGAGCTGCGCGGTGAGAACGGCGCTGCTGGATACGGCGCTACGGGGCTGAGTTCAACAATGGCGGGGGCGAGGGATCGCCGGCAGCTAGCGCGGTGACATCTCTCAGCCGTGTAGTGACAGGTTTCACRCTTGTAACAAAAAGCGTGAGTGTTTAGTTTCTGCTGCTGCTGCCCACTTTTACTAAAATTTTTAACGTTGAGGATATCTCCCACAGTCTGGAATGACGCCGTGGGTGTGCAGGGTCATACTGAAGGGGAAATGGCAGAGGAGAATGAGTTTTTAAGGAAGCTGAGGAGTGTCGGGTGGGGTTTGGCATCAGTGATTGCTGTGGAAGCTACGAGCTGCAACAGAATAGAGAAACAGCTGATTAGRAGTGGGCTTCATTGTCTACAGCAAGCAATGGACACTCGATGGAGATGGACAGTGGAAGATTATGGAAGGATGAAAGAAAAGAGATGTGCTCTTGATGGACTGAAATGATGATAAGTAGCCCTAAATTAGAGCTGTTGTGAAGTCACCATGAAAGGAACTAAGTGAACAAGAGTTTTGAATTTATCAACATGTGTTCATACACAAGGTGCAAAAGTGTTTTAGGGGCAGAGCTCCTAAAATAAAATTATTTTTAAAACAAAACAAACGGGGTGTCACGACCCACTTTTTAGGGTGCTTGATGTTCTTTAGAACTTCTCATCACACTGAACAAATACACCAATCCAGGTGTCAGGGAACTTTTATGTCATATTGTATCATCATCTTAACTCCAGCAAGCCAGCTATTTAGTCTCAAAAGTGTTGATTAACAAGCCCTTAACTTTTACAACTAAGTTCAACAAGCTCCCAACTCACACAACAAACTTCAAGTCTTGGAAGTGTTGGCTAACAAGCTCACAATTTAATATGCTCCCAATCCTAACAACATTTCAGGTTCCCCAGTGGTCTGGATCAGGGGTAAGAGAGGAGGAAGAGACAGACCAATCCACTTTCTTTTACAGTTTATCTGGTGCACATGTGTTATATAAAACAGATCTTTGCACTCTTTTGTCCATGTATGCAATACTGAGCCCTTTAGAGGCCTCCAGGAAATGAGGTCTGTGGGGATCCTGGAGCCCCTTGTAGTGAGGTGCCTTACAGTGGGGGACTCAACCCCTGCCTTGATGCAGGCTYGCTGAGCATGAGTCTCAAGGCAGCAAAGAAAGCTGGCTTCATACAGCACTGCCCCAGCTCCACACAACCCTCTTGCAGTCACAACTTTCCTGTCACAACAGTCAGAGCATGCTTACATGCTTATGCCTGGTTCTCCATGAGGGGAGTAAGGTCGTCTCCCAAGCTGCAGATCGATCCCTCATGATGTGATTCATCCCATTCAAAGGAAGTGGCATCCCTGAGCCTCATTTGTCCTTTATTTCCCTTCAAACAGGGAAACATGGAAGGTGTGGCCTTCAGAAGACTACTAAAGATCTGGTTATTTAGCACCTAATCTTAGATGCTTCACAAGAAAAACCAAGAAGTCACAGCCAGCTTTGTGTCTCAATCACATGTACTCCCACTTCTGGTTTCTTAATGGCCTGCTGGAGAGCCTCCTTCTGCCTCCAGCACCCCAACTGTTTCCACTATAGATGTAACTTTTAATTTTAATGCAAATAATGAATAAGTAAGTTGAAAAKATAATATTTGGTTTTAGGGTGAACTATGTACACATGGGTAGCTCAACACAGTTGTCCTGTGAAAACTGAAGAAGGCTGCTTGGGGTAATTTGTCTAAAGCTTGTAGGGATCACAATCTCAAAGTGCTGGCTATTTAGTAGCACAACAACAGAGAGGCAAATAAGGTTTTTTATGTAGTATTTCTCAATATATGTATTTCTCAATAAAAGTAATTCAAGAAAATTTGAAATTCATATTCAAAATATTTAATATTTTGGGAAATAAATTKATTTAGGCATTGCTAGTTTGCTTGTGACTTTGCCATTTCAGTACTTATCTTGTAGATACATAGTGTGCAATATTTAAATAAAAAAGGACAAACATTTACACTTCTAATACAATACATAAAGCCTATGTCATCCAGAGGATGTGCTCGTAAATCTCAAAAAGGCTGTCTCTTGCCATGACTCACAAAAGCAAAATAAATAATTATTCAATACACTGCCATTGTACATGTCAAAAAATCTGGAGGAAAATTTGCCTTGATTGGAACTTGTGTTTGTGTGTGTGTGTGTGTGTGTGTGTGTGTGTGTGTGAGTCAAGTGACAGTTTCATGCATGTCCTGGGAACTGTTTCCTTACTTCATGTGTTCAGTGTCTGGACAAGTATCAGAAAAAAAATCGTTTTTCTTCAAGGGCGTGATGCTGGTAATGTGTTAATCATACGTTTGGAAAAATAGGTCATGTAAATTCCAGTGTAATGACCGCGTCTTTATATTTTTAAGGTTGCCAAAAAAAGAGGGAGAGAGGTTTGCAGTATGCTCTAGTCTGATAGCCTCCATGAAACTGCACTGCTAGAGGGGTGTTGCTGCTGGCACTTGATGCATGAAACTATGTTGTTCTTTGCCAGCTGTACATATTACAGTATTTGACACCATGAAAATACCAGACTAATTTGGGCACTGGCAGATTTCTCACTGTCACAGTTAACACTGTAAATAGGAGGGATTTGATTTAAATAGGAAGGATTTTTGATTAGAAAATTACAATCACGTAATAGAGGCTCTTTCAAGTTTYGTGTCCTTCAAATTTTCACACAACTTTTTCAAACAACACCATAATCACCTATTATATATGCTGTTGGTTTGGGTTGGGGTTTTTTTTTTCCATTCCTTTRCCTCTCCTTATGTCTGCACTTGGCTTGTTTTTACTTGGAGCGGCTTGAACATACAGCATGTAATCTGTGCTGTTTGGCTAAAGTGTTTAGTCTGGTCTTTACTGAATACTTTAGCAACAGATTTCCATTTTAGTTTCTTTAGTGCTGCCTTCTTAAAGTAAAAATACTTTAGTATGTTTTTGCTTTTGTTATAAATCACATTAAAGTAGTAAGATTACCAGAGTGGAGCCGTAGAACAAGGAAATGTCAGTCCCTTATAATGTTTCTGATTATATACAGTCTACATGTACTCAGCAAATTGTGAYTTCCTTTCTTCTACATTTAAAATGTCTTTATACTCAAAAAAAAAAATTGGGTTTTGATTTGCAAGAACAATTTGCAGCTAAACTTTTGGCTTGAAGAATGTACTGGTGTGGCAAGAAAGACATGTTTAACTTTGCTAGTTTTAAAGACTTGTTATTACTTACAGTAACATGTTAAATATACAATAAAAATACTGTAGGAAAAGGCCTGAGGAATAAGTGTGCATTAAAAATTAATGTTTGCTGCAGTAAATCTGAAATAAGTTATCTTTCTAGGAGCTTAAGGTACAGTTTTTATCATTATTCAGAACTTTGCTTTGGACCATTAATATATCAAAGCCCTGAACTATCATAGGTTTTTCCTTCCTTCAGAAAGGAGAGATGAAAAGAGTGTTCATCTAGTTCCTGCAGAAACCATTTTCATAAAAGTTGATCCAGTCCCACAGTGCTGTAATCCTCTTCCTAAGGAACCTTCCRTTGCCAGCTTTAGGTTTCATTTACCATTGCAGAAACTAAAGAGTGTTAAAATTAAAGCTATCCTTCCCTGKTTTTTTTTAATCGATTTACCGTAATGCTGATTTAAGATGTTTAACTTGGCTTCTTGGAATGTCTCGTCTCCTGTTAATATTACTATGATCTTAGACTTTGTGTTCCTACAAAAGAGAACTCTTCCCCTTTGCCAGAATGTGATTTCCAAAGTAGAAATTTAATTCCTTAAGGAAAGAAAAAAAAGAGGGAGAAGTTTTCTAAAAAGAAATGTGTGCAGAGTACCTCACATACCTGTCTCTTCCACYCATCTCTAGATTTAAGTCAAATGCATAGTGAATGTTGGTGTTTTATCTCCATTAAGAAACTCCTTATCTGGCTTCTATACTTGCAGGATATTGATCTTCTGTTCCATATAGCAATCGATTGCACAGTTAACTGAAGAAACAGGGAGGTATCACTGCAGTAATGTTAGTTATTTCACACATTAATTTTTAAATTCCAAATAGTGCAGATTTATTTTATCTATATTAAAATAATGCCTCAATTCCCTCTATACAGGATTCTATTTCAGCATTATTTTAAACAGGAAAAAACAGTATTTAGAAGCAGCAGAAATCTAGATCGTTAAGGCAGTTTTTGCCCCACTGAAGACAATAGCAAAAATTCTGCTGATATCAATAGAATTGCATTTTTAAGTAAACAAGTCACACCTATTCCAGTATTACCACTAATGAATACTAAAGAAATCACTTAAAAAATCAGTACTTTGGTTCACCTATCCATCAGTAAATTATCAAAGGAGCTTATAACATTACCACTGAAGGTTAATAATTGCAAATTTTCAAATTCTTGTTTAAACGCATGCTAAAGCAGCATATTACTAGTCTTCATTTAAAGTACCTGCACTTTAATGAGGTACTCCAGATACATTGCAGAACAGAAATAAAATTTGCTCATTATACCTGTTATGCTAAACATCTCCAGAATATGTGAACTATAAAGATGCTTGGATTTTGGGAAAGGAGGTGCAGAGAGATAATGACAATAAATGCTATTATCCAAGAACTGAAGGATTATACAGAATTGTATCTTCTCTGCAGGCATAAAGAATGAGGTCATGCTTATATAGCTGACAAAATCCTCACTGCTACAAGGACCTTCTGAATTTGGAATAAGCTCACACTACAGGTTTGATTTATGGTGAATCTGATTCCTGTATTGGATGTTCTCTGCTCTGCTGTTTTTATCAATCTGATATGTCAAATTCAATAGATACCAAAAATCCACCTTAATCTGTTTAAACTGCAGAAATGGAGAACACACAATCTTTAATATGCCACCTTGGCATATGATAAAAAGTAATAAGCTGACTTTGATTGTAACTGTCATATTTTTATTTGTTGAATACCCCTTTATTTTTTAAAACTGCATTGATCCTATCCTGTGGTAAATTTAATATCAGATATCTAAGATATCTGCATATTTAAATGGCTTAAGAACAAGATTAGCAGTAAAATTGCATTTCTGTGTTATTTTTTTAAACTGATTTCATGTATATCACTGCAGGAATTAGACTTAACAGGAAAAAAATGAATAATAATTGATGCTTCCACAACCTCTACCATTCCCAAAATGTTTTGGTAAAAAACCAAAACAACAAAACCATGGAAGATTCACTTAATACATCTTCATCAAACAAAATCCAACAGCTGCTTAACTATGCCATGCAATAACACAGAGTAGTTAATAGGCAGTTACTATCCATCTGAAATTGTAGGAACTTTGTCAGCAGGGTGCTGTTATGTAAAGTGGAATTTGAGCAGGATGTGAAAGTTTGCTTATTGTTTTTTACAAAACAATTGTTTTCTGCTGATTAAGATAGAGAACACTTCCACAGAACAGTATCGTTAATGGCCTCCATTCATTCGTAAAGCCAGAGTTGTAAGAACAAAACTGCCCCAGGACAGGAAATCTCCAGGTTTCCAATCCACAAGGTATCTGCCTTCAGGAAGTTGTTAAGAGGACAAGCACAAGAAGAAATGTTACCGATTTTGAACTGGGCTAAAACATTCTATATTAAGACAGAACTAACATAATTCAAAAATTTGCAGTGACACTTCATCATTTTATGTTCTTGGGCAGCTGAACTTCTCCTAGGATATCTTACTAAGAGCCAAATCYCTAGCATAAGTGATAGCAACTGAATCCAAACAATTCCATGTTGGACTTTGTCTTCACTAAGGAAAACTTAGGGTAGAGGCAGAAAGGAAAATAAGTTTGTTTCATTTAATTAGAACAATATCTCATTATATGTATTAGATGGTTAAAATAATCTTATGCTCCTCCCTGTTTACCTTCATCAAGATTGCAAGTAATAAMTACAAACTACCTTGTTCATATTAGRATTTTATCACTTTAAGGTACTATATATCTCCTAAAGTAAGTATTTTCCTCAGAGCAAAAGAGATGCATTTCCTAAAATATATTAATYCCCAAGTTTACTTAATCTGCACATCATCCTGAGATGCAGAAATAAACACTTGGAAACAAACAATTTAAAATGTCAATTTGAAAGAAAAGGAGACTAAAAACTCCTATCTGTTATTATTTTCTTTCAACTATGTAATACTGTAAGTAAAATTTAGTTGATGTATTTTTGTATTTTATGGGTTTTGTGATGTCAAGTTATCAGTCCATTTCACCTTACTAAATTTTAGGAAAAAAGTCATTAAAACTCTTCTAAATAAAAACTAGAACTTTCATTCTACTGGAATTTTCAAGATGTCTTGTTTGCTCTGTTTCAGAAATTTTAAATGTTAAAATATTGAACCTTGTTGCAGGATGGAATTTCTAAGTAGATCTAATATTAAGTACAAGCCTGAATCTTAGGCAAGTGCCAATCATTTATTAATGTTACTCTAATGAAAAAATGCTTTTACCTGTCAAGACAGACTACTCCATTGCCCATGCAATTAATTTACCAGAAGTTAATTGCATGCCAATCACATGTGATTTAAGGACCTGTTTTCTTCACAGTGACTGACCTTCAATTAATGTAAAATWAAAACAATATAAAAATGTATTTTATTTCTTTCCCAAAATAGCTTCATAGAGGCCTTATTCTCAAGTACAAATATGTACAATACATGTCCTATTGAGACATGGATATTTTACAAAATTTTCTGATACCACAACCCAATGGCTTCAAAATTCTACAATATATAAATATGTTGCAGGTATCCTGCTTAGTGTCAGTTTACCTCACCATTTGTTATACAAAAGCTGCTAGTTACAGCAGTCCTTGTGCTTGACATCTGTTACAAACATCTGTGGATTACTCCAACTGCTTGTAAAAGTAAATTAGGGAACTTGTTATGGTCTAAACCCACTAGCACTTATTTATTAATTAGATTTCAGTAACTAGTTTCTGAACTTGAATAACTTGTATGCCAGATGTCTTATGCTGAAACAAGAAGCCAAGGAGATGGGGGAAGGGAGCAGCAAGTCAGTGATGTGCATTTAAAAACAGCTGTGTAGACTACCATTTTAAAAGAAAATTCTTTGTTTATTATGTGCCTCTTTGTAACTGTCACATGGTAGAATCTAATTATTTAGCTAGGAAATGAACAGATAGCTGTYTGGGTGTTGCTGAATGGGGAAGGCCTTCTTTTGCTTTCCTGTAAATTCTGACCTCTTTGGGTTATTTTAGTCCCTTTAAAAYCCACCTATCACTTCTATTTTTTAACATTTCATACCCTCTCTCACTGGAAACGGGGCCACATTCTTTCCCAGTGAATAACACCAGCAACAAAAGAAACTCAAATTTAGAAAGCCACAGACCATCTTACCGTTTCAGCAACATAAAAGGACRGTTGCTCCTTCTAACAGGACAGTCTACAGTTTCCAGTTTATTTAAGGACTAGGCAAAAATTAGTTAGCTTGTACCTGTCAAAATCATGACAATTCCAAGTTGAAAGAATGAGGGAATCATATCTTAAGACAAGCTCCACTCCACCCTGCTCTAGCTTATGACATTCAGATTGGTATCTGCAACCTGATACACACAATTCAGGATGGAGCAGAAGTGGTGTCATTTGGATCTGGGCCCATCTGTAATAGACAACTTATTAAAACCCCAGACAAACAAACAAACAAACCAACCTCAAACAAAAACAGTTGATACAACCAGCATGAAAACATGTTTAAGCTTTTTTCAAATAGATGATCAAACAATGAACTCTTTCAACTGCTTTATTCCTCTGATTATATTCCCCAGGACCTGGAAGAATGAACAAGCTAACTTAAAAGAACATTGAAAGAGGAGTAGTTCATATTTTCTGTGTAGTTCTTCAATTTCTGAGTTGGGCATTTTTTCTTCTGTACAGTGGTGATGGTTAGGAGACAAAAATGTGTACCTTAAAACTTCAATGAGAGTTTTGTCTTTGTCTCAGTTTTTATTATGAACTTGCATACTTTCTATGTACAAAAAAATAAATTAAATATACTACATGGTAGAAGAGTAGAAAAGGAAAAGGTATACTGTATATTACCCATTCAGCAGAACAAATTGCCAATTTCCCCCTCATCCATTGTGCTGGGTTTGGGTGGGGTAGAGTTAATTTTCTTTACAGTGGCTGGTATGGGGCTGTGTTTTGGATTTGTGMTGAAAGCAGGGTTGATAATACAACAGAGCTGGTTTTGTTACTGCTGAGCAGCCCTTACACAGTGTCAAGATACCTTCTGTGAGGAGGCTGGAGGTGCACAAGGTGTTGGGAAAGGACACAGGGGGAGCAGCTGACCCCAACTGGCCAAAGGGATTTTCCAGACCATACAGTGTCATCCTCAGTATTTAAAGCAGGGGGAAGAACAAGTAAGGGAGGCACATTTTGAGTGATGGTGTTTGTACTTCCCAAATACACGTGGTGAAGCCTTGATTGCCTAGGGATGGCTGAACACCTGCCTGCYCATGGGAAGCRGTAAATGGATTCCTTTTCTTTGCTCGTGTGTGAGGCTTTTGCTTTACCTAGTAAACCATCTTTATCTCAACCCATGGTTTTCTCATTTTTACCCGTCCAATTCTCTTTCCCGTTCGCTGTGAGAGAATGATTGACCAGCTGCRTGGGACTTGTTGCTGGCTGGGGTTAAACCACAACATCCATTTATATGTTGGTAATTATTTTCCTCAGCAGCATTATGCAGTTTGTGACTCTGASAACTCTTAAAGACACATGTTTTTGGACTTTCCTAGTTATTTCTCATTATACATGTGCTTTTCAAATTCAGCAGTTATAAAAGGCACATACAAGTAAATCTGTATCTAAATTATGTTTAAACCCATTAATGGGATGAAATAGAAAACAAATATTTCCATAATTTAAAGTTGTTTCATCCATTTTTCAAAACTTTACACTGTCAGGTTCACTGCTTTAGTGACTGCAGCCACTATCACACATATGTTCTTCCCACGTCTCAGCAAGAAGACAAACCATGCAGCATCAGAACAGCAAGCAGGACATTTGCATACAGAAATAAAAGCTCYCAATATATTTTGATGTAGCTCTCTAGTTGACCTGAAACTCCCCTTCATATGTAAACAGGGGGCAAAAGAAATCCACAACAATCTTCATTTTAACTTTGAAATTTAATACTATGCTTTGTTTTTAAAAATCTTCTCTCAAGTTTGTTCAGCTAGTTTCCAAAGAGATTAATATAGTGTCTGTTAAATATGGAAAGCCAAAATCAAAATTGAAAGGAGCCTTTATATTAAGTAAATAGAACTGTTCGTGTGACTCATTTTAAGATATATAACAGAACATTTAATTATATTGTTCTTAGAATTTGGCTTCTCCAGTTCATCTTGAATTTGGCAAAATTGTACTTACAGATAAATAATGATATTTAAAAGATACTTACAATTCACTCAGCACTATTTATTTCACCTTCTATCTCTGCATTTTCTGTTTGCTCACATGAAACTCCTACTGCCCAGCCAGCTGCAGATTTTTTACTACATGTGCTCATCTTTGCTCATTCCATTTCTCCTGTTCATTCATATCTTTTCCCGAGTTCCCATTTCCTGTACCCAGCAGCAGGTCAACGGACAAATCTCTTAGAAAGGAACAGAGAGACAAACACCAAAATAAGGCRTTGGTAAGACAGAAAAAATATTACTGCAAGGTTGCTTAAATTCAGGAAAATATAGAGGCTTTGGGGKTTTTTTTGCTCATAGATTTTGTCAGCATTTGTGCACTTCTTTTAGTRTTATTTTGTACCTGCTATATGAAGGAGCTTCCTTTAGGGGATTTAAGGATCTATTTCTTTCCTCCCTTAGAAGTAACATTATTCTGTTCTTGCTATATTCAGAATCTGATAGACTTGTCAACATGTTTTTTCATTTAAATAAAAAAATTCATGCCTAACAGTGCATTCAGGCAGCTGAATGATACTGAAAATGGATGAAAAATATGGTTCACTCCAGTTTTCTTCTGGATTAGAGGTGGCTGCTGAGCAGATCTTGAAGGTTTAAAAATTGATTAAACATAAAACATAGGTCAATGGCATTTCATAAACAAAACCTAACTACATCTAAAATAGTGACTTAAATGTTCACATGGTGGCTAAAAGTCTTTTTCTGGCTTATTAAAGGATTTAGATAAAGGAAGTCTAAAATTTTAGCAAGTGCTTCCCTGAAAATATAAATGATTAGGTGTAAGTATGCAGTTTCTGGAAGATAAAAAGCACAGTACAGAGATATACTTAAGAAAGCAAGTGTTTATGTGCTTGATACAGTGTAGTTATAGTATATTACACAGAGTACATGTGAGCTGCCTTGCCAAATTCAGATAGCCTATAAATAGTGGCATTAGATGCTGGTGAAATTCTAAGTGGAATACATACCAGTCTACAAAGATAATCCCTCTGCTGGCATTAATACCACCTTCATTGATCACTCCATCATCATGGACTTTTTTATATTGCATCATCAAGAATTTTTGGCTAAAAATCTGTATGTCATTAACACAGTTTTTATATTACTAAGCATTTTTGTTAAGACTATACTTTTCTCATTTCTCTATTTACTCGTGCCTTGTCTAGGTTACTTCTGGCTTTGTCTACTCAATACTTGAAATTCTGTGCTCTCTTCAGACACCAATTCAATGTCTGCTTTCTCAAGCACCCACACAAGTACTGGGTCAAATAACCTTATTTAGCATCTCTGCTGCCACATATCCTGAATTTAGGAAAATTTTCTTCCACTGATACTCAGTATTTCCTGTTGCTGGATCACTATGTTGTCAGTGTGCTGCTACTGTCATGCTGGCTGATGATCTGGATGCAAACATCCAGTGCATTAACTGAAGTAGAATTGTAAGGATGAAGTCACTGAAGCACAAACCAAAGAAGTAATTCTATTTCATAAATTCAAATGCAAATTGTTCTTCATGAGGGTTTGAAATTCCAGGTTTCATATTCAGGTTCCAAAATGGCATAGTGGTGTAATGTTTTAATGATTATCCCCTTGAGCCATTCACGGAACACATTGACTGGATCATCATTAGTTGCTCCCCTAGTGCATAAACCTATATGATCAATATATTTCCTGACTTTGTTCAAAGGCAAACTATAATGATTCTATTGCTCACACAGTCATACACACACACTTTGATGCTTCCCTGTGTTTGACAAATGCAACCCTTTTTTAAGCCTCTGAATACACCACATAACCTATCCATCAATGTGAAATGACCCCGTCATTAGAGCACAGCTCTGAGGCTGCACATCCATTCATCAAATGTCTTTCTTTGACCATAATGGTAAATTCCAAGTTCATATTCATTTGTAACATTTCATATCATTCTTTTCTTTACTGCGAGCAGCAGACATTATATCTGTTGGAAGAATTAGCAACAGCAGCATCATGAAAACAATCAATACTTTTCACAAAAGAGCCTCTTAATCAGAACTTGTTAGTACCACACATGTTCTCATTTTTTAATAGATCATAGGACAGTTCTTATTTAATGGGGCAGGGGGAGAAACTCATTGTTTTACCTCCAGAAAACAGCTGCCATGGGCTAAATATACTGCCTAACTTTCCCAATTTCCCAATAGTATTTCCTCTAAGCAGTTCCATTCACTCAGAATTTCCCCAAATCTGCCTTGTTATTTGAAAAATTACTGCCTTGTTATTTGAAAAATATAAAGAATATAAAGAACCATGTGCTACTATTAAAATGAAACTAACTGCAAATTCCCTTGTAGCCTGGCTGGGACAAAAAAAACACCTTAGAAAGACTTCACAGAATGGAAAAGTTGAGTTTGAAATGGAATTCTTTTAAATGACCTTCAGCTGATGACATAGCACTGTCACAACCACATCTGCTGTCCACCAAGTATTAGAAAGACAATAAAAGGCTAATGAAAAACACAGGGTATTCTTGAGTATGCCATAAATAAAATAACCTTACTTAATAAAAATAGTGTATTAGCTAGCTTCTTTATTAGTGGTCTAGCTATAAAGACTGTTCATAAATTCAGTTTACCTGGGATCAAATTTACCCAATCAGAACCTGTCCAATAGAAACTAGAAAATTTTGAAGAATTATAGGTGGCCTTTGAGTCATAGTAMAATATATGTATTGTATAGGTGGCCTTGCCCTGATWAATCCCAGTTGTTCTAATTGGGCTGCAGCTGTGATTAATGAAGATAACTGGGATAAAAGGGGGTRGCTTGGCCAGTCAGGGAGAGCCTTGAAGAAGCAGGAACTATCTGTTGAAGAAAGAGTCAGTGTGGTGAGGAGATGCCTACAAGAAAATCACCAAGAAGTTATGGGTCTTCAGAAATATGATGACAACAAAGAAAAGTTGATCCATTCTTGACTTTGCTTATAAAAGCCTGGAAAAAAAATCACCAYGGAAGTAGAAACATTTGACTGGTGAAATGCCTAATTTTTTTAAAATATACTATATAGTATACCTATAGTATATGTATATACTAGTATATACATATAGTATATGTAGCAACTCATCAATGTGACTTTTGAGAAATTATTGACTGTGACAAAGAAAATTGAAGCTTTTGCGATATGGTGCAAGCAAAGACATCTTCTGGACAGAAAGGATGATAAATGCACATATTAAATATATTATTGGAGACAAGTAGACTTGGTTGTCAGAAATGGATAGGTGTAAATGTATGTGCTTTGGACACATCAGGAGCAGAGATGGAAATAACCTTGTGAATGTAATTATGGAGTGAATGGTGACAAGTCATCATAATTGAGAGCAGCTAGAAAGGAGGTGGATAGATGACATGCAGTAGGCTGCTCTAACTTCAGTTTCTGAATGTTCAAAACTAGCAGTATATCATGGATGTTTCTAAAAATTCTCCTGTGAAATAACCAATCTGCAGGTGCCAATAAATTGATTTTACTTCACTTGCGAGTAAACGAAAGAAGCGCAATCATTCTGTCAAAAGAGTGGTTTGTAAATTAAAAATGTATTCATAAATATACACTTTTTCACAATGGCTTAACTGTTATGTACAGTGACAGTCTTTGCCATGTCTGAATTAATATATAGTCTTGACATATATATATAATATATTATATATATCATATATATGTATATATGTGTGTGTATATGTGTATATTTATATGCTGGGGAATAAATKAATCAAGAGCAGGCCTGTGCAAAAACCATTTGGTGAGGCTGGACATGACCCAGCCATGAGCACTCACAGCCCAGAGAGCCAAAGGTGTCCTGGGCTGCATCCAGAGCCCTGTGGGCAGCAGGGGAGGGAGGGGATTCTGCCCCTCTGCTCTGCTCTGCTGAGACCCCACCTGCAGGGCTGCAGCCAGCTCTGGGGTTCCAGCACAGGAAGAACACGGATCTCTTGGAACTGGTCCAGAGAAAGGCCATGATGATGATCAGAGGCCTGGAGCATCTTTCCTGTGAGGAAAGGCTGAGAGATCTGGGGTTATTCAGCCTGAAAGAAGACTCCAGGGTAACCTTGTAACAGCCTTCCAGTACCTAAAGGGGACTTACAAGAATGATGGTGACAGACTTTTTAGCAGATACCTGTTGTGATAAGACAAAGGGTGATGGTTTTAAACCAAAAGAGTATAGATTTAGTCTAGATATAAGGAAAATATTTTTTACCAGGAGGGTGCTGAAACACTGGAACAGGTTGCTCAGAAATGTTATGAATGTCTCATCCATGGTAACATTCAAGGTCACTCTGGACAGGGCTTGGAGCAACCTGATCTAGTTGGAGATGTCCCTGCTTACTGCAGGAGGGCTGGACTGACTAGATGACCTTTAAAGTCCCTTTCTACCATAACTATTCTATAATTCTATGATAACTGCCCTATTTCCAAGCATGATTCATAATAAAGACATTTTTAGGCAGCACATGGAGAGCCCTCCTTACCAAAACCAGAGCAAAAATGACATTTAGACAAATCATGGCTAGGGATCAGTTTTAAAACAGTTTATCATCCATACAGTATTTGGTCCTTACCTTTATTCAGAACTGGTACTACTMAATGAAGACTCCGTGAGCTGTGGGACTCTTCCACAGGAGCACTTTGTGTCTCTATCTGATTTGTCTTTATGATATAACACACATAAGTCCTCCTGCCCCCTTTTAGATTTTATCTTGTCAAAGTATAAAATGGGAGATACACAAGTCCCTGGTTTTCCAACAAAGCCCACTTCCTGGGCTATTSTAAGAGCAATTTCACTGTAAATACCCCCTGGAATGGAACACCTTTTGGAGCTTTTTCATTACAGCAATGCACATTGTCAAGAAACTCACCTCTGACCCACCTCAATTTACAGCAGATGTAAAATACATCAATAATAAAAATAGGCAGTTAAAACAATTAGGTGGTGTTATCAAAGATATGTTATACTGCAATGACAGATATTACTTATTGCAGTTCACAATACAATGTCATGTCTTAATGTCACTGTTAACTTCTTAGTCATTGTTACTATCTGTGTTTACTGTATTAATAAAGACCTGAGAAGAACCACTAAGCAGTTCCTGGAAACATGTGAGTGTAGCTTAACTAAATCAACATGAATTAAAGGATTTTCTGTGCTTGAAGTAATCAGCCTGTACTTTTCTGTTTCACCTGAAAAAGTGTTTTGTTCTGAAAACCCTGTGCTGCATTATTTTCCCTACCAGTAAAAACACATTTTTCCTTTCTTGATCCTTTCCTTGAACCTGTTCTATCACAATACAAAGAAAGAAGCAACTCACAAGGTTGCCCCACAGGTGTTTGGCACCCTTTATTTCAGTTTGTTTATGAATAAAACTTGCAATCGTAGTCTAAAAGACAATCAAAACAAATGAGAGCAGATCGGAGCAAATACATTCCAATAGAAGTAAAGTGAGTGACRGTAATAAAATTCTGATGCAAACAGTAAAATCTGGGTATAGACTAAAGGACTCGGTCATGTTATTAGGCAGAGCCATCCAGTAAAACCCAAGGGATCATGTGACCCTGGCTACAGCTGTACAAGCACAGTCCAAGTCAGATCTCAGCTGCTTGCTGAAATTAGAAGGGTGAAGGTCAAACAAGCAAAAGCAACAAACCAGACACTAGCAGCTGTAATTGTAGCTGATAAGAGCAGATTTCAGAACTATTCAGATTAAGGAGTACCACAGGTAAGATTATCTGAAGCTTTTATGTTTTTACATTCTGAAAATGCCATGCATATATTCAAGCTAATTGGCAGTTAAGTGTTCATTCATACGTCCCTTAATTGGGTGTGATATCAGAACTACATGCTCTGTTTTAGCCCTTTAGAATTTCAAATGGTGCAGAAGTACAAATCCCACTGCTTCTCTTCTGAGAAAAGACAGAACCATTGCCTAATCAGCCCATGATTACAGAATTTGCACCTACTCCTCTCAGCCACTTTGCTGATATTTGTCCAAGACTCACTCAAAACACTACATATCTGGCTAACAGACTGCTCACTAATCMCTCATTACCTGTAAAAGCAGGAATCTTGTGTGAACTCCTTGATAGTCAACCTTCCACTGATGCCTTTCAAGACTTTCTGTGTTATTCTAACTTTACTTTTTATCTGAAATCTGCAAGAAGACAGAGAGGTTTTGGTCCACAAGCAAGAGTACTTCAGTGTGGGGATTCACAAAGAACTTGCATAAGTTGAAACAGAATTTTAATTGAATGAGCAAACCTTGCTTGGGACTCTTTTGAAATTGCCTTATCTAACTACATGCCACCTTCTGTGGAGGRATAGAATGTAAGAAAATAAGGATAGTGCAGAAGGTAGTCTCACACCTGAGGAGTTGCAGCTGTACCAATCACCAAAGATTGGGAACAGGCCTGCCCTTAATAGGCCACAGCTGTGTCCAATAAAAAGACGAGTGCTACAAAAGAGTGGGCTGGCTGGGTCAGGAGAGAGATGGMGTTTGTTGGCTGTGCTGTGAAGAAGGGGTTGGTGCTGCAAGGAGYGGTCCATGAGAAATCACCAAGGTATGGGAGCTTTGCAATAAGATGACAACAACCTTCAGTGTACATATTTTGTACAATGCAAGACTTTATCTTATTCTTTGATGAAAAATAAAAGTTATTAGAAGTGCATGCTAGAGGCTTTGCACTGTTTGTCCTTAACTTAGACTAAAAGCAAGTTGTGAGAGAGTAGCCCTTGACCATTACGTTCTTAGTCCTCCTTCACAACCCACTGTATAAACGATTTTAAGTGAAGACGGTGTTGGTTTGTGAAAAAAAAATCTTTTGACTACAAGATTAAAACAAGAAGTTATGATATAGTAGATCACACTAGTGATGTATAGAAAACAGTGCTTTTCAATAACARCTAAAGGATATTTGAAAACAAGTATTAAAATCCATGCAATTCAGAGACTTAGGTGAAATTTCTGGAATGCAAAACCTGTAGTACTTCAATTCTGCCCAAGGAGAACTCTGCCTAACATCTTTCTAGCTCCATGTTTGGTTCATGAAAAAAACCTTAGCAACAGACTCTTTAAATTTATTTCTTGCATTATTTTTACTGACTTAGAATCTGTCTTTTTCTATTTAAACTGAAATGAGCTCATATAGGTTTTTGATATATACTTTATTTAGTTACAGAATAATTTTCTAGGATTTGTTTCTAATTTATTGTGCTAAAAGAAGTGTATTAAAAATAAGGAACCTACACCAAATTGYTTATATTAGTAATTTGATTGGAGAAGGAAATATCTTACGTAACAAATTTAAGCATAGAAGACCCAAATATGTTCAATGTATATAAGTTCTGACAGTACATCTTATTTGATTGRCAACAAATTAAAGTCGTTGCTAGTCTGAGTCCTCACATGTTAAGGCAAATCTAAATGGCCCCTTTAGTTTTGATTCRGAAAAAAGATAACATGCTTTGAATTGGCTTTATTTATTTACTAAAATCAGTACAACCTTAGAGTCACCTGTYTATTGTGAATGCCCAAAACCTTAAGCTTGGAGAGAATAATTTCATCTAAGTCTGGATTCACAGCCAGATTTAAATGCCTGGTCTGATGACACCATTCTAAATTTTAAAATCAGTGTCTGAGATCCTCCAAGTGTTCATTGCAACTCTCAGTTTCACTATAATCCTTCTAAACTGGTTTCATAGAGGCTGTGGACATTCAAGGCTTTAACTCCCYTAGGACAACACTGCAGGGAGACAAGGAACACAAATGTAGGAGAGCAATTTTCTATCCACATGTTATTACACCTGAAGTTCGAAAAAGCTTCTCAGTCTTTGTACGTTTTCCACCAGCACCTTGTAAAGCTGGAATTTGGCATACTTCATCAYACTCTTACTCACCCCTTTCCGACCCTCTCCCATCCCCACCCTCCTGCATCTTTCCTTCGCCACTGCCGGGCCATGCTAGCCTACCCTGCTGTGCCTGGCTAGGCTCCTGTCGTACCTGTGCAACCCCCATGGAGAGAAACATCCCTCCATGGAGACTGGTCCTGACCTCCTGCCTTCAACCTGCTCTGAAGAAAATTCATTAGAGATTTCCAAAATAAAGAAAAACTATACTTTTAGCTGGTTTGAATAAAAAAAACAAGCAGCTGAAGATCTGAAAGTAGTCTTGATCAGCTAGAAGTCATCTTTCAGCTGTCACATACCTTCTCTGAGCAGTACAGGCATCTAGAAAACATTTCATGGCCACCTACACTTCAGACAGAGTACATACTGCAGATTCAAAACAGACAGATATATCCCACTTTGCTATTGACTTTCCAGACATACCCCATCCCTTGGCAATATGAATATTAAATTACAAAGACATTTTGCACGGAAGGATTTCCTGAGTTGGYTGGCGAGGGCTCCTTTGGTCTGCATATTCAAGTTTCTCCTTAAGATTTATAACCCAAGTGTGTATACTGCTCTTTCCCCTCATCTGCCTGAAGGACTGCTCACTCTCGCCTGCCACCGCACTCTCCGTGCCTCCCCACACGCCGTTTCCGCACGGTCTTCTCCATCACGCTGACCAGGCCCCAGATGCCTGAGGGACCGGCCCGACGAGCCCACGCAGCCATGAGCGGCCCGGGCTCCGTAAGGAAGCAGCAAAGTAACTCTCGCCTTCCCGCCCTGCAGCCAGGGCCCCGCAGCCTCGCTCGCTGACACTGCCAGCAGCCGGGCATCGCCGCTCGGCGCCAGCCGTGCCCTCGCCGCCCCGGCGGAGCCCGCTCCGGGGCTTTAGGCGCCAAGCTGAGGCAGCGCTGCGCCGCCCGCGCCCGGCACTGCCCGGCACCCTGCGCGGGGCTCCGCGCCGCGCCAGACTTCCTAGGCGGCCTCGCCCTCTGCCCGGGGCGGGGGCTGGGGGTTCCCGGCGGGGCGTCGCCGCCGGCCGCGGGCGGGCAGGGGAAGGGGCGGGGGCGGCGCGGAGGCTCCTCCCGGGCTGCGCTTCCCTGGGCGGGCGGAGAGCGGCGCTGGGTCCCCGCGGCGCACGCTCCGCCCGAGCCTCCCCCTCTCCCGGCCGCCGCCGCCGCCGCTGCTGCCGCCACCGAGCCGCTCCCCCTCCCCCAGCCAGCGCTCCCGAGCAGGAGCTGCCGCGCCGCGGAGCAGGAGGCGGCGGGAGCGCCCAGGGCAGCGGCCGGCGGGGTGGCGGCGGAGCGGCGAGCACCACTCGGCGCGGAGGCTGCTCAATGCTGCACCTTCCGGAGCTGCATGAGGTAAAGGCGGCTCCGGGTCCCGCTTCCCCCCGTGCTCGCTCCCCGCTCCCCACGGGGGAGCCGCGGGGGTGTGTGTGCGGAGCTGGGGCTGCGGGGGGCTCTTTGTGGGCCCGGCCGAATGCGGGGCGGCGGGG